>CM056381.1:10947147-11308102 GCA_029718625.1 Synaphobranchus kaupii | reverse complement strand
GTACAGTGCTTTTCATACAAAATGACCACTCAAAGCACTTTCCTTAAAAATTATCTGTGAAAATAATTACACACACACACACACCAACTAGAACAAACTCTTTGCTTGTGTCACAAGGGTTTGTTTAAAATAGTTTTTTTTTAACCGTGATAAACCAGTCAGTGCTACAGCCTGAAACACCACCCCAAGAACCCGCATTAGCGTGTTTAACGGTCGTCAAATATAGACGCAAAAGTCAAAGGGTATCCCATGTTGGCAAAACACACAGGATCTCCTGACAAGCAGCACATAAAAGGCCGACCCTAATATAGAGTACAGACAGCCTTTTGTATTAGTGTGCAGCCTTAGCTGTGGACCAAAGACAGCCTTCAAAGCCTAGCTATCCCAGAATGCATCCCTGTCCCTGGAGCAAGTATGAAGTTAGTTACAGCCGTGGGTCCCTGGGAGAGACACACAGAGCCCTCATCTCACTATTTGAGTGTTTTTACCTCATACCTAAAAAAAAGTTGTGTAAGTCGCTCTGGATAAGAGCGTCTGCTAAATGCCTGTAATGTAATGTAATTTGCTTTTTGGAGGGGGTTCAGGCCTGGTTTTTGTGCAATTTTCCTTCTGTTTCTCTGTACAGTTCTCTGTAAAAAGCACTATACCTTCCCGATGGGGATGCCCTCGTACTCCAGCTGGCCGTCCCTGATGAAGCTGTAGAGGGGGGACCAGGGCACAGAGTTGAAGTCCCCGCAGAGGACGACGGGACAGGCGCCGCCCTCCTGCCGGCGGGACGCGCGGGGTGATCTCCGCCAGCAGCACGGCGAGCTGCGCCAGCTTCACGTCCCCCCGCCGGGGATTATAGAGGAGGTGCGTGTTGGCCACGCACACGACGCCGCCCGACTCGGGGGGGGGCCCGGCCGGCTGCAGGAGCAGCACCAGGCCCACGTTGTCCCGGTCGAGCGTGGGGACGCCGCGGCGGAAGTACTCCACGGGGTGCTGCGACACCAGCGAGAAGCGGTCCCGCTTGAAGCTCACCGCGCAGCCGTCAGACTTCCAGCCCGTCCGCCGCTTGTACTCACACTGGTACCCTGTACGAAGAGAAGGGGAGGGGCGGGCGGGCATCGGGGAACATGCCGAATAGTGAACCTCAAATACTACAAGTGTACCAAACACTCTAAACACTCTATCCTATTGTGTGATTACAGGTAATGAGGAATAAATCACCAGCTAATGAATAACAGAATCTGTTTATTACCGACTCTCCCAGGACAAAGACTTTAAACCTAGTGCTCCCCCTAGTGGGAACATGGGATATTTTTCTGAAATCCACAGTGTGTCAGGGGGTAGGCTTTACTGGTTTCTGAATACGACGCATGTTCTGCTTAGTTATTTACTTAGCCCAATTACACACGTGCTGTGACATTTTAGCTGCATTTCTTGGCAAGCTCATGAATGATAGCTGAAGACTCTTCTTGTGTTCCTATAAATCGTTTTGCTGTGGTACGAATTGCAAATGAACTGCTGTTGCTGTATCCGGTTCATTAGGTAAATGACCAGGGTAATTGGTGGAAACAGAAACCCGTACACACGCCGGACCGCTCTCCTCCTCTAGAGGTTGCTGTGCCGTTCACATATTAAAGGTGTAATTACCCAAGTGGCAAATGCAATTCAGATTTCTATAATATTGCGCAGTACAAAAAACACCAAAATATTGCCCCGAAATATTTCTTTATCATTTTGTTTTATGCATGGAGCTCTTTGGCAACCAGAAAAAAAGGGAAAAGAATTGCTTCAGTACCTAAAGACTCTAGACTGGGTTTGAGCTGTTTTTGATAGTGGTCCTCTTGCACTTCTTGCAGACACAATATCTAAGGAGAAAAGGTTTTACAGGACTAGACAGAATATGGAGTACAGAAGAACATGTGGGTTTATGATAGCCCGTGTGTAATTCATCATTAACAACAGGTATACAAGCGACCGAGGTAGTAAGGAAAAAGTATGAAGGACATCTGGAACAAAAACGGTGTGAAAAGAGCTTAGCGTTTGTAAGTCTCTGAAGGAAGTTAAACTCAAGGAAGTCCAGAGAAATAGCCCATAATGCACCACTCCACCTCATGATAGGCAAGGCTGTGTCCGAATTAGAGCCCTATCTACTGCGCCCGGTCTCCTGCGTACAGTGCACCGGCAGAAGTGCGCTGTTTAATGTGCACTGTTTAGCATGCGAAAAATATCCGCCATACTATTTTTTTTTCCAGCATACTCTACGACTCTCTTGCCCTATCTACTCACCAAGGCTACTCAACAGTGTGGAAGAGTGCTGATTCGGACACGGCCCCGGTGTAAGAAAGCTGTGATTGAGGCTAGCTGTGCAATACCTGCCATCACCATACAAGAGCCATGCTTAAAGGGGCAGTTCACCCAAAAATTACATTTTGATGTTTCTACATATCCGGCGTGCTATCTATCCATCCAGGTAGTTACTCCGAGAACTCACTAGTTTTGTAGATATCCACTGATAGTTAGCACTCTGGGTATGTAGAAACATATTGTAAAAATGTATTTTGGGGTGACTGCTACTTTAGCTCTCAGGTGACTCTCAGGCCAGTAAAGGTGCTCTCTATAAGTGCAGGCCGGGCTTAGTAGCCTACAAATAGTAAGTCCTAGTAACAAATAATAAGAACCTAGGCTAAGTCGGCGGTGATCTGCGGATAGGTGCCCACAGAGGTGGGACAGAGCTGGCTTTGTTCCGTTAGGGGTAGGGTGACCTTATGTCAGCCAGGGTTCCTCAGGTTACCGCGGTGACGACACAGCGGTTGCCAGTTGTCAGTAAGAGATATGCTCTGGTTAACCTCAGGCTGCCCGTGGTGCTGTGTGGCCTGTAGGGTGTAAAATAATCACCGGCTGGAGGGCGACTCCACAATCAGCTGCAGTGTTTTTAGCAAAGGGAGCTGGTGGCACAACGGTAACTCGATTGGTCCCCCCAATAGAGGGGGAAATTATTTTGAAAAATAAAAGAAGAAAACAGACTGATCTCCAGGTGTTAAAGGGATAGTTCGGAATTTTGGACATAATGTCTCAATTACGACTTACCCATGATGTAGTTGATTGATGGAAATCATTTTCAGCTAATTCCATGCTGTCCTTTTGGACATACACACGTTGCCAATGCTAGCGCAACTCTATGGTAACCGGTAGCATCCACTACCAAACGCACACTCCACAGTACACCCAAAGCAAATAAAATACGACGACAGTCTATCGGGGTTAATTTGAGTGTTTATACCATCATTTTTTAATTCAAACTATCGTTGAATCCTTACTTTGTGCTGACCTATATTCTCTGTGGAAGCACAGCGGCGGAGCCATTGCAACTTGTTGCTCTTCTTTGTTGTTGTAGTCGACCAGTGCCGGCACTACATCCGTAGATAGCGTAAAGTATCACTCCACCGCCGTACTTCTACAGAGAATATAGGTCGGCACAAAGTAAAGGATTCAACGATAGTTTGACTTAAAAAATGATGGCATAAACACTCAAATTAACCCCGATAGACTGTCGTCGTATTTTATTTGCTTTGGGTGCACTGTGGAGTGTTTAAGCGCGTTTGGTAGTGGATGCTACCGGTTACCATAGAGTTGCGCTAGCATTAGCAACGTGTGTATGTCCAAAAGAAGGACAGCATGGAATTAGCTGAAAATGGTTTCCATCAATCAACTACATCATGGGTAAGTCATAATTGAGACATTATGTCCAAAATTCCGAACTATCCCTTTAAGCACAAAGTAAAAGGAGCGTGCTGACGGGACTAGAGACTATCTTCTTTTAGCCATTGAGGTAGTTTTTCTGGCCTTGTTAACTCACGCAAGGCAGGTCCAATATCACATACACAGCAGCATAAGAACGTGCATCTCTGGAGATATTACATAAATGGCTGCTTCACTTACATCTGCATTATGGTGCGCAAGCTCCTTCAGTATACTGGGGAAGCGATGGTTCCAGTCCAGTATAGATGAATGGCAGTGTTTGTATAAATAAGCGTTGTCCTGGAGAAGCTGCTGAGACAAGATGTTGTACGACATCACAGAAAAGTCAAAGGGCCGATCTGGCTGGCCGTCACAAGACTTTGATCTGTGCTTATAAAGGTCAGAAAAGTCCTCCCACTGTCTCTTTATTTCTGTAGAAAGACAATGAAGCACAGTTAGCATTTGGACACACTCTCTGTATGAAAACACAGGGATTAATCTTAACGTCTGGGCCTCACAGCCCTGAATCCATCCTCCATCTCCACTGCGATCTCTACTGAAATTCAGTAAACACTACACTTATTCTTCGTATCTTTTCACCCTTGTACATGCAGACACTAACGTTACTTGACTGCATAATTACCTGCGGGCTGTCCTGTCTTTGGAAGTCCGGTCTGAATTTTCTCCGGAGAAGGGCCGTTACGAATCCTATTGGGGCTCCCTCTTCCTTGCACCTTGTGAGCGGGCAAACGGCTGGGCGAGTTCTGCGACTCTTCATCGGAGCTTCTCCTTCTCTTGTGTGGTGGTTCTTTCTTCGCATCATCCATGAGCGCCTGGGAAAGATGCAAGGCCCTTTGATAACCCGCGAAAAAGAACCCTGGGTTGGCTTGTTGCCAAGTTCCGAAACCTTGAGCACCCGGGTTTCTGGCGTTGAAGAGGAAATTCTGGCTGTGGTGAGTCTGCTGGGGCCAGGGGGGTTGACCCGTCCACCATGAGGGATTAAAGAGGTACGGACTCCTCCACCACCCCAGTGGCGCCTGTGCTGTGGGGGACCAGCTGGAGCCCACGACGTTCAGGTGCCGAGTGAACATGGGGCGTCTGTGAGGAAACAGGTTGTGTATCAAGTCCCCAATGTACAGCAGTCAATGCCAGAGAAAGTCACGTTATTCGCATCTCATACGCCCGCAAGCTTTAAAACAACTGCAAAAAAGAGACTGAGAAAGGCTGTAGATACTGAGAAAGGCTGTAGATACTGCAAGTCGTTTGCCCCCTTATTTAAACGCCCCCACACGGTTTATTTAAAACGCTGATGTTATGCGCTGTAACGTTGCGGTCTCCAGACTCGTTCGCTAATGTTGGCTATATAACGTTACTGTAGCAAGTAGGTCAAGCAACTAAAGGTTTTTGCATAGATATCGAGCTAGCTAAACAGCACACAATATAATTTGCAAGCTAATAATGCATAATAAATCAGCAGACAAGAAACTGTCTATGTAACGTTAGCCAGCTTTGTATTGAACGAGCAAACTCAAAATATCACAACAAAACAGCCCGTTGACTACTTACTGGGGTGTATATGGTGGACATTCATAATTGGAGTTGGGGTGTCGGTACATGAATGAAAACGAGCATAAAAAAGATACCCTCTTTGGTTCCAATTTTGCGAAACAAATGTCAATAGAAAAATTACATGTTCTGAAAATTTATATCGTCGCCGACCAATTCCTATTTCCTACAGGCCTGATGAGTCCTGTAAATATGACGTCACATACCCAGGATTTGTTCTAAATATAGTCATGGGAATTGTAGTCTTTAGTGACGTCTATGCCAAACTTTACAAACTGCATCTCCAAATTGAATAAAAAGCTATATACGGAGTCTGACGTAGTTTAAAATAACCTCCCCACACAATCCCCAGCTAAACTAACCATTTGCTAAGAAGCTACATTTTCAATATCAAATAAGACTTCTGGAAAGCTAGCAAGCCTGTTAACACAGAGGCAAGCTAGCTAGACTATGGATAGATACACCAAGTATACAGTTTTGCTAGGTACACAAGAACGACAATCTGCATTTGAATGGTTGCCTTAGCGTATAGCTAACGTTAGCTTGCCCTGTAGCGTAGTTAGATCACGTACCTGCTAATGATGACTATTTGACAGGGTAGAGTTAACTTCAGAAGCAAGCAGGTGGCAAATTCGTTAAACGGTTACATAATGTAACTTAGCTACTGCTCTTCCAAATAAATAACGTTCGCTCATAAACGAAGGTTTGTCTTTCGCATCAAATCACATAATGCTTTCGGTTGGCTTCGCAGCGTCCCTCCAGCGAATGTGGAGTGGGGGACCAGTAGCCGGTAGCACACTGGTGTCGTTTACTGTAATCGACGCGAGAACAGCCGCTAAGCAAAATGTCGCAGTCAGCCCCACTGGGTAGCCTACTCATTCAGGGGTGAATTAATTTTCCCTATTATGCCTAACAATTAAAATCTCACACGTTATTCACTTTTGGATGTGCATTTTATAAGATCGAGTATCGCCATAAATTATAAGGTAGTTATAGCCTAATTTATATAGTTTATGGATATTCACCTAGTTATTTTGCAGTAGGCTATGAAAACTATGTGTAGACCATTTACTGAAATGTAGCCACTGTAGGAGCTGAGTTTTGTATGGATTTTTAGTTATCGGTTAGAAATCAGGTGGAAGTTAATAGTGTGAATGTAGACAGAACCAGGGCCCTAGGAATAACCCAATGAGGATCTGAATGTTGGACATAAACGTGAAATTCTGATTGCTATGGGTAAAAAATAGGATAGTTAAATTTCTACATTTCCATGGTTATTGTGACGCTAGGAGAAAAGGTGTCTTCCCTAACACAGGCTTATTATAGGCTATAGCTAGTTCAAATAGGCTTCGATTATAATTTCTTAATAAACCTGTGTAATTTATTAAGTAGTGAAGAAACTGAGATAAGCACAAACTTTAATTTGTATTACAGTAATTAAGGCAAAAGTAACACTAGGTGAAAAAAGGTTTTCATAGGATCCACACAAAAACTGTTTAATGCAAAGGGTAGGCCTATGGGTTATTTTCATATAAAAATAAAATATATAGCCTATAGGCTATATAATCATATAAAAATATAAGAGTGCCTAAGGAGCCACGGAATGAAGAACAAATGATACATTTAGTATGAATTCGGTCTTTAAAATATTTTAGTTGGCTCTACAGCCAGTTACATTTCTGTGGACAATATGACTAAAATCTTTTCCAAGTTGCAGTTACAATCAGCTGCAGTTCCTGTTTTCTGACAACAATTGATAACCGTTGATTAGACCAATAAGCATAAAGTAACATAATGTGCCAATTAACAGCAGAATATGTCAATTCCCAGTTGATTAACGAAACTTGGAGGATTCTTCGGAGATGCTATGCAATATACAAGGCGATAGAGAACAAACTCAAAGTTACATTAGGGGTGCGTCCCAATACTCAAAAAATGCACCCTCCTTTCCTCCACTACCACCTCATCTACTCCGTGCCCGGAAACGGATCTTTGTGTTTTAATCTAAGGTTGCTGATTAGCCTACATCTTAATTACGTATAAATGGTTACATATTAATTAATGTCTCAACGCAAACCGCAATGCCAGGTACATTACATTACATTCATTTAGCAGACGCTTTTATCCAAAGCGACCTACAGTAAGTGCATACAGAGACATCATCAAGATCACTACAGAACAGACAAGACAAAGCACATCCTTCCCATAATGTAGCAGCTATCCCTAGTAATGAACCTTGACTGTAGTTCACAGTAAGCTGTGGGTAAATCAGCAATACTACACTTCTATTCTAAATACTATTATAAACTATAATAAACAGACAGGAAAAACACAGGGAACTAGTAAACACAGGGAACTGATATTCCTAGGTTAGAATATCAGTCAAGGTGGAGTCTGAAGAGGTGTGTCTTCAGGCCTCGACGGAATGCAGGCAGGGTTGGAGTAGAACGTAGGGGAATGGAAAGTTAATTCCACCACTGAGGAGCTAAGGTGGAAAAACTCCGCAGTCGGGACGAGCGAGAGCCTTTGACACGGAGGGGGGGGGAAGTGCCAGTCGCCCTGCTGTAGAAGAGCGAAGTGGTCGAGCAGGAACATAGTTCTGGATTAAGTCCTGCAGGTAGGCGGGGCCTGTCCTATTGGCTGCAGTGTAGGCCAGGGTCAGAACTTTGAACCTGATCCTGGCTGCAACTGGCAGCCAGTGGAGTGACCTCAGCAGGGGGGTTACATGGGAAAATTTCGGGAGGTTGAACACAAGCCGGGCAGCTGCATTCTGGATCAGTTGAAGGTACATTGTATACTGTGCATGCAAACACTTGGGGTGCGTCCCAATATTCTTCACTCCCCACCTCCTTTCCTCCACTCCCCTACTACCACTCCTCTCCTACCCGGAAGTATGCAAAACTGTCTGAACGTTTCGACTACAAGTGTTTGCATGTACAGTATACAATGAACCTGACATTGCGGTTTGCATCGAGACATTAATTAATATGTAACTATTAATACGTAATTAAGATGTAATCAGCAACATTAGATTAAAACACAAGATCCGTTTCCGGGGCAAGGAGGAGATAGTGGAGGAAGGGAGGGTGCATTTTTCGAGTATTGGGACGCACCCATGGACTTCACTAGTCAAATGACCATGGCATGAACCCGGTTGTAATATGCAATTCTGCCATATTAATGTCTAGCCCTTTATTGTCACTGGTGCAGTCCTTGTTTATCCCATCAATCCCAATCATTTTATCTTAGCAATTATTTTTTTCATTTGTCTTTGGCTTTACTTATTTTATGCTAGTATAGGGTATCGTATGCTGCGGTGATGAATTATTAAAATATAAGGGACACGTATTCATTATCATGCCAATTTTCTTCCCGCTTCCTCTCACCGTATTTGTTGTGGCAACTTCCTGGGGAACTACAAACTTATCAAATTTATAAACACAGTAAAAAGGTGAGCAAGCTCAAATACATAAGCACACACACACATTTTTATACTTTTATTTTAATTTCTGTAACCAACACTTTCAGCAGTGGCTCAATATCACCATGGGAAGTCTTATCTTCATGATATTCAGGAGCCAGTACAAAGTGTGTCAATGCGCATGTCACAAGTCCTCATTTTATTAAAAAAAATTAATCACAATCATAAGTGTTCAGGTGCGTGGCCATGCCACTTTGGTGTTCTGTATGAAATTATGCCCTATGACTGAATTCAATGTAAATTTTAAACCTAAAATGTGTGTCAGTCAGTTTCCTTTAACCCACCATAATGAGCCATTTGTTTAATGGCTGTTCACGTAATGGCCGACCTCAACTACAGGAATGAGGCAGCATTAGTTCTTCCTCTTGCTGGTAATTAATGCCACAGCAGAAGACTTAAGGCTGCAGCAGCCACTCCAACGAAACGTGAACTCTCCAGTGTCTTCCAGTCCAGTGACAGGACGCAAGCCTTCAGTCCTGCTAATTATAGTGTTGATTGTTTTTTTGTAGTTAAAGAGGAATCTCTCAAGTATCAAAAACCCCACTCCTAAAATAAGTTTGAAATCTCTGTCAGCGACAGAGTGGTGGAGGAGGTGTGGCCCTGTGTCGGCCATCTTTGGTGTCTGTGTCCTGCTTCCCTGGCCCCCCTGTCTCCGGCGGCAGAGTTCTGGGGCCAGGGGTAGTGTTCGTCGGTCCCGCCCCCCTCGCGCGCGGCTCACGACGAAGCCATTCGTCGACCTCCCGCGATCACGAGAACGGCACCTCCCATCTCTGAGTGTAGGCGGACAGCTCGCAGGGGCTTATGACGAGCATCTTGCTGCTCTCGATCCCGTCCAGCGCCATCTCGCTGTCCAGGCAATAGTGGGAGGCCAGGTGCTCGATGTGGGTCCCGGACTTCTGCCATTTCTGTGTAGCAAACGACATACACACGCGCAATAGTGAAACGGGGTTATCCGGATGCTAACTGGTGCAGTGTTGCTCGACTGGTTCTCAAGTGTTTTGTGTGTGTGTGTGTGTGTGTGTGTGCCTTATAGTCAGTGTACAGTTTTCTGCTGGGCGGTGCATAAGTGGATGTAGTGTCGTCCAGGGAAAGACTGCTTCAGTTGGCAGGCTCTCTCTACTTAAGTGCGCAAGGCGGATCGGATGACTGCAGAAACGACTCCACAGCACCAAATGCAGCACAATTTCAGAAGTGTTATTTTGGTTGAATCCATTATTATTAAGTAGAATGCACAATCCATCATTATTAAAGTAGAATGTTTTCCACGTATGAGAATTAAAATATACCTCAATATTATTGTTACTATATCTATTGTTTATTTTGTAGTCCTTTTTTTGTTCTTTTTTTATCACTGGCGTGAATAACGTTTGAGGGCACTTAAGTATATGTACAAACTACTGAAGGTAATGTACAGTACAGTAGTATTGGTCTATGGATTTATGTCATCATTGTCTCCATAATTTAACCACTAGGTGTCTCTGTTAGCTTACATTTTCACATTTGTGCACTGTACATAATTTGGGCCGTGGGATTACAGGTAAATTTATACCATTTTGTTAATGTCTAGATTTGCGATGATAAATGTATCACTACAAATAATATCAAATATTATTAGAAACAACATTTTAATTGCAGCTACAGTTACTTCAGCAGTTATGTATTCTCAACACAAAGATTTACTTTCCCGCTGTGTAAAATCCTAAACCAGTTCATTTTAGCTGAAATATCTACTATCTTGGAATATCTCCAAATAGATTACATAATGTACAATGATAAAGAAAATCATTGTTCACTGGTTTACTTTATGCATATTTTTAGAAGTAATGGAATGGAAACAAGCGCTCTGCTCTTGTCCCTGATCAAAGAGAATCCCTTCAGATTGCTGTGACACATTTATAGCAGTGGGAGACCGCTTCTCTAATTGAAAAAGAAAATAGTTAGAGCTAAATTAATTAGTATTCAGGGCTTGACGAGCCTCGTAGTCGTTCTAGTTACTGGCTGTTGAATCTCAAATTATATCGAGACACGTTCTTGCGCTCTACCTTGATTCAGGCGCAGCCTGAGGGATCATATAAATGTAGCGCTAATTAGCCGTCGCTGTACAGATTCCAGTTTCCCTGTGTGAGCTCGAGATGGAGCACATCGCGCCGGGAACCGTCTTACAGCAGGGAAATGCACCAGAACAATCTACGGCTGTGTAATAACGGTGCCCACAGTAAGCACGTCGGACTGTTTAAATTCAGCCGTTGAGATAGGGCTCCTGGCAGCTCTGGCGAGATAATACTCATCTGCAATTCAAAAAAGGTTAAACGGAGCACTCTAACTCTAAGCTAAGCTATAGCGATTTGAAGATGGTTTTTCAAAACAGTGAAATGATAAATGTGCCCTTTCAACAATGATATATATAATTAAGTGGCCTATTTTTTCCCAAGGTAAGCCGTGAAGGCCATGCCGCCAAACAAAAACCTGGGATTTATCAACTCGCGTACGTGCGAGCCTCCAGGTTCCACCCATGTAAAGAGACAGCCAGGAAGGTTAGAGACATCTCATTTCCTTTAATTTAACTTTCTCTCTCTCTCTCGCCTCTGTTTTCGTCGCTGAAACATACCACCAGACAATCAAGCCTCTTTTCTTCAAAAACACAGTCATGTCTAATGCATAAATACACACCCACACGCCGGCGGATTACACCAGCAGACGGCTCAATTTATTCGAGTTTTTTAAAAATAAACAAACCCTACATTACGGGCTTCCTTGAAAGACACGGCAGCCTTCTGCTACCTCTAATTTGTGCCTAAAATATACAGTAAATTACAGATATAGGTGTGTGCCCTGGGTGAGGCAGCAGAAAAATGCAGTAGCAGCTGTTTGCTGAGGCCAGAGGACAGAGAGAGTCTGCAGGAAAGATCTCGGGGGTGTGTGGGGTGTGGGGGGAGAGTGGGGGGATGGGGGGGTTTCTCTGCCAGGCAATCAGAGGCTGTAAGTGAAACTTGATTTATGAGTTGTCAGAAGTGTCTTTCCGGGTGTGTGGTTCCAGACTGCGGCGGGCGTCAGCCGTGCGGCGATGCGAGCCCCCGCGGGCCCCTTACTTGCTTCGCGTCTCCGATGTTGCAGGGCATGAGCAGGACCTGGGAGGCGGCAAAGGTGGTAGCCAGGGAGAGGCAGTGCTGCTGCTGCCGGATCTGCTGCCCGTGGGTGTACAGCCACTCCTGGGGAGTATTAGAGAGAGTTAACACGCTGCACTGCGCAATCTGTCTGTGAGTGTGGAGCCACTCCTGGAGAGTATTAGAGAGAGTTGACATGCTGCACTGCGCAATCTGTCTGTGAGTGTAGAGCCACTCCTGGGGAGTATTAGAGAGAGTTAACATGCTGCACTGCGCAATCTGTCTGTGAGTGTAGAGCCACTCCTGGGGAGTATTAGAGAGAGTTAACACGCCGCACTGCGCAATCTGTCTGTGAGTGTAGAGCCACTCCTGGGGGGTATTAGAGAGAGTTAACATGCTGCACTGCGCAATCTGTCTGTGAGTATAGATCCACTCCTGGGGAGTATTAGAGAGAGTTAACATGCTGCACTGCGCACCCTGTCTGTGAGTGTAGATCCACTCCTGGGGAGTATTAGAGAGAGTTAACACGCTGCACTGTGCAATCTGTGAGTGTAGATACACTCCTGGGGAGTATTACAGACAGTTAACACACTGCACTGCGCACCCTGTCTGTGAGTGTAGATCCACTCCTGGGGAGTATTAGAGA
This sequence comes from Synaphobranchus kaupii, assembly GCA_029718625.1. Classification (NCBI taxonomy): domain Eukaryota; kingdom Metazoa; phylum Chordata; class Actinopteri; order Anguilliformes; family Synaphobranchidae; genus Synaphobranchus; species Synaphobranchus kaupii. The sequence goes on along the minus strand of CM056381.1, from coordinate 11,295,579 downwards.
GAGTTAACACACTGCACTGTGCAATCTGTCTGTGAGTATAGATCCACTCCTGGGGAGTATTACAGAGAGTTAACACACTGCACTGTGCATCCTGTCTGTGAGTGTAGATACACTCCTGGGGAGTATTACAGAGTGTTAACATGCTGCACTGCACACTGTCTGTGAGTATAGATACACTCCTGGGGAGTATTACAGAGTTAACACACTGCACTGCGCATCCTGTCTGTGAGTGTAGATACACTCCTGGGGAGTATTACAGAGAGTTAACACACTGCACTGTGCACCCTCTCTGTGTGTAGAAATACTTCTGGAGAGAATTACAGAGAGTTAACAGACTGCACTGCGCACCCTGTCTGTGAGTGTAGATACACTCCTGGGGAGTATTACAGAGTTAACATGCTGCACTGCACACTGTGAGTATAGATACACTCCTGGGGAGTATTACAGAGTGAACACACTGCACTGCGCATCCTGTCTGTGAGTGTAGATATACTCCTGGGGAGTATTACAGAGAGTTAACACACTGCACTGCGCACCCTGTCTGTGATTGTAGATACACTCCTGGGGAGTATTACAGAGAGTTAACACACTGCACTGCGCATCCTGTCTGTGAGTGTAGATATACTCCTGGGGAGTATTACAGAGAGTTAACACACTGCACTGCGCATCCTGTCTGTGAGTGTAGATACACTCCTGGGGAGTATTACAGAGAGTTAACATGCTGCACTGCACACTGTGAGTATAGATACACTCCTGGGGAGTATTACAGAGTTAACACACTGCACTGCGCATCCTGTCTGTGAGTGTAGATATACTCCTGGGGAGTATTACAGAGAGTTAACACACTGCACTGCGCATCCTGTCTGTGAGTGTAGATACACTCCTGTGGAGTATTACAGAGAGTTAACACACTGCACTGCGCATCCTGTCTGTGAGTGTAGATACACTCCTGTGGAGTATTACAGAGACTTAACACACTGCACTGCGCACTCTGTGAGTGTAGATACACTCCTGGGGAAGCATGCACAGTGTTAACATGCTTATATTCACCGTGCACTGAGGGTGTAGAGCCACTCCTAGGGGTTTTTTATACGGTGTTATCACACTTCACTGTGCAGTGTCTGTATATCAGTTTAGATCAATGCCTCAGGAATATAACAGTGTTAACACACTTGGGTACACAGAGGACTGTGATTGTGTGTAAGACAGTCACTTCTGAATAATATTACAGTGTTTGCCCATTTCCTCCTCCCGACACCAAACCCATCTCTATCAGTGGTGTGTCTTGGCACATTGTGTACATGTACATGTATGTTTGGGAGCCATAATATGTATGTCCATGCATCACTGTGCCTTGTTCCTGAGAATTAAAACAGTGGACACATTCCTTAAGCATATATGTATTTATGTACCACATGCATGGGAGGCCCATCCTGTTACGGCCCCGTTCTAGCGTGTGGAGGGGCCCCGCGTTCTGGGAGGGGCCCCGCGTTCTGGCACGGGAAGTGGACCATGTGCCAGTGCCAGTGTCGACTGCGTGCTAGCGGCTGGCAGCCCTGCAGCGCGACACATCGCCTGCGGGGGGAGTGTTTCAGCCCGCTGGGCCAGGATTTCAGCGCCTCATCACGCACGGGCACTCCCACGCCGTTCGATCGGGCGGCCGCAGTCAGCCCGTCGAGCCGCCAGCCCGACTCGCGGACCGCGGCGCGAAAAGAAGCCGGCTCTTGGCATCGCACGCTTCGCGGGAGAGCACGCGCTCGCTTGCGCCATCGCGGATCGGTAAAAATAGCTCGCGGCGGCGAGCGCTTCTCATAATATCCTCGGGCATTCCAAACAGGGATTAAAAGGGCAAAATCATCCAAATAAAATAAAAAGAGACTACACGCATGTTTTTGCTCACTAATCGAACTACGCATCCATTTCTAGAGAACGCGCTGGGGCAGAAATCGCTACATTCTCTTGGAGAAGGCATAGTGTCATAAAAAAGTCCAAACTAGCCATGCAAATAACACTACTGTGGTCAGCACCAAGCCCTGTGTGTAGGCTACAGCATTTTTGTGTCCTAGTACAAAAGTACTGAGATAATTGGCTTACACACAGGATTTATTACGTTGACAAGGAGCCAATTATTTACGGTATATTAAGCCACAGTGTAGTGTTTAAGACTATAATATAAGGTATATTAAGCCACAGTGTAGTGTTTACCACTATAATATAAGGTATATTAAGCCACAGTGTAGTGTTTACCACTATAATATAAGGTATATTAAGCCACAGTGTAGTGTTTAACACTATAATATAAGGTATATTAAGCCACATTGTAGTGTTTAACACTGTAATATAAGGTATATTAAGCCACAGTGTAGTGTTTAACACTATAATATAAGGTATATTAAGCCACAGTGTAGTATTTACCACTATAATATAAGATATATTAAGCCACAGTGTAGTGTTTAACACTATAATATAAGGTATATTAAGCCACAGTGTAGTATTTACCACTATAATATAAGGTATATTAAGCCACAGTGTAGTGTTTAACACTATAATATAAGGTATATTAAGCCACAGTGTAGTGTTTACCACTATAATATAAGGTATATTAAGCCACAGTGTAGTGTTTAACACTATAATATAAGGTATATTAAGCCACATTGTAGTGTTTAACACTGTAATATAAGGTATATTAAGCCACAGTGTAGTGTTTAACACTATAATATAAGGTATATTAAGCCACATTGTAGTGTTTAACACTGTAATATAAGGTATATTAAGCCACAGTGTAGTGTTTAACACTATAATATAAGGTATATTAAGCCACATTGTAGTGTTTAACACTGTAATATAAGGTATATTAAGCCACAGTGTAGTGTTTAACACTATAATATGAGACGGAAAGTCTTTTGTGAAGGCACCACGATCTGAACGAGTAAAATGGTTTTGGGCAAAGCCTGATATTCCCACGAGATTTTGGGACTCATCAATTCATTCATCAACAGAAAAGCAGTAAACCTGCCCTGACAACTCAGTGTATGTCTATCATATACATTATGTACGCACGCCCATACATTCAAACATATGTCCATAACATATAATCTATTCACATCTTCTACTTTTCAAAACATTTATTCATTTAATTATCTTTTTGAACCAATAAATCAGCGCCTGGTACAACTTCGCATTAGAAATGTGCTGACAGCCAAGGACACCTGAGGCCACAAGCAGACGTGAAGATGACGGCTTGAATGTAATTGAAAGCAATTAGGAAGGCATCTCCCGAACCAAAGCAGTAATGAGATCCTTCCCGTCTCGCGCGTGCGTCCCGCCTTTAGCGTTCAGCAAGGTCAAACAGTGGGAGTGTACTGGACGGGGGGGGGGGGTCGGTTTATATAGCCGCACGGCGTCTTTTGCTGCCAGCCCCGTGAATATGGCGCAGAGCAGCCCAACCCCCAGCCGTCTTAGTTCTGTCCTGTTCTGTTCATGCAGGGAGACTTCATTTTATCACATTTTCTACAGCAATTTATGACTTTGAAAGGATTCTGAGCGTGGGACTTTAAGGGGGGGAGGGAGGGGTACACATCAAATATTTAAATGTGTCTTGGAAATGACTTGGTGAAGAAGGGCAGAGTAGAGAGGTAGCGCTTCACTATGTAGGTCAGCGCTTCTTATCTCAGGTGCGTTGAGTCTGCCGCGCCCGACACATTCTAACGGTCAGGCGACAAAAGGGCTGCGAGGAGCCAGGCCGGCCAGGGATTTACAGTCGGGCGCAGTAGCTCCTCACTGCCAGCCGTGCAATATTCCCCACTCTTTTCAAATGTGCTTTAGAAAGTATTAAAACCTTCTGAAAACCCACGGGAGAGAAAAAATAAAGTGCGAGAAGGAATATTCCAGAAATGTAAAAAAAACGGCAGGACGGGAGCCGATGCCGCTTGCAGGGACGTGAAGCTGTGCTGCATTCCTAATTAATTCGGCACCTCTTCTCCCCTGCATTCGTTCTGAGATCTGTCTACTTCAGAGAAAGGGGCGCGCGCACGTCCGCGGGTTGCCTGGCGGACTCGTCGCTCTGTCGGCTTTAACGCACGCTCGCCTCGCCCAAAGGAAGAGGGACGGCGGCGAAGTGGCCGCTCGAGACGCGTCCGTTTATCCGCGACGGCGGCCTCGCCGACTTAAGCGGCCGAACTGAACGCCGATGAATTAGCGCCGTGTCGCGGCGCGGGTGTTCGGATCGCGCGGGCCCCGTTAACGAGATACCGCGGGATTACGGGATAAACGGCAGGCGGGCCGCGTCACCGCCCGCGGATTAGAAGGTCAACGAGCGGAGGGCGTCGCCGTATCTCTGCGTAATAGGGCGGCTCTGAAAGTGGCCCACATTCAATGTAATTAGGCTGAGATTATAGCCCTGCTTCGTGATGGCCAGCGGGGCAGGGAAATATTAATTTAATGTTGGTCTGCGCAGCTGCGCTCCCAGTGCCAAAGCTCTGTGCTGCGCCAGGCCCGATGCAGTGCTGTGCACAGTCACGGTTTCCTGTAGCGTTCGTACGGATCTGATCTCGTTCAGCGGATCTGCCGCTCCGCCCACTACCTTGGGAGTGTCTTCGTCGCAAAACATCAAAAAACAATCGCAAATGTCAATCGCCATTTCCTCTCAGAAATACTCGCCGTGACCCTTTCTGCAGAGATAACCGATTCATTGGTCATAAGACGTACCTAAAGCGTCAAATGGTAGTTCTTATCGGCACAAATATGAATATTATGTTACTTAGCACACAAAACAAGGTTACAAAACAAGGATACGTTTATTTTAAATATCGGTGCTCTGTGATTTTTATGGTTTATTCAGAAAATGTTGGAACATAGGCACATCCAGTGATATATGCAGGGCGTTATGTAGTTTGCTTTGCTTAGCAAATACTAACAATGCTGTTTAAGCCATTATAAACTAGCAGTGCCACTATTAACTGAGTAATCCATTTATATATTTATATTATTAATGTAGTAATAATAGCCATAAGAGCAATAAAAGTGGTAGCAACAGTAAAATTCTCTTCATTTTGATTGAACTTCTGTGCCTTTGACCTTGTTCCACATATTCTCTCATTCCTTCACATCCATTCAGAAACGATACAAAAACAACATTTGTGTCGTAAGTATAGGGAAACAGCCCTACCCTGTGTGCCTTTTTTCCTCCCGTCTAAGCCGCCGCTAGTGAAAGTAGCCTTGAGTGAAGGGTGGTAGTTATAGCAGGGGGTAAATATCTTCCAAATCGCCACTTTCAGCAACGACGCCCCTCCTTCAGACAGTAGAGAGAAGGACTGAGAGGACCTAAAGCTTATTCCCTACCTCACACTACACCCTCAGCGGGTAACGTGGGGACATGCTATTTGGGATGCAGCCTATACGTCCATTTACACCCCGCTTGCTCAGTTGGACCTACACAGATACTGGACTAGATGACATCATCCACATAATATATGAACAAATGTGTCATCTCAGCTCCTCTGGCCTGCTGAAGATTTTTAGCCTCAAAATAAATGTCTATGTCCTGTTTATTTTCCATAGGAATAGCGAATGTGTAATGCGATGTCATCCCCGTGGTAGATTTTGTTGCAGGTGTCATAATTGCTGTGAAAGAATGATTGTTTTTTTTTAAAATGTCTGCGGGTAATCCATTTTATTCCTACCACGGGCTCTATAGGGTCCACGACAGGTCACCTCTGCACATGACGGAGCATAATCATTTTCCACAGCAAAGAAATAGAACAGAAAACAGACTACTTATTAAGTTATTATGCCCGCTTTCATTTTTCGCAATTTCATCTTCGGATACGTAAAGAAATAGAGAGAGAAAAAAAACGGCCCTAATTAGTTTCCTTGGTGAATTAATTCCCACGGTAACACTGTGACAAACAAGAATGACCATCTGAACTCCGCCCCCCCCCTGTCACCACCCTGCCGTTTCACCGGTGTCTCATTTGCATCGCCTAATTACCCGTCAACAGGTCGAATGTAGATTCAGCCCGGAATAAAGCCAGCTCTCTCGCTGTCACGGGATATTACGTCGCATTAAAACGAGCGAGGGAGACGCTCGGAAGGCCCGCGCTCGGCGCACGTAATAACCTAACGCGCGGCGGAGCCCCCCGCCGGAACGGAAAGGAACCTCGGCAGACGGGTGACATGACAGTCGGCGCGCTGGAAATGTGCTTATCTGCAGAACAAGTGATTCTGAATTGTCTGGCTCCGGCGCACCCGGGCCTGCTGGTGGCACTGACAGTGAGGAATCAGTTGTTAGCCGGGCGGAGCGTGACGGCGGCGGCGGCGGCGAGCGGGTGCCAGGCCCGTCGGAAAACCGCCGGCTCCTAGCAGATTCCGCGAGAGCGAGACGGCGCGTGTCCCCGTCGAATCGCGCGACCGGGGTATGAACGTGACGCTGAGTGGCGGAGTTTTGGCCGCGGCGTTTGCTCACTCCCGGGCGTGCTTGTGTGCGTCTGTCTGTGTGCATGTTCAGTGTGTGCTATGCAGATCACTGATATTTAAATAAGCAGGATGGGATAATGTTACACAGATGACTACCTTACATCATCCAGATAATATTCATACTAGTTGTTTGCACAGTTCCTCGCATCCTTCAGGCTCATAGCCTCGTAAAATATGTGCGGCTTTTGGGAGTTTAAACGTGTAAAAACGTGCTCTCATGTCTGTGGGTAATGCTTTTTTTTACAACACACTTCAGACAACCAAGATCGTCGCTGTGCACAAACTGTGTGTGTGTGCCAGTCTGTCTCTGTGCGTGCGTGGATGTGTACCTCTGTTTGTGTGCGTGTCTGTATGTGCGTATGTGCGCATGCATATGTACAGTATGTGTTTGTGTGTGTGCGTGCGTGTCTATATGTGCGTGCACGTGTGTGTGTGTGTGTGTGTGTGTGTGTGTGAGAGCATTAGCATGTGCATGCGTGTGTGCATGTGTATGCACGTCTGTATGTGTGTGACTGTATGTGTGTGACTGTATGTGTGCGTGCGTATGTGCATGCGAGCGTGCGTGTGTATGCACATCTGTATGTGTGTGTGCATGTGTATGCACATCTGTATGTGTGCGTGCGTGCATGTGTGTGTGTGTGTGTGTGTGTGTGTGTGTATGTGCATGCGAGCGTGCGTGTGTATGCACATCTGTATGTGTGTGTGTGTGTGTGCGTGCATATGTGTGTATGCGTGCGTGCGTGTGTATGTGCATGTGAGCGTACGTGTGTATGTGCATGTGAGCGTGCGTGTGTATGTGCATGTGAGTGTGCGAGCGTGCATGTGTGTGTATGTGTGTATGCGTGCATAGGTGTGTGCTGTATGGTACCTGGTTGAACGCGGGCACCTCCTTGCTTCCCATGCAGGGCCCCAGAGTCAGCACAGGAAGGCCCTGCCCCTCCACCTTACGAGACTCCAGGCAGTTCTGCCTCTGCCGCATCACGCCTGTCTTCATGTCAGAATCATCTGGAATTCTGGGAGAAGGAGAAGTGCTATAAAATATTCACACTCAGCGGTAGGCAGAGGCACAGCATTCATTAAACTGTTTATTTATTAACAAGTTGTATTATTGATCCCCCCCCCCCCGCCCCCCCGCCCCCCACACTTTTCTCCAGATTTTCGTTGGCCAATCGCATTCTTACGCCTGTCTCGTCGCTACATGCTGCTAGCTCTTGCTTCTTTCCCACGCTGCAGTACGCCAGCTGAGCTGCGGACATTATTTCAGAGGACTGCTCTTCGTGGGCAGCTGTTGTAAGCGCCCGATTGGCCGGGACGGTCGATCTTGCGCGAAGAGCCGGGGACAACACAGCTGACCATACATCGTATGTCTAACGTTATACCGATCCAGCGAGGACGATGCTAAGACCAATCGCACACCGCCCTGAGGGGGTACTACTGGCCACAGGGAGTATTGACGCGGTCGGGCGTGTACGAGAACACGGGTCGTCTCGCGCACTCCGCACGCGATCAATTATCGCGACAAGCCGCGGTCTTTTAAAATGAGGGGCGTACCGTTCGCTCGTCATCTTGACGGATTCGCGAAAGGGGACAGACTGTTTAGCGGCCGGGCGTGTCACATCCTGGCGCCCCCCCCCCCCCCCCCCCGCCCCGGCCCTTAATGTTTTGTCAGATAATGCCGGCGCTGAATTACGGCGCATATTGAAAAACGTGCCGTTATGAATCGCCGCTCAAGGGCGGACGCATTCATCAGCGGGGCCGACGAGAGATGAAAATTCCCGTGTAAGTAATGAGGGAGGTGCCAGCGCGCCTCCTTCATTCACTTAGTCAGCAGAGAGGATCCTGGAACCGGCGGCGGCAAATTCATCAGACCACCCCCCCCCGAACACAAAGTCATTTTTCACATTCTATCAGCGTGCTGATGATACCGCAGTCAACAGACTCACTACCGCCGACTGGGTCAAGCCGTGCGCGAGAACAAAACGGGCGCGACCGTCTCCGCCAGACACGAGGAGACGGTGTTCGCTCGGTGCCAATCGGGCTGCCGTTACGGGCTGAACCAAATCGACCGAGGAAGCCACAATTTCACAGGGAATTCTGGGAGTTGTATTGAATTATCGACTGATCCGGCCGGAGAGCGAGGTGGAACAAACAAACAAAACAAAAAAAACGGCTGGAAAAAAAGGCGGAGAACTATTCTGGATATACAAATGAAATGTGCGTGTGCGGTGCAGCGGGGGAGCCTCACTTGAGCTCTGGGTAGACGTTGTCTAGATACCACTTGAACGGTTTGCAGCTTAGACTTCTGCGGAGGTCCTCTCTGCCATGAATGCTGATAAAATAGAGAGGGGGGAGGGGGAGGGGGAGGGGGAGGGGGGGGGGGGGTGAACAGCATGAGGGAAGAGCCACTTCTATAACCCAGTCCACCTCTTATCACAGAATTGACAGCGGAAGGAGAAAAAAAATAATCAAGACAAACTGCACCGCAGTCATTGGTATTCCACACAAGGGAAGAAAAATGGTTCATTCTTTAGAACTATCTGGATGAATGAGCTTGAGCCCCGCCCCCTCTGGCTGTTCCCTATTCTTCCAAGCTGCCCTCGCTAATTATATTTCATAATCGGCAGCGAACGACTCTCGTCCGCGCCGCTCGACGTGTCGCTCCGCCGTGCGCTCTCTGTCTGTCGTGAAACAGAGAGGGCGTCGCGTTTGCGGAGGGAGAGTTATCACGAGAGGGGGTCCGTCGCTCACTCTCCGTAAGGCTTTCCCCGGGCCGCCGGACGAGCAGAGTAGTAGAAGAGCTTGAACTCGTCCATCCACACCTCCGCCGTGCGCCTGGTGTTCCTGAAAGCCAATGAAAATGCAGTGAGGGCGGAGCTCCGGGGGGGCGTGTCCCAATACTCAAAAAATGCACCCTCCTTTCCTCCGCTACCACCTCCTCTCCTCCGTGCCCCGGACACATCTTTGTGTCCTAATCTAATAAGGTGATTACATATTAATTACATATTGTTACAAATGAATTATTGTCTCGACGCAAATCAGGTACATTTTATACTGTACAGGCAGTTTTGCATACTTCCGGGTTGGAGACGAGTGGAGGAAAGGAGGTAAGGAGTGAAGATTGGGACGCACCCCTGGTTCAGGTGAGTCCGTACAATTAGCTGTGCACCTGTGTGGATCAAAATCTCTTCTCAAGCGGTGACTACATTAATGTCCCGCGTCATACATAACAGCCTTTAAATGTTACAATTTGTTTGGCTGAAACAATTATGACGTGAGCACAGAAAAAGGTTCAAAGAAATCCATTCCCAACGCTCCAGCACAACCTTTCCTCTGCTAATATGGAAAAGTATGTGCAGGCAACCCCGAGTTCTCAATCCCGAGGTTCTGAACATCGTCTTCTGAGCTGCTTGCACGCTTACATATGCGGCTTTACCCGGGGTCTTCTGCCAAGGCCCGACTCACGCGCGCACGTGCCTTAAACCCGCTCCGTTACCAATAGCTACGATGGGAAAGGTAACTAAGGCTCCAAGGCCCAGGAAGCACTTCAAATTCCATTTCGGTAATTAGAAAAGAAGGCTCACGTTTCTTTTCCTTACAGAATTACACTTGGCGATAAGAGAAGCTCATGTACGGCTCCGCGCTTCCTTTTCCCTCCCAGGACTGGACTTGCATTTTCTCGACTGAGACGTAATTGCCGTGCAGAAACGCAAAAAATCCTTCCCCGCCCTCTCCCCCCCCGTGCCAATGTTTGCGCACAACAAACCTTTTTGAGCGCTCTCGCTGCTGCACGGGCTTTGATAAAGGCTTAAAAAAAAACGAACGTTCCATTAGTCTGAGTGCGAATGAATAGGCGAGGTGTTTCATGTAACGCCGGGTTTTCGTCAAACACGGTGTGGACAAGGGGGGGGGGTATAATAACCCGCTTTATTTTCCTCCGCAGAAGCAGAATCCTCTCAGACGTAGCCGCATAGCCGCGTAGCCCCTTGCCCCCTCCCCCCGAGAGACGCACAGATCCTGTTAAACGCGTTAAGGGGTGAGCGTGCCTTCGTTCGCGTTCCGCGCGGGCCTGGGAAGCTAATTAGGGTAATTTTCTTCCCATGCCCCTGATGCTCCGAGGCAGGAACAAAGTTTTCTCCGCGCTTCCCTGCTGACTTGGGAGTTCCTTTGAAGTGCGCGACGGCTCCCTACACCTTGAACTCCGCCGCACCGCCCGCACGCAGACACGCGCGTGCGCCGGCGGCCTCGAAACACAATCACCCTCGCCGAACGCCCAGCTGGGCCCTAACGCGTCTTCGCGATACGTCATTACGCGTGCGTATGTACCCCAACAGCATGCTGGCGAAACAGATGGGCTCTGCTGTTTGAAGCACCTCGTTTTCACGAATGAAGGAGTTAAATGTGACGTATGAAGGTGCTCTTTATTAACTCTGTGTTCGTTTGGTCTGGCGATCAAATGTAAAGGGTCCTTCACTCGTATGGTTTTCTCGATCTCAGTTGAGAGGAATTTAAATCTAATAACATGAAATGATAAACCAGCAGCCAACAATAATATTAACCTATATATGAACATATGATCCATTGTCACAAATGTCACAAAAGTGATTATTTATGAAGTTACTATATATTTGGATATTTTCAGAATATATGCATTAACCATAAAAAGGAAGAACACTTAAAAAAAAAGAAAAAAGTAATTTTTCATAATAAAATTAAAACCCTCATTCAAATTCCCGGTGAGAAAGGAAATTCAAAGTAGTGCATGATTTAAAATTAGGTCCACTTATATTAAAAGGCTGTCACCTGATAATAAGAAACCATCACAGGGACTTGGATGAAAGGGTCTTTTCATAAATATAATTTAAACTGTCCAAGTTCTTCAAATTATTGTTCCTGCGGTTCAGGGTCTTGCTTAAATTAAAATTTCCATAACAAATAGAATACAGAATCACCTTCCATATTTTCTGTAGGAATTTCTACTCCTACTCAAGCTGTGCTGCACAAATCACCTGCAAGGTGCTCGTTTTATGTATGGATATGAATTAATACAGTCCGAATTCTCCTCTTGGAAATAGCTCCATTCTGATTTCTCGCAGGGCACACCGTCGGACGCAGCAGATTGATAAGAACAAGCAACCTCCCAGCCAGCCGCCGCTTATTCGCGAACGCGTCGGGAATGAGCTCGCGCGCTAACAATTTATGTCAGCTCGCGACAGGCCGGCAATACAATTTACTCCTCGCGGCGCGACCGTGCTTCGCTGTTGCCCTTGTTATTTGCGACTCGCGCTCGGTGTCGTTTGCCATAATGATTTCTGACAAAAACCACCTGCCAAACGAATGAATGTAAATGTGAAATGAGACTTATATCTGGGCGTGAGACCGCTTCAAGTATTGCTCTCTGGCTCCAGGCGCGCGTCCCGTTCCCCCGGCTTCACGCGGGCCGGCCTCGTGCCAGAGCGGAGGGGGTGCGTAGTCAGGCTTACTTGATGTAGGTGTTGGCGTTTCCCTCCGGGAAGATGTACGGGTGTTTCTTGCGGAAGACGTGGCCGACTCTGCTGCAGGGAATGATCTCCAGGCTCCCTCCGCACATCCACACCCGGAAAGAGATCTCTGCATGGGGAACCGGCGGCGGGAGAAAAGCCATTTATTATCAATGTCGGAGGTTGTCTCGGCCGACGCCCTTGACACGACGGATGCTGCGGAGGGACCAATCGGGAAGAATGTAGGCCCATTCTCATGGGAGCACAGGAGGGGGGGGGGCCGGGGGCCGGGGCGGGGGAGAGGGGGTGCATTTTCAGCAGCTTCTCAGCAGGTATCGAACTCGCCTCCCCCACACACCTCCGTGTGTGCAGTTTACGATCTTCCTAGGGGATATGTGGGCTTCAGAGTGTGCTAGATAGTGGGAGAATAAGTCCTTACGTAATAAATAAATAGGATACCCACGATTGGACATACTGAGCACTGCACAAATCAAGTAAATGATCCCCTAGAAAAGAGCGCCAGGTAGATTTTGCTGGTCCAGGGTCAGCTACCATATTTCTGATCCCAACCGTAACTATTACGCAAACCTCCGATGCTGATCTCTGATCAGCATTTATGGGTAGAGTCTACCTACACCTACACGAGACTTAGATTTAACTGCTTATTCATGGCTTTAATTTATGTAGCAGGTAGCCATTGGTTTACTTTAATGGCGGTGAAACGATCGCTCAGCCGCCCCCATTGCCCGGACCTGCGGCGGTCCACGCGATAGGAGTCAGCCACAGTAGCCTCTCCTCAGGAGAGACCACCAGGAGTCGCGAAACGGCAACACTGGAGACATTAACTCGCCAGTGTTGTAAACGAGGGTCTCTCCCTCAATGCCTCCCCAGGGAAGTATTGATTAAGGCGAGCTCGACGTGAGATACGAGAGAAAACGTGAACCAGACGACTCGTCTCCCACGCCTTGTGCTTCTGGGCTATCGTGGCGAGTCGGTAAAAAGATACCGCTCGCATTTTTGGATATTTCTCAGGGATGCGGTCCCGTGGTTCGCCATTGAGAAACACCCCTTCCTAAATGCAATGGCAGTACCTGACGTATAAAATTTGGCTGGAATAAATCTTAGGTTCAAAAACCTCTTTAATAATTAAAGGACAGGAGCCTGTCCTGGTTGGACGGATCAAGTGCACAGGGGTCGCGTTCTAAATTGCTCCCTAGCCATCAGCCGTCTTCTGCAAGCGATCGTTTGCGCGCTGTCGGTGAGTGATTACAGGGGCGGCTAGGGAACGCAAGCGTCGAAGTAATGTACTTTAGAATTGCCACTAAGCAAAAACATTTCAAGTGAAACAATTCACACACGGTATTAAAAAAACAGGCGGAAAGAATCTCTTAGTCGCTTTCACATGCAGATTAAATTTAATCGTATTAATAGAGGAAAAAACAGGGCCCAGTGTACTTGAAGTGGGTGCATATGCAAGCGATACTGAGTATGACATTTTCTACAGAATCCCTCGAGCTCACACCTTGAAATGATCAACCCCGTGAATCACTTCAACGCCCGATTAATATGCCGTATGAACTGATACGATTCAGAAAAGCCAAAGTCTGAAATCTCTGTTTGCATTTGTGAAAGAACAGCATCAAAGTCCTGCCCTTACTGAAATGTAAATAGATACATGGAAGCCAAAATCTTCCTAATATTTGTGTTTACACATCATTGCCAGTGTCATTCATTTATTTTCCTACATGTCCAGAATTTAAAATAAGACATTATAATGTACTGTAGGTCAACTTACTGTAACGCTATCACTATTAAAAATAATATCCACAAGTCAAAATTATTGTAATATGTCTGAACTAGCCTTTCTTAGTGGACAATGCCTGCCTCACTACAGATTGACAGATTTAATTTTCAACCATGAGTCACTTGCAGTCCCATAGACACTGAAAAAGCAAATAATCTTGTAAGATGAAATGCTACATATTTTCAACGTCATTTTCTGGCAACACAATTATAGTGTATAGTGACACGGTGAGATCCAAGAACTAAAGAACATCTCAGGTCAGACACTGCAAGCAGACTGTGAAAAAAATAATCTCCATTAGGGACCTGCTGTTTATGAGTACATCCATCAAAAAACACAATTGCTCCAACAACAAAGCAAAATCTCTCTGACCTCGAAAATTCAGTGGAAAAATCAATACGACCCTAAATCACAATCTAACACAAAACAAACTCTTCTCTAGTCCAATCCACTCATTAATATAAGAAAATCTAGTAAACAGTTTATCTAGTAAACAAACAGTGATTGTGTACATTTAACATTCAAATTTTAAAAACTCTATATAACAGCTGGAAGAACTTAAATCAAATGTAACCTAAAAAAATGGGCACTTTTACAACACTTTTTCAATACTTGAACTCGAAAAACTACCAGTGCTCTCAAACAATGACAAATTACTTTCAGAAAATAATGTAACAATCCCTTCGAGGAGAATCTACAAGAGCACAGCCAATCTCACACAAACAAACTCACAGCAACGCTCTGTGAACATTTTCAGAACGACAAAATCAAACGGGTCAAATACATAGTGAATCGAAGAGCCCGCCTCACCCAACGCAAATATTAACACAAGCTTATTTTGTACCTGATCATTATTTTCCATCCCCGTCGATCTATTCATCACATCAGGCACTTACGGAAGGCAGCACCAGATAAATTAACTTTTAAATAAAATTTTATTTGGGGGTCACTGAATAATTTTTATGACACCCCTTCTGTCGTCCTTAATCCACCCCTAAAGAATTGCTCTTTGGCACTGCTTCTGTCCTTACCCATTGGCAGGAAAGTAACAGAAGTAAAAAAAAGAAAAAAAAGAACAGATTATCACTTCTGAAATAGATCAACCTTACGATAAAACTCGCCTCCGGCAAATGGCGTGTTTTCATAACCGCACTTTATGTTTTCTTGGAATCGCTTTACACATTTGATTAACCCTTTAAGGTGTAAGATTGCAAATATGTGGTCAGAAAGTTCTTAACTGAACATTCTAATGTTGCTGTAACAATCCAGCGACGGAGCTGTAGAAAAATCTAAAAAACCTACTCTTCGACGGATTTTAAACACGCTGGACAGTGAATGTCCTTTTCGTAACACAATATATTCCCCCAAAGGCTTTTCTTTCATGTGACTTTCACAGCGAAATATTGACTGTTAATTCAACTCTTACATAATGTATACGAGTCTGCTAAAGATTTACATTCTACGCGGCATTTTAGCAGACACTCTTTACCCACGGCAATTCATACAGCATGCATTCTTTATAAAGAATTCACTCATACAGGAGGATATTCTAGTAGTACATTAACATACAGGAGGATATTCTAATACTGCATTAACATTCAAGGTATTGAAAGATAACCCTTGAGTTACATCCAAGTCAATCATTGATTGTGACATTTCAACCGGGTCACCATGACCCGTCTCTCTGTGAAAGTTTGTGGACAGCGACGGTCTCAGTCAGGCAACTCACCGAAGTTCTCCCCGCCCCAGATGTCCATAGCGGTGTCATATTTCCCCAGGTGATTGAACCACGACTTGTCAATCACAAAGAGGCCTCCGGCAATAATGGGGGTCCTGCAATTGAGAGAACTCGTGATACTTCACAGGGAAATTCCACACCGGCTCACAAGGCACATGACTAATGACTTTCCCCCCTAAAATGACAGGGCCCCTGAAAACAGCTCATTTCTAGCAGATGTTGTCTCTGCACTGTAATGTTTTACAAGCAGTAGCCAAATACATACGTAACAGCGTGAAAGCATTAAGCACTGAATTTCTCTCCAAAAATACAGAAAGTGGGCACAAAAGCATATTCAAAATGATAGGAACCATTAATAACCGTATCACAATTACGAGTGAAATCAAGGTGCACTACTATGTCCAACATTAATCTTTTGTGAAGGCTGATCCCTGCCTAAATCCATTCCACATTTTCTATGTTCCTCAGAAGGACCAGGGAACACTGAATGAAGTGTAAATTATCTGTATTGTAAAGGCCAGGCTGGCGTACAGTAGCACAGCCGGCCGTCCGGGGCGACAGAGACTTGTAAGGAGATACATCCTCATTATCAGGGGACAGAAATACTCGCTCTTCCATTTGAGCCTGAAGCCGAGCAGACGCACGCTCGGGTCACGTGACGGGCGACGTGGAGGACGACGCTCTGCAGGCCCGTCTTCCCTCGCTTTTATTCGCCGTCAGATGAAAGCCCTCGTCTCGCACGCCGAAAGAGACAGGCCGCTATGTTCATTCATGGGCGAAAAGAAAAACCGCTCCACAAATTAATTTCTCCACGCAGTTTTTCCACCGGCCTCTTCCCGTCTGCGCGGCGCGGCTCTTTCGGATTGACCAATGGCGTGGGGGGGGGGGGGGGGGGGGGGGTTGGGGGGGGGGGCGGAATTGATTCCAAGGAGCGCTCCCGGCTCACATTATTTATAACTCCTCCTGGTGGAAACCAGAGGCAATACCGTAAAAGGCAGAAACTAATAGATACATTGACATCTGATGAACTACCACCCCGACTGTACAAAACACGAAACTTCAGCTGTATTCCGAAGGGGCCGGGGACGATATATGGCCTCTGCTCCCCGCGCTCTTAGTTCTGGATGGCCCATTTGTAGATTTGACCAGCGTAACGACTCATTAAATTAGACCGCAGAGTGCAGAGCAGCAGTTCCCGGGGCGGCAGCTGCTCTGACACGGATGACGGCGCCACGGCCCGCTGCCCCTAATAAACGCCTCTTTTGTTATTTTTCTGTTACACGTGTATTTGCCAGGGTGAATAAACGCCCGAGTATAAAAACACAGCTTTTCAAAAGAGGAGGAAAATGACAGAATCCTTAGCCGGGGACGCCGCTTAGAGAACCACAGGCTGAACGCATCACAAAGGTCCTGTCATTCAGCATTGCCTTATCCATTCACAGACCCTGCTGCAGTGGCTGATGGGATTGGAGCAGGAACAGTTAGGTCAGATAGTGGGGCATGTATGAATGACGAGAAAACAATATGCAATAATAACAATACGAAAACAATGTAAAGTACAGACAGGGGCACGACGGTGCTGCGCAGTGACCCAAATGTACTCCTAAAACAAGACTCTGCACTTTATACACTAACTGTGCTCTTCATTTGGGCCAAACTCGGTTCTGTATTATTAACCAAAGCCATTACTATCGCTGGAGTCTGAATGGCGCTAAATGAGTCCATTTAACCGGCGCTCTCCTGCACACATTAACTGTAATATGAATGCACAATCAAATACACCTGAGAAATCGCTGCCGTCTGAAAGAGGAAGTCTCTTTTGGTGTGGCAATGGTCGCTTGTGCACTTCACTGGAGGGTGCATAGAAGCGTGCTTTTGCCCTCTCCCACGAGATTGGGACAGCTCTTAAGATGGCAGGCAGCCAGCGATAAGTATAGAACTGAAGGTGAGAACGACCGACGAACACTTCCGCCAGATGTGAACCGCTCCTCCAGATGTGCTCGGCGTCCTCGCGGCTCGTCCGACCGCGCGCTGACACACGCGCGTGCCCGACACACACACACACGCGCGCACACACACACACACGCACACACACACTCACGCCCTGAGCCGGCCATCTGTACCCCTCTTTCACGCTCTCTCTCCCGCCTCCGTCAGCAACACCCGTGAGCTCGTCTAAGTCAGCGAAGGTAACACGCCAGCCTTCCCCTGGCATCTGTTACCTTCGCTGATAAACGGCCCTGACTACCCGCCATTCCTCACCAATTAAAGCACGTGAGCTGTGGGGGGGGGGGGGTCTCGGGCCGCTCGCCTGCCCCTGCCTTTGGCAGCTTTCCTCGAGAACGGTGGCATCGCCATGGAGACGGGAAGGGATCGAGGGCCAGGCTGGGAACGGCGGGGAGCAGGCAGGGGGACGTGGCGTGGAGAGGCCTGGTTTCGGCACGCCCGATGGACCCGCCACGCCGGCCGGGAGACTGCGGCCATTCATCAACAGCTCAGCGGCTGCCGGCGACGCTCCGAGGCTTGGAGAGGGAGACGAGCATCCAAGAGGATGAATGCAGCACCGGCCAATTTTTAATACGGGAGTCAAATGCACTGTTATCCCCGTTTTTCACTGACAGAAAAAATAAACCACCGCTGTCACTCTCATTCTGACATATAAATGCACCATTAAAAAAATCACTCTCTCTTTCCCTGACAGAGAAATGCAATATAGCCCCATTTCCCCTCTGACATAGAAATGTACCATAAACATCAATTCTCCCTGACAGAGAAATGCCCCAGAACCTGCATACTCCCTCTCACATAGAAATGTACTGTAAGCATTACTCCGTCTGACACAAAAATGCACAATATCCCACGTTCTTCCTCTGACACGGAAATCCACCGTGAACATCCCTCTCTTTCTCTCCGATTCAGAAGCTCACTCTAACACCCTCTAATCGGAATTCTCTGTCTTTACAACCTCCAGGCCGGATGAGCGGCTCGGCTAATCCGCAAACAAACTCAAAAGGATCAATGTCCAGGACGTCAGAAAGAGAGCGGGGCTGGACGTTTTCTCTCCTGCGCGCAGACGCGCTATCGCCGGCGTTCTGTCACCTTGACAGCATCTCCGCGACTGACGTACAGTCAGAGGGACGGTGAGCTGTCGTCGCATTAAGCAATCTCGACGAGAGCAGCCATCCACGTTGAACAGGCAGCAACCTAGGCCGGTCTGCACATTTGGCGAGCTTCGGCAAGCTCCCAATGCCACCCCCCCCCCCCCCCCCCCCCCCCCCCCCCCTCCCCTCCCCTCCCCGAGGAGGATGCCACCGCTTTCCCATAGAGCTTAATGACTAACCTGCTTCCTCTTAAGTGGAATGACACCGGCATTAACAGCACCTTGAGGAACAGGATAGTAATCAAAAAAAGACGAGAGGGAGCTCAGTCGATCTCACCGCGGACGAAAACCTCATAATCAGAGCATCGTCGCTAGCGCACGGCCACAGGAAGGGGGGGTGGGGATCCTGGCGCCAGAGATACCCGCGAAGCCGCTTAATTGCCTCTCGTTTGTTCTCGGGGCGACTTTCTCATTATGCACCTTGGCGTCTCTGCCAAGATCAATGGTTATAACTGCTTCTTCCAGCTGCTTATTTTTTTTATCAAACTTCTCATCCCCGGCGAAGACATTAGATCATGGTGCGGCAGATTAAAAACAGGAAGCTACGGGGACTGGATTTATTTCATTCTGGGGCAGTTTTTTTGTAATGAGTCTCCCCTCCCCTCCCCTCCCCCTCCCCTCCAGGCCCAATAGGAGGCCGGGATGGTTTTGGCCCTACAGCCCCCAGCCCCCCCCCCGGTCACTCACTTAATGGGTTCGGTGGGGTCGGCTCTCCTGGCTCTTTCCTCAGCAGACAGTTGCTCCCACTTGAAATGTAGACTCCAGTCAAAGCCTGCAGTCGAGAGGGACAGATCATTAGAGACAAGCTTCAGTATTGGCGAGGGCAGACTGGGGGGGGGGGGGGGCACAATCACAAAGCCAGAGGATTATGGGAAATGGAGTGTGAGGGCTGACTGTGTGTGCCGAGGTGACGAGAGTGTAATTGCAGCCAGACCATCCTCAGGGGTCACATCAATCACACGGTCTATTAATCTTTCTCAGAACACGAGCACAAATTAAGGCAGGCAGTGGCCATAAACAACTTTTCCCCCCACCTTTCAAAAAGCTTTTTAAGATACTATGCTCTTAATTTACTTTTACATCTTGTCTGTACTTTTTAGTCATTCGGGGGGGACGCCCATATTGATAGAGACTTACACAGCTTACATCCGCTTCATGTACGATCCATTTATACAGCTGGATATTTATTGAAGCAATTTAGGTTAAGTACCTCGCTCAGCGCCCCACCTGGGAATCGAATATGTTACTACCCCCCATTTCCCAAATCATTATGCTCCACTGCAGAGGTGGAAAGTAAAAGTCCTCCCCAGTATTTCACCTGGCTTTGCTAGTCCTCAGCCATGAGGTAGAACTAATTAGTGAAATCAGCTGGCTGAGTTCACGGGTGGAAGAGTTCATTACTTTCTGACCCCGGGAATTTCCGCCTCTGCTACAACCGCCGCCCTGTACATTTGTGGAGCTCCACATGGTTGTCGTAACGATAAATGGTGCTATTAATAAACAATAGTTTGGCAGCTGGGACAGGCTGAAGTTTGTTTGGCGGGAAAGCCTCTGTGTGCTACGGTAGCGGTACGGTATGTGGCGCTGCTGACGCCGAATCCTTTTGCGCGTTACGAGCAACGACTTCATCAACAATGAAAAGGTTCCCTCTGGGAGTGGTGCGAGTCGGCTTTCTAGAGCTGCCTGCCCACAGCTAACGCTGTACCGCGTTGTTGGGGGAAACGAAAGCTGGGGGGAGGGGTCAACTTTACCTCCGCGCAGGTCGGATGAGGCCGCCACGTAGGCGAAGGAGTCCATGTTGATGATGTCGATGACTGGACTCACGACGCATGTTGGGTCCTTAAACATACAAAAATAGTGCAAATCACTAGCGTGCCAAGAGCACATATTAATGCATGTGCACCATTATACAAAAACACTTGAAAAGTAGGTTTAGGTTTTTCCCTAAATTCTACATCTGGAGAGAGGATAGCTGCTAGACCTTTATCTTCAGACTTAGCTAAAGACCATTATTCATCACTCCTAGCAAAAACAGAGGCAATAAGCTTGAGATTTAAGCGGATTATGAATAATCTTGACACACCGAAGAGTGCAGAGTGAAAAAAAAGAAGCTGACAGTCAAGAGGACAGCTTGAACCAGCGATGGCGAGAGAAAATCACGCTCAGAGCGAATGGCGCCATATCGCCGGGGCTTCGCCAAATCCCAAATTAGACGTGGCAGCCCTCCTCTTCTCTGTTGACATACGCCACTCATCTCTTGCCCACACTCAACCTGGGAGTGCGTTAGTTACTCCCCGTCCTCCACGCCAAATACACAAGATGAGGCGCTCTTTGCCTAGTTCGCGCCTAGCGAAGCTGCGTCAAACTGACAGAGGGTTTCTGGGAGGTTTCGCTTACAGACGCAACGTCATCATGCTGCCGTGGGACGACTTGCCAGTTACAAAAACAGCGCGTCATGCAAATGATGGATATGTTGCGTGCGTGCATTTGCGTGGATCGATGAATAATATATAAAAAATACATGCGCGTGCGGACACTGATGTATCACTGCTTTGTAAAATCAATGCCTCTCTCACTTTTCCACATATTGATTGCTTGAAGGAAAAGGGATTCCTACAATAACACATAAATTACACAACTTGATCGTTTGACAGCGATGCCTCGCTGTGGAAAATCAAAACTGATGTTCGGGCCGCGGTCCAAATCAAACAGAACCACGAGCCTTCAGATCCAGACATCGCTTTGAGAGAAAAGGCTGAAATGGTTTCAGGGTGTAAGTACACAAGTATGCGATTAGAATGTTCTTAACTGAACATTCTAATGCTGATGTAACAATCACTACTGATAATGAAAAAAGCGATGGCGTTCTAGAACACTGACTTGGAATTTTGAAAACACAAAAAAAAAAAAACATTCCAAAAAACCTACTTTTCAACGGATTAATGCTTGTGCACAAACAGTGTTTTCCAGAACAGTCCACAGCCAGGCTGCAGATGATAAAATCTTTTTTTTTCTGTGGATTGTATTCTCATCATTTCTATATGGCAGGGTGTGTTTTAGCTCCTGGCCTGTCAAAGTGGAATGAAAAATGACTTTGCTGCTGCAAATCGTCAGAGTGCTGCACATTGTCATTTCATTCCCATTACAGCTGGTTTCTAGAAGGCATAACTGCTATAATAGGCCTCTTTCAAGAGATGGTTTAGCTGTGGCCTGACAGCCAATCATGAAAGGAAAGAAATTCTGGAAAACGCTGCAGGCCGAAACAGGCCAGAGGACAGCTGCTCAGAGATATGTCCGTTCGGCCGACGCCGAGGGAAACGGGGGGGGTGACCGTACCTCCCTTAATCCTGTGGAGCAGTGGGGGCAGCCAGTCTTTGTTGACCTCGCAGTGACTGTCCAAAAAGGTCAGAACCCCGGCCCGAGCGGCGTCCGCTCCTCGAACCCGGGACCGGATCAGCCCTGGATGTGACAAAAGACCACCAGTCATATTGCTCTTTTTTTTTTTTTTTTACCTTCTGTGTCCAAGATGATATGCTCCGCTGCCCGTGATCTCCAGATATGTGAGCAGCAAAAATAAAGAGGAAATCATTAGCTGTGGATAAACGCAGCGGCCCTGCTCGCCCCATGCATTAACAGGACATGAAACGGTTGTTTGCATCTCGTTGAAAGGAAGAGCAATTAAGGATGCGGGCGCAAAACCTATACAGAGGAAGCGGACATTTGAGAAGTCTGAGTGATTAAAGGCCTTTTTGCTTCGGGATTAAATGGTTAGATCGATAGTTCCTTGCTTTGGAGGAAACGTCAATGACAAACAAAACAAAAAAATCCCAGGACTTCTTTGAAGATTTAGCATCACAGTGCTACTACGGCCAACTAAAAATCCCATCAATTAATCCGCAATAACACTTCATTTCTGAGAGGGTGAATGTTTCCCCCCTTTCTTAAAAAAACAAAAAAAAAAAACTTTTTAGGGCTTTTTCAGCTTCATTGGACAGTACAGAGAGAGAGAGAGAGACATGAAGAATGGGGAGGGAGAGAGAGAGAGACATTCGACGAAGGTCGTCGCGGCCGGATTCGAACTGCCAACGTCGCGGCCCGCACTGAGCATGTGGAGAGGGCCCTACAGGCCATGACGTATGGAAAGAGGGCCGTTCCCGATCCTGTCTGCTGCCCGTACGAATGGGTGACAGGGAACTCTGGTAATTACATTCACCTCCAGTTAATAAAACCGACATGCTTCAACCACACTTGCTGTTTGTAGGATTAAGGGAACAATCCAGTTTAAATGACATAAACCGTGTACAATTTTACACCTGAGTCGAGGCCAATGGGATTTTTAAGTACATACAGATGGTTAGGGCAGCGGTGCTGAACTCCAGGTCCAGTGGGCCGCAGTGTCCGCAGGTAGGCCTATTTATCCAATTATGCGCTACACCACCTGATTTTGCTAATTACTTTACCTCAATGGTTCAGGAAGTAAACTCTTTAGTGAAATCAGGTGGGGTAGTTCATGGTTGGAGCAAATACTTGCAGACGCTGTGTGGGCCACAGGACCTGGAGTCGAGTAGCCCTGCATTAGAAGGTAGCCTAAATGTAATTAGAGTGCGACGCAGCGCGAGCCGGCATAATCAAACAGGCAGGACCGGGATGAGGCGACAGGTGAACAACATAATGATGTCCATTATTTAGACGTGAAAACCTGCCTCGGGTATACAGATACAATCAAATTAAGCTGCTAATGATTTTAGTTTTTTTTTTACAACTGATTTAAGACTAAAGCAAGATTGTTCTTGAGAGGCTGAGAGCATGTAGGAATGTAGGCCGACGAGAATTCAAATGAACGGTTTCTATTTTCAATAAGCACAAACACCACAAATCTGCTGAAATTCCCGACAATGTCATCCTACCCCTTCATAAATTGTTGGCGTAGCCTATGCGAGCGAAAGCAATCCCGTGGCATTTTAAACCTCTGTGTGTTTTTGCGAATCCCTATTTAAAGCCGTGTTATCCTTTCGGTCGAATCCGCCCGGTGCGGTGTAGAGCAGACTGCGGTGAAGGAATGTGGGGGAGAAAAAAAAAAACTAGTTAATAAAAGCTCATTTTATAAGCAGCACGCATCCCGGCTCATCTGACAGCCAGAAGTCACGCTGGACATGAAATTGCTGTGCCAAACACCTAAGAAGAACAACAACAAAAAAAACGGGGCAGCCATCAGTAATAAAAACAGCCAACCCGCGGAGCGATCGCAGCGCTGCGGAGAGAGCCTTTCAAATGGGATTTCATTAAACTGTAACAGTGTCATATATGAAACAAAGTCCCTCTCCAAGGCCGCTTCCCTCATACAGACCCTGATGGAGGACAAGAGAGCCGGTCGGGAAAAAGCCGTTGAGCATTTTTAAGAGGGCCGATCGATACCATCTGCAGATGTGCAAGCTCCATGTTTTTTTTTTCTCCCCCTTCGCCAGACTGTTATTGAAATGCTTTATCAACTAATTGATTTTCTCATACCGTGTGTCCTAATCGCCCCTCATACTGGGAGTTTACAACATAATCCCTGCTCTGTCACACTGCGGCTCTGACGCTCGCGTTTGTCCGCCTGGAATGTAATCAAGATTTATTTGGAGGGGAGGCTTCCCTTAATGAAAGGCGCAGATCAATCTTTCATAGGCACAGCTCATAAAGCGCAGGATTAAACTTCATCTCCTGAGCTGCCCTGAAATAGCATCCTGCTGGGCGATGCGGGCACGGGCTTGGGAAGCTAACGGCGTCAGGAGTCGCCAGGCTGCGGTACGGTATGTGCAAAGTTAATTAGGAAAAGGAGTAAAAGTTATGGTTACTTTCGATACCCGTTTACGAGCCGGAACGTTCATAACATAACTTAATGACGAGAACAGGCCATTCAGCCCAACAATGTTCGCCATTTTCCTACCACTAAAGGGTACCTATCCAGCAAACAGCGGACGTCCCAGGGACGTCCCATTTTAGTCCCCTCAAAGTTATGATGTGACGCTCCCTAGGGATGTCCTAAAAACATTACTAGAATGTTATTAAAGTCCTAGGAAGGTCACTGTTAGGTTACAATTTGACATTTAATTTGAATCGGGGACGTTCAAGCAACGTCCCTATCCGGTTATGATGACTTTGTGCTCATAACATTCATGGGACATTCAGGGACGTTCCTGCAACGTCTGTTAATGGTTACAATATAACGTCATGTAATGAATGTCTGGGGGAGGTTACTAGAACGGCCCGGGAACGTTCATTGTGACGTCCACTTAACGTTTAGAAAACCCTACAAAAAGACGTCAAGCCAACGTCCTGATGACATTTTGAGATGTTCAGGGGACGTCCTGGGGATCTAATTTTGTTAGCTGGGTAGTGCTCACTGTTTATCTACTAACTAGATAGTATCTAGTACCGTATCAAGCCTGGTCTTGAAAACGCCCAGAGTTTCTGCCTCTACAACATGACCTGGACTAAGCCTGAAGTTATGAAGATTAGAGTCATTACATTCGTTTACACTATGTTTGAGCAACGTAAAAGAGCATTGATCAGGGTTAAATTAAATGCCAGACCAGGCCAAAAACATCCCAAGACGAGCGTGTATGCAACTTCAGTATGGCACTAATTCTGTTTGATTGCTATTCGAGAGCCAAACTACAAAACCTGAATACGTACAGATAACACCCATAACAAGCCACAAAAAGTGTCATTATCTTACTTTGTGAAGGGAAACTTCAAAGCTTAACACAGACGTCCCTTTTACACTGATCTCCTTATCTGCCAAATATTGATTATCCTATGCGTTATGTACATAACACTGGATAGCAGCTTCCGGGTTGCAGTACGCTGCTACTCCAATCGCAAGTGGATGTAAGAGAAAGAAGGAAAGTGCTCACAGCAGAAGGAGCTATTCAGATGCAGAATGACACGTCGTGATACTAAAAAGCAATATGTCAATGTACAAATACTGAAATATGATACGTGAACACAATGCCATATACACCAACAAGGCAACAAAGTTTTCAGCCGAGGGAAGTTTTTTCCCCAAGAAAATGCAGGATGTTGTTGCCAAATTAATGCCAATTACAGAGGCCTCACTCAAAGTCAATGTATTGATAGTGATCCACAGATGAGCTGCTCCAAATGCTTACTGTGCTTTTTTTGTGAAAAGACACTGACTGCTGACTCATCGGTAAAGGCAGACCACTGCCTGTCAAAGCATCCTCCAATCACCACTGCTCTTTCCCTTAGTAGAACCCCCGTATTGACACCATGCACTATGCTAGAATGCTATTTGCAACGTTTAATTAAATCAGAATAGCAGTCTTCATTGTCTGGGAATCTCTGCCAAGATAATAAAGGTACTACAATAAATTAAAATTTAGGCACTGTAATGCCTAACAACTGACTAGAGCCAGCAGAGGTTTTTAAGGATATTTAAGGACAATAAATCAAATTACTAGGTTTACAGCCATTACATATGCACGCATGCCAGCTACAAGTCTTTTGTAGATTCTGATATTAACATCTCTTATTATTTTTTACAACACGTTTCATTTTTTTCACGAGCTCATATGGTGACAGACTATGTGAATATGGCAGTGACACTGACCCCATGGCTTGGGACTGGCACCGTTCAGGGATTGAGACTGGCACAGTTTGGAAACAGACACAGGGTGCTTAAGTTGTAGCTCACCACAGTCCAAGTAGCGGTTAAGGTACTGCAACATGGCGCCACTAGCTCAACAGGGCGGACACATGCACATACTGACATATGGGGCATGGTGTGTTTTTAGCTAAACAGACACGCAAAACAAACACACACACACACACACACACACATACACACACACGTGCGTGCACACACAAGCAGAGTCAACACACGCCTGCGCGTCCGTTTGCGTACCTTCTCGCCGTTCATTCCGAAGACACTTCACTTTGGGCAACTTGGTGAGAAGAAGGCAGTCGTTGGCTGAAAGAGTACATGATTTAGAGTAAGTGCAATGTACACAGCACACGTTACATGTCAACGTTAAAAGGAAAGAGGCAGAGGAACCAGGTACGTTTTTTTTCTGGCGGTCGAGTGCGGGGAAAGAAAGAGTGGCCGTAACAGTGAGCGCGAGGTAAGCTACTTACGGTCCTCACTAAAGTCATCCACCAGTATGATCTCATGGATCAGGTGCACAGGAGTTCGATTGAGCACACTGCGAAAGGAGAGAGCAAAAAACCATTAAGAAAATCTCAAGTATATCATTTTATTTTTTTAGCTTACCTAAAGTAATGCAGATATATACAATTCCCATGTGTTCAGTAATTTCCTATAAAATGGAGAAAAAAAAACTACGCGCTGGCTGTTTTCCTATAAGCATATGTTTGTTTACAGAATCAAGAGAAAATATGTTCACAGTATAAATATAGCCTACCTAATGAGAAAAACAAATACGTTCAAGAAAAAAATGGGCATCAGTTCAATGCTTTCTTAGGAAAATAAACCATTTTTTAAAGAAGAAAATTGAAGGATTAACCTGAGGCATCCTCATTTCACGAATAAATAATCTTCTAAAGAAGAAAAATGTTCTTTTCTTCAGCACAAAGGAACAGTAATCATCCGCAGGTGCTGAAGGTGGGTGTGGGGGAGTTGAGGTGTAGCCAGAGGAAGCCTACCTCAGCCGATACCAGTCTCAAGGCCAAGACACGCCCACGGCTCGTAGACCCGTTATTAATTTCATTTTTCATTTCGTGTTCACATAAGACTACTCAGCTGCAAAACTACTTTCAGCCAATGCAACTTCCTGGAGATCACCGGCGCGTGAAACAACGCGCTCGATAGCGGCAATCAATATTACAATCCCCGACCGCTAATAGGCCAGAAGTACGTTAGTAAAACCGAAAATAATCATTGGAACGTCGCATTAATTGCAAAGTTTTTTCTGTAAACATCGGCTGCATGTTTACGCCGCCTGGCTGAAGCCTTCTCCCCGCGGTCGGCCTGTGCCCTCGTCTCCGTGAATAATTGCGCAGCTGTCAGACGCGTGATTCCGCTTTTTCATCGCCATGCAGACGAGGGACATTCATCACTTTGCCTCTGCGCCTCCGCTCTGCCTCCCGCTCCACCATCAACACACTCCATCACTTCTTTAGTGTCCTCATGCCTTTATTAAGGCCCCTGACAGAAATCCTTTTTTATTGGAAAAAGGAAGTGTCCACAGTAAGACCAAACTATGATTCAGCTCTTAATTACAGGACCAAACATCGTAAGGCAGTTTTATGATAACATCTAATGACGCAACATCTGACGATTAAAAACTAGGTCTATATTGTCTAATGGTTTATTCAGTGGTTCTCTTTTCAAAATAATTAAATTTCCCTTTATTTTAATGTACATTATATTTTCTTATTGAAAAGTCACTTAAACAATATGCAGCAAGGCACTTAGAAATGTTTTGGATGCAATACAATCATGTTTAGCTTCAATTCAGTATATACAATTAACTATAACTACATAGAGTAGTGGTACATAGAGTATAGTATATGATCCACGGAGCTAGCCGTAAGCCTGTAGTCTTATACTACAAAAGCTCCAAAGAAGCTAAGAAAAAATGCTTTACTTTCTATTCCGACAAAGTCATTACATTGATTTCATGCAGTGTTTATTGGTCTACATGCCACTTTGTGTACGGCGACTTTGAAGTCTTAAACTAATTAAACAAACAGGAGAAGGGCCTTTGACAATCTGAAGCGTTTCAGTTTTCAGACACATTCCCAAATTAATTTGATTTGGAGTAAGTCTGTGTGGGAGGAATTCATTAGAACTAAATGTTTTCAGCGTTCTTCAGTGTGACATGTGGAACACACAATGTGCAAAGTTAAATCTAATTAAAGTATTAGTTCACTAAAATATATGGCTTTTCCCACCCCCTCAGGTAATAGAAAGTGTGTTTCGGAAACATTACGGAAGTTGCTCCGTCTTGTTAATTAAGCCTTCGTGAACAATTTCCCGGAGTTATGGTCACCTTCTGCCCTTTAATGACTCTAACACAAAGAGACCTCCAGGGTCTTCAAACAGAAAAGTAAAATACGGCGTCCCTCTGCAGTCCGTGACAAATTACCGTGCGCCCCCGTTCATATTTTCCCCCGTTCCCCGGGGAGCAAGAATAAGGACGGGCCCCTGCTCTGTATTCCTTCAGCCCGGCTCAGCTATCGCTGGCCTTAATCTATCGCTCCTGGTGCTGTCTGAGGAGTCCGGCTTTCCCAGGATTTCCAGTCCCTTCTCCCCAGCCCTGGGGCCTTCGGCCTGGTAATAGCCTCTGTCAGCACTTACACAAATCAAACGGGGCCCGGGGGCCTATATCTCATCACTGTTTGGTCCTCAAGTGTTCCCACCGCTAGGGGGGGGATTAGGGCAGGGCCGGGGCTCAGTGGGGCCCAACACCTCACCGAACCCCTACACCCCTACACCCCTACACCCCTCTCCCGGACCCAAACAAAGGGACAACCTGTAAGACACCGAAAAGACAAAAATAGCGCCGACCCTTTCTCCTTCGGCTGAGTCACCAATGGCCACCGCTTGCGGGAGTAATATAATTAAAGTCATGTCACACCGCGGCTGGCCTGACACAAATGCGCCGGGAGCTAGGAAATTGAGGGGCTAATTAAACCCCTCCCACAGAGCCACTGGGCCTCGGGGACCACGCTACCTCGGGAGACGCTTACCCAGAATTCCAAGCGGGTCCTCACATGCGGCAGGAACAGTCATGCATACACACACCAGCACACACACACACACACACACACACAAAAGATACAGAGGGAGAAATAGACAGGGAGGACATTTTAAGCTGAGCGTGTGCTGAAGGCCGGATTTCTTTACAGGGAAGTGCATTGCTTCACACCGCATCCCTAGGACTTCCCAGCTGTAAAATTACAATGAAAGCAGCCTGGCAAGGTGTAGGGGGGCTTGTAGGCACAAGGCACTCTTCCGCAGCAGTGCAGGCATTTGAGGCAGAGTGACAGACTGCACCAATAAGGATAAGCCATCCAAGAAATAGAGGTGGAAACCAACCGGGAGCGGCTGGATTTTTAATCGGCCTAAACTGCCTTGCTGTGGGACCGTCTCCTTGGTCCATTTCTTACTCGGGAACACTCGGCAGCCATAAAAAGATGTGGTCTGTCTCTAATGGCTGCTAAAGGTGGAATGAGCTCAACCTGACGCTGCTGGCACCTGAGCAGTTCATCAGACTGCTGGAAAGGTCAAAGGTCAGATTGCCATGTCAGCTACGGTAATTTGATTATATTACGGTATACACCCATCAGACACTCATCTCTGTGTTGTTAGCATTGAAAGTTCCGTCTCATTTCCTTTGATGCTAAAAAAAAATCAGTTCTGTTGATGCCAAAAATATGCGATGCAGCTTTTTTCAAAAGTCATTAAGTCTTACCAAGTCCAGTTGCAATTGGACATTTGGAAGTATCAGAAACCTCCAGTGGTTGATGGAATGCAGGAGATGACTATCAAGTTAGACTATTATGAAATCTCTGGTGATGCTCAATCAGGTTGGCAGTGGAAGTACAGAGATCCTACTTTTAAAGCTCACACAGACAGGTTAAGAAAGTACTACTCTTGTTTAAAGCTTACACAGACAGGTTAGGAAAGTACTACTCTTGTTTAAAACTCACACAGACAGGTTAGGAAAGTAATACTCTTGTTTAAAGCTTACACAGACAGGTTAGGAAAGTACTACTCTTGTTTAAAACTCACACAGACAGGTTAGGAAAGTACTACTCTTGTTTAAAACTCACACAGACAGGTTAGGAAAGTAATACTCTTGTTTAAAGCTCACACAGACAGGTTAGGAAAGCGCTACTCTTGTTTAAAGCTCACACAGACAGGTTAAGAAAGTGCTACTCTTGTTTAAAGCTCACACAGACAGGTTAGGAAAGTGCTACTCTTGTTTAAAGCTCACACAGACAGGTTAGGAAAGTACTACTCTTGTTTAAAACTCACACAGACAGGTTAGGAAAGTACTACTCTTCTTTAAAGCTCACACAGACAGGTTAGGAAAGTGCTACTCTTGTTTAAAACTCACACAGACAGGTTAGGAAAGTAATACTCTTGTTTAAAGCTCACACAGACAGGTTAGGAAAGCGCTACTCTTGTTTAAAGCTCACACAGACAGGTTAAGAAAGTGCTACTCTTGTTTAAAGCTCACACAGACAGGTTAGGAAAGTACTACTCTTGTTTAAAACTCACACAGACAGGTTAGAAAAGTGCTACTCTTGTTTAAAGCTCACAGACAGGTTAGGAAAGTACTACTCTTGTTTAAAACTCACACAGACAGGTTAGGAACGTACTACTCTTCTTTAAAGCTCACACAGACAGGTTAGGAAAGTACTACTCTTGTTTAAAACTCACACAGACAGGTTAGGAAAGTACTACTCTTGTTTAAAGCTCACACAGACAGGTTAGGAAAGTTCTACTCTTGTTTAAAGCTCACACAGACAGGTTAGGAAAGTACTACTCTTGTTTAAAGCTCACACAGACAGGTTAGGAAAGTGCTACTCTTGTTTTGGTGGAGCCTGAGAGCCTAGATATCCGGAAGCGAAGGTGACGATCTGTGACACGTATTTGGCCCTTACCTCCTTACAGTGCGCAGTAGGGTGGACCTGGCTTCGTTGTGGAAAGTAACGATGATGGAAGTGGGCGGCAACTCCGGACCATAATGCAAGGTGGTGCACCTGGAACAGACAAGACACAGCCTGCATGTTCATCCAATCACAGGGAGGGCCGACAACCCCCACCCCCAATCAGTGCGGAATGCCCAAATCTCGCAACTCCCACCGCCGCAACACCCTCGGTGGATTCAGAAGGGCCTAGTCCTGGCACGCACGTCCTCAGAAATGTGCACACATCAGCTACCTCTTCTTTTCACTCTAATTCACGACCAGAGTGGCTACGCTTGCTGAAACCCTCCTTCCCTTGGCCACAGTATGGCTAACAATGGCCTGTGGGAAACCTGACCACAACAGTACTGATCTCCATCAGGGGTGCACAACTCCGGTCCTGCAAGGGAAGTCTGCGTGCTGGTTTTTGTTCCAACCAGTTACCTCAGCTTTACTTTCCTGACACCTCTATAAACTATGCTGGTTCACTCCTGTACTTGAACACGGAAGTAAAATCTCTAGGATACACTTGCAGTCTGTGGCTGGTGCTTATACAAATGTCAGATCAGGATATGATTGAGCTAATTAAATAATTAAGAGCAGGCGTTGGCAGAAAATCCTGAAACGGATCGGCCCTTGCTGTGCACCCCCTGACCTAGATTAACCGGGGTACTGTGAACAGGTGCCTCAAGGGGGCGCACCACGCCGGAGCCCCGCAGCGCCGAATGTTAATCAAGTCTGTGCTTTTCAAACCGACACGTCTTCGATGCCGTCGCCTCTCCCTTCCCACCTGTGTCTCGGCATCCACTAATTAATCTCCGTACGAAGCAATACCGACACAAATATCGGGTCAGGCTCACTCTAAATGCCACGGCCAGAAAGACCGGTGCAGTTCTGCCGCGAAAACAAAACCTGGTAGCACTGTTGCCGGGGTAACAAGATAAAAGAATCCCGTCGTGTTAAGGACGGTACAAATATGTGATAAGAATGATAAAGGAAGGTTATAAATTATAGATGAACACCGACTCATTAAATACAAAGAAGAAAAAATAGCACTGCGACCCGTGGTGACCTTTGACCACACGCAGTGTGGGAGTTTCATAAACTCATTTGTCCGCCCCTGAATCAGGAATATTTACCTTAATCGAGAGAGAGGTGCTATGCAAACTAGTCTGGACCATACACAAGAGAATTGACCAGCAATTTATAAAAAGACCAACTGTCAATCGGTATGAAGCAACTGCTAATTCATCATACATATTCACGATTAATTTACAGCTCGATGCAAACCGTCATGTCCAGCAGATCTAATGGAAGGGTTGAAATGGACTTCAAGTTAAGTGGAAACAGCATGTTGTGCACATGAACCATAGGCACTTGTGACGGTCACTACAAGGCCGCCCGCGAAACACTCATCATGTTCAACCAAACGCTCGCCGTGGGTTTTAAGTTTTTTTTTTTAGCACTTGTGGGTGGGAGCCAGATGTTATCAAACACAGATCACAGCCACTTGTACAGAAAGGTACTACACGTGGGTCACAGAGAACCCATGGATCCTGAACACTGTAAAAAGCCAGTGATGGTCTTATATTCATGATACGACAAATATGCACATTTCATGGAAACAAATAAAACAAAACTCTTAAGGGTATGATTTACAAAGACCTTCCTTTTATGATAATTCTCAAGGCAGGTTTTTGAGACAGACAGGCTAAATAAAATCATAAATGAGACAAAAGCAGTGGCAAAATATAAATCCTTTTGTTCCTGAAATCTGATTGCTCGTGAAATGTTTGCATTGCTCTCTCATTCAAATAGGCAATATTAGTTCCCTTCTAAATACTGACTTTCTCTCCACGCAAGATTCTCGTTCTCTGAATAATCCATCAAAAGACGGATGTTTTCTTTTCCGTTTCCGAGAAACCTTTGGAGAATTTGTTTGGCTTTGCATGAAGAAGCCGCAACTGGAATCATTCATATTTGATCACTTGCGTTTGTGGGGGGGGTGGGGGGTGGGGGGTGGGGGGGGGTGCGATGACAGCAATCCGTTTCATCTTTCGCAGGAGTTTTGAAGCTGTTTAAAGATTCGCCCCGCAGTAAAAAACAAAATGCGCATGGGATCAAAACAAACCCACGACATCTCCGACTCTCCGAGACGCGGGGGGGTTTTCGCTCTCCGAGACCATTACGGGGCTTTTTCAGCTCCTGCTCGTTCCGATCAAAGCGCGGACGGTTCGAGGCGTCCGTGCAGAACACCTGTCACCCAGAACCCAGGGCTGTCCTCCGGCGATGTAGCCTGAAGATGCTGTCGGATCTGGGCTACCCCCGCCCCACCCCAACCAGGAAGGCCTCTCAGTTCTCTCCCCCACACACAAAAACAGCACCTTCACAAGGCATTAGGGTTCTGCACACTTCTCAGTTTCAACTGGGTTTTTTTTTCATGCTCTTATTTTGAAGGTTTTTTTCTTGCTCTTATTCTGAAGGGTATGCACCGTGCAGTATGGTATAACAGGAAGAGTGAGGTATATTGACCTCAAAGCCCTGTTCCAATGCATACATTCTGCAGTTGCAAAAGGTCGGAATTTCAAGACGGGGAAAACTTTTCACTGCGTTTTCCCTTAAGCTCATCCGATGTCCGATCCCAGATAGAAGCTTCCAGAAAAGTAAAACCCAAGACCCGTGTTAAAAAAGGCGCCGTGCCAGAATCCCACTTTTACAGACAGGCTGGCACCAAAGCACAGTGCCAGGGTACAGAGAGAGAGAGAGAGAGAGGGGTGCAGGTGGGCTCAGCTGAGAAGTGCAGCCTCAGAACTAGGCGCGGGTCCGTATCAGATTCGGCCCATTCCGGCACAGGCCATTGGCATACACAGGACATTCATTCGGAAACAACTGCACAGCAGGGCTTCCACATCAGATGCTGGCATCTGACGAGCCTCTTCTGTTCAGCTGCTTCTTCCGAGTAAGATCACGAGACGTTGTGCAGGCTGCCATCCTGGTGGAAACAGCAACCGGAGGGCAGAAGACAGCCACAGTTCTTTGTGGCGTATCAGCATCACCATTAGAAGAACCGGCGTTCTGGCTCATCTAACGGGGATCTCTTGTGCGTGTGTATTCAGCGTTTACAAGAAAAATTCCCTCACCCACCCTATTCATTATGCGGCTCTCACAGTAAGATACAAGGCTGAATATTCAGTAGATCCCCTGACAGTTAGAACTCAGAGACGTATCCATCCTGTAAGGGCACTCCATGGTTTCTTTCACATGCCTATGCTTCCACACGCTCACGCACCTCAGCGTGCATTTTACAATAATTCCTCATACATGCCTCATATACATAACCCATATGCGGTACGTCTCCTCAGTGTTTGACGTGCCGTTTCATATAATCGAAAATCATATTAATTCCCTCATTCATAATGCAGAAATGTCCGTGGCACGCCACCTAAATAATTGCATTTTCCGCCGATCGCAACGGCGAAAGATAACGTCTGTTTCTCGACTGCAGGCGAGCAGTTTCGACGCAAGCCTTTGGTTGGACTGTTCCATTTAACTACCTGCTTAATTTTGTGGTATATAATTTGCACGTTGAAAAGTCAGGCCGATACCCCACCCTACACACACACACACACACTGTGGGGTTAGGCCATGGATTCAACCTTCCACCTCCACACCACAACAATCCTCTGCATTCCTTTTTTGTATCTAAACAAATGTGTAGTATCTCAGGGTCCAAGGATAGGAGATATAGTGCTTTAAAGCATTATTCACAGTGTGAGTAAAGGTAGTGGAACAGGATCTTTATCAATAGCAACTTGCTCGCGCCTGAGTCACACACAACACAATCAAATTCCACAGGGATAGCCAAGAAAATAGTTCTTATCATCCATCTTGCACTTTAATGGCATTTTAAACATTCATTAAAATTCACAGCTGCTCTCTACAGAGAGTTGGAATACTGATTTATTATCTGTGACAAGTGGCAAGGAATGGTGTCTTTCGGGGGCCAACGCTATGGATGTATCCAAAATAAAGATGCATCTCAGAGGCTGAATGATCTTTATGGTGGCCGGTGATATCAAAGACACTCTACACAATTACCAGATATTCAGCTCCGTTGTTCTTATGTGCTTCTTTATTTAGATTGTTGTGGTTGGTAGCAGGACATTCCCATGCTCTCTGTGTCACTGTGTTAGCTATGGATGTCCTCTTTAGCCACACCCCTTCATGAATATTCATAATGAGTCTGCATACCAGACAACTTTGCTGGCAGAAGCCATTTGCAAAGAATGTTCAATGTCAACCATACGGGGGTGAATATCTGGTCAGTACACAGAACACGAGAACATTATAACTGAAATAAAAGTCACTGTTATTAGTGAAACACATGTAACAGTATTCTGAAAAAATATTTTGCAACTGAATATTCCTTGGATGAGAAAAAAACTGGCTAATGCTATTCGGTGATGAGAGTGAAAGGTAAAAAAATGTGTTAAAATATGTAGGTTTATACATTTCTCACTTTTTATAAAAATGTGTAAGAATATCAACGTTATGAATGTTAATTAAAAATAATTTGGATAGCACAGTTTGTGAAGTCTACTGATTAACAGTTCCTGTTTATTGTCACTATTGTTTTGTTTGTATGTTCTGGACAAATACACAATTTCTTATAAGCTGATTTAATATGTTTATTATTTATTACGTATCATGTTTTAATGTGTTTATTGCAGTCTTAATATGTACTGTATCTCTAGAAAGGAAATGCTGGGAGAATAAAATGACTGCATTGGCTGAAAGTTTTATTAGATTAGTATAAAACCATCCTGTCCAGCCTCCCAACAGATCAGCTTTCATCGCAGAAAAAGTATTGCATTACAAATATTCTCATTTTAAGAAATCACCACGGGTACACCAGAAGGCACATACATAAGCAGAGTAATTCTAGTAATCTTATATATATATATATATATATATATATATACACATGTCCTCAGAAACAGTGTTTGCAATCCAATTCTTACAGGGACATTAGATGATTAGATTAGCACCTCTCTCCATGATTTATAATTAACATATAACAACAAGTGAGTGATTCTTTATCCAAATGTAAATACGTTTGCCAAATGGCAGCACTTTTCACTGTTACCATGGAAATGTACAGTAGCACAGGTTACTGTTTGTAGGTATTAGGTAGGTAGTTGGAATTTAGCTTCTTATGTGATGAAGGGGGGGGACCATGGTGAACTGTTACAGTATGTAAA
Organism: Synaphobranchus kaupii; assembly: GCA_029718625.1. Taxonomy (NCBI): domain Eukaryota; kingdom Metazoa; phylum Chordata; class Actinopteri; order Anguilliformes; family Synaphobranchidae; genus Synaphobranchus; species Synaphobranchus kaupii. The sequence continues at coordinate 11,259,002 of CM056381.1, read as the reverse complement.
TGAATTTTTAAAAATGCAAGTTCATTTCAGCTTAATACTGTAGAGTGGTACACAGTGTATCGTGTAGTTCAGGACACAATGAACTTGCCCGGCGAAAAGATAACAGAACAGTGGCATCAGGATATGTTTCACCACTTATGTTTGGTTGTTTGCATATAAACCTACAACAAACAGTAAACAATCGACCTAATGTACTGCTAATCACTTTTATGAGAAGATTCTTCCTTTGAAATATGACACGAGGAACCTCGACAATCTGGTCACGAGTTATTGATGAGAACAGTTACATGGTTTCTTACTGAGATTAAAGAATGAATGGGACAATAGAAGAATTGCTGGAGTCTATGAAATAGTTTGAAAACATTTCTAGCCCATACTCCAAAAATGGCTCTGTATTTTTATCCTTTCAAAGTGATAAAAATAGAGTTGAATATATCAAAACATACAGTATGCTATGGAACTAAATGAATTAATATTAAAAGATTTTTTGGCAATTAATTAATATCTACAAGACTGAAAACGTAGGTTGCATAAGAGAAGTAAAAGTATGGTTATTGTAAGCCTGCAAGAAGGCAAAGCAGAATTTAGATTGAGAACCTTATCACCTCTCACGTAGGCTCGAAACCTGCGAAATCAAGGGGTAAACGATTTCCAAGCAGGATTAAACCCCAACTATTCAGTTCAACCAGACTAAAATCTACTTCCCCTGTCAAATATAACATTCTCAATAAACTGCTAACAAGCCAGTAACAACAACACAGTATACGAATAGTCATTTTAATTAGAAATGCTAAGCTAATAAAACAGCAAAGCTGGTCCCCATCACTTTAAGCACTGAGCGTATTAAAGAGCCCTGAACACTGAACTCCCTGCTATTCGCCGAACAGACTCCCATATTGCGGCAGGGACGCTGATGGACAACAAGTTGCTATCAATAAGCGGCCCGTCAGTTAAATCTTTACGTGATAGCCGCTCACATTTGTGCGTGTGTACAAATTATTATGCATGGGTAATGGGAGAAAACTGCCCCATATGTTTCCATAGTTTCCACCTGACGTGTACCTGAGCTGAGATGCTACCACACGAGTAATGAACTCGGGACAGGAGAGCCGGAGAGTAGGCGACGGTTGGCGTCCCTCCAGACGCCGTGAGAGATGGCTATGAAGAAGCGGCCGGGAAGCGGAACCGATCATTAATCCCAGGCACTGCCAAAGATCTATTATGGATGGGGATCTTTTAAATAGTATCCATACAGCATATAATTATCGTCTTTCGTCAGCCAAAACATCTGCGTAAAGGAGTGTGTTGCTACATGCGCAGCATTAATGCAGGGATTGGCTGCTGGGAGCACCCTGTGGAGAGGCCAGTGTAATTTTTGGACAGGATTTAAAAAAAAGAAAAAAAAGAAAAGACACATTGTTAAGCTTCCCTGTTCTCATTTCAAGGAGTTGATTTCTGTGCTTCCACTATCCATGGCTGTATTTGTGAAGCTGTGCTTACGTAATCCCATATGTTCAGAATGAAAAGCATCCACGTGCACTCAGCTGGTAGGTGCTAAATTGGATTCCCACAAGGAAAAATGGGGTTGATCCACCATGCAAGGATTCAGACAATAAAACAAACATTTGACTGAGAAATGGCGGAGATGGTAACCTATTTTTTCTAATTATTGACATTCTGCTGACAAATCTAACATGCGAAGCTAACATGTTTGGTTATGCATGCTATGTGCTACACCTCATTAAAAAAGGAACCCCTTTTCTATCAATCAGCTTTGGCCATACGTATGTCCCATTCTAAATCCGTTGATGCTTCCCACCCAAAGGCAGGTTCACATACAGTACTGGGTCACATGACGGATGTCAGGCGGCCCCGGCTCCAGAACGGGTTTATAAGGTGAACACGCTCGGTTGTGACTCGCGCTGATGCCTTTCTCCGGCTTTACAGAAGATGGAATTATTCCTGAATTCCTCCGAGAGACCGCACAGCAAACACAGAACCAAAAGAAAGGAGCGGAATGTTCCGGAGAGGACACGACCAAGGAGAAACAGGGGGAGGTGGGGGGGGATATCTGGGTCTGTTTTTGTGTGGGGGGGGAGTAAATAAAACTGCAATGGCTTTAACGTGTGGCCACGACGAGCCTCTCCTGGCTCGGCGTTAACTGAGCCTGCGAGGCGAGAGACAGAATGAACCAGCAGCCAGCTGGGAACACTCGTCCATCTGCCACACGGCTATGGAGTCCACAGCCCAGAAAAAATAAACCAGCCCAATCGCGCTCACAAAAATCGCCCGAGCATGCCGCTATGTTTAATTTCATTAGGCGAGACCCTCTGGTTAATTTCCCCCTGCCATCCTCTGCAACCGGAGCCGCCGAGAAAACAAGTGCACGCAAGTGACTCGAGCTTTCTGTTTAGCACGCAGGTATTGGCACAGGATACATGATTCCTCAGTTTTAACGCTGGAACTAAAAAATTCTGGGGAGTGAAGGTTTCAAAACACATTTTCCTTCAATGTGGACTCAGAAACACACACAACCTCGGAACTAGAAGCACAAATAAAACAATTATCAACAGATTCTTCCCAGGGGGGGGTGCCACATAATTTTGTGATTTTTGGATTTGTCTGGTCTTATGTGACAGCTATTGGTTTTCTGACAATCACTCCAATGCTGCACAGAAAGCTGTTTCCTCCTACGAAGCACAAGGCTGCTGGCGCTCCAGGTTATTTTCCCGGTTTGTTTTCTATACATGCCTCTACTCAGCCAATGGCTGGCGGACAGACAGGGGCTTTATGTTTACCAACACTGACATTACTGAAGGTCGCGTTCACGGAAACGTGGGCTCCTAGTTGCCATGGCGCTTCACTGGCAGGGGTTTTCCTTCTCCCCCCCAAATGTACAGTAAAGTGTAAATATGTGAATAATTCAAATGTAAATATGAGGTGAATATTTTTAGGTTAAAATCACAGGCTTTTATGGCAAAACATTTCTCCGGGGGCCTGTACACTTTTCAATCTCTTGAAACAGACTCAGGATTCCTTCAACATGGCTACACTCTGCCCGTTTTGTGCATTTAATTTCTCACAAGCTAAACCGCCTCGATGCCATTTCCTTCTATCTGCACTGTCAATTTTTTACTCGGCTTTTGTTTGCTGTGAACTTTATCTTTGTCGTCGTCTGTTGACACACAGCTTGGCCCGTTTATGTTTGCTTCCCAGCTGGAGCCCCACTTTCCACTGGCAAACACCGGATCAGAAGTTCTGACAGGCAATCTCTGCCGAGTCGTCCAATTAGTGAAAATGTCACCGCTGGCAAAAAAAAAAAAAAAAGACTGTTGGACGGGGGGCTTGAACCTAGAACGCACCCTGAGTGTTTTTGTCTCCTCACTGAATTAGATTGCCATTTTAACCCCCCCCCCCCCCTCCCCCTCACCCGCTAGCTCCAGCTTAATGGTCCTGTCTGATGGAAGGATTTAGCGCCAGCTCCTCCATTACATTAACCATCCCCACGCTTCAGACAGCGTCTCCCCGAGGGGACGCTTCAGACCCACACAACCTTGTCCGGCCTAAGGAGGAAAAAAAAATGTCAAAGACCAATAAAACTCTTTCTTTTTTTTTTCTCGCATTGGCGAACGTGCCTTAACAGAGATATCGGTTGTGCGAAAAGACTCCGGAGCGTGACTAAACCGCGCCGTTTCTCCAGAGCTTTTTTCACCCCCCGCCCCCATCCCCCCCCCCCCCCCCCCCCGGACCCTCGCAGGAGCGGTCTGTGCAGGAGTCGTTTGTGGCGTTTTTTTGGCGCGGTCCGGGATACTCGTCCTGATTTAGTGACCAGTCAGACGGAGAGCAGTGTCTCTGCTCTCTAATTGGGCCCTGTCAGCACACTGAAGCCTCCTTCTGCCAAGCCTTTGATGTATCTGCATTGACAAAATTAATTGGTAACCAAATCCAATGCTTAAAATGTCCATGAGGAAAGGGGTGGGGGGGGCTCGGCACTAAGTGGCCGGATGGCCATTAAATATAATTTGCCATTCTGTTGAGAAACGGGTCCTGACAGCTATCAGAGCTTCATGCCGAAACAGACGCTGAAATCAACATTATGTCCTGCACTGGAACGGTGCCTGGCCTGAGAGAGATGTTTGCTGGCCGGCCGATTGGTCGATGCTGTCCGCGATTGACTGTGGACCCTGCTCTCCAGACATCCTGCTGGATGACCGAATTTCTGCAGCCGTCCGGTTAGCGCTCAGTAAGCGAACGATACCTGTGACCTCAGCGACTGTCGTCCAATTCCACCTAACCCCTCCGCCCAAAGTAACGTACATAATGAAGGTCTGTGATTTCCAGCATGTATGTATTTTGAACGAGCGTGCGAATCGGTGGATCCGTTAAGATTTTTACATTCCGCTGCGATCCTGACAACTCCCTGTCGGCCAATCCCAACAAGAGAAAGAGACACTCAGCAACTCGGGCGAAACTGTAAAAACAGCAGAATTTACAGACTAATTAGAAAACACACAATGCGAGACGTACAGAGGCAATGGTATCCAATGTACTGTGAATACCACACAGTGCTTGTCAAGCAGTGCTGTGTGTGTGCTTGCTGGTGCACGGAGACATGCTCTCCTGAAGCTCATGACTGACTACTTCCCTGGAGGGACAGCTGCTCTATGCAGTTTTGCACCGAAGAGCTTGCATTTCTGTCAATGCTGCAAGGTTTAGCTTTCCGCAAATGAGGATGGGCACACCTTCATAGAGCAGTTCAAAACCGCCAGCCTTATCCCCACTGGCAAGAAATCAGCGGGTGACAATTATGTAACAATTTCGTCTTTAGTTTCTCTGTAATTGCTCGGTTAACTGCTTAGCTTGTTCCCTTGTTTGGGGGAAAAAAGTAAGAAACAAAAAAAAAATCAAAAACAAGGAACAGTCCTACCTCCAAAATGTACAATTGTTAAATCTGTGGCTTAAAAGGGAGAATGTCAGTCAAAAGTTAGAAAATACTACTATCTGTTCAATAATAAGTACCTACATAATGTGCAAGATCATATGCACTGTGATGTTTGTATAGAGGATTGAGCATTCCAAGCCGCATCACATAAATCCCAGCTTCCATTTGAAGATGAAAACCGGAATTACAACCAGCCAGAGATTTTCTTTCACAGAAGTGAACAGGAGCAGGAGCGGCTCTTTCTTTGGATCGCTTTCTTTCACTCAAAGAGGCCAAGAATCATCTATACAGATGCCTTGCAAGTGTATCAATTGAGGTTCGTTGAATATACCAACTTTATTGTTTCGAAATTAAGCGAAAAGCAGGCCTTTGGAGTTCAGCGAGTCATCCGCCACTGAAATTGCGAGCACTGTTTTCTGCTCGGCTTTTTGTCTGTCTACCTTTTCAAACAGCATCTTCTGAAATGTGGCCTTCATAGCAACACAACATAAGCTCTCATGATAGTGTAGGTGTAGGTTGAAGGCCAGGTGTGTGTCTCCTGTCTCCTACTAACCTCGACTACATTAATTGATATTTAATTGGTCCCTTTGGTCTCGCCATTGGACAAACTAAGCCAGTAAATGAAAGCATTATGCCAAATCCCTACCAATCCCGCCTTGGATTCATAGTGACTATTTTCATGTTTAAAAGAAAGACGTCGGTGAGAGGCATCTCTTCAGACAAAGCGTCCATTTTGTGTTCATTCTCAGGTCTGAATTATCGGTGTGTTCTGCACAGTGAAGCTGTGGCACGGCTAGATTCAGGTAAAGCCATGCAGAGGGATTGGCGTGAGTTTAAAAGGAAGATTTTCTGATACCAAAGTGAACTTTCTGAGAAAAACATCATCCCTTTAGTATTAATTAGCACTAAACCCCTAATGATGCTACTCTGTTGCTGAGAATTACTATGAAATTAGGAAGGCAGATTGGGGTGTACAATAACATGTCCCAATAAATACCAGCCACCATCACCACTCACTCCTCTTGACAGAAGACAGGGCAGGCACCACCCAGTACAGTGTAACAGCTAAAATAACCATAGCTATCTATTCATGTAACATTGGCTCTATAACGCTAGTGGGTAACCTATACAGGCATGTCATCACAGTCAGCACTTTTGAGCTCGACTGGCTTTTCTGCTTGTTCAAGCCGAGGCTTAACCAGTGCACACGAGGACTGAGAATATGTCTCTGTGTCTGCTTTCTCAGGAACGGCTGCTTTCTGCTTTCTGTCTGCTTTCTCTGAGTCAGACAGATGTCTAGGTCGATTACCGCCCGAATGCCTTGGAGGGCCAGCAAAGCTACGGCCGCATCAGTGAGTTTTTTTCTGTTAAGGTCAGCGGAGCCCACATAGGAGCGCGTTCATTTTTTTGAGGCGTAACCCTCATTTCCGGTGTCCTTCGTGCGGTGGAATGTGACGAATCGCTGGCCCGGGCCTGGCGCTCGGGACACGCAAGCGTCGCAGGCTGGCAGCCAAATGCCAGCTGAAGCAGATGGGGTCCGAAACAGGAGGAATTATGTCAAATAAAACCTGCTGTGTGGATCCGAACTGTCAAGCCGTTCCTTACCGCCATTAAACCTGCTCTCCTCTGCGGGCCCGAGGGCAAAATAACCCAGAGGCATCCAAAATGAACCCACAGTGTTGACTGCTGGGAGATGGTGTTTAATGCTCAGAGGGACTTCCTCCAGAACAGCGCATAGACTGGGTGGAGTGCTTTTGTTTTTGTGCTGGAACCCAGCACTGTCAGTGGGACAGAGGCAGCACAACTGGGCTTCTCTGGGCTGGCCCTCTGCCCACTGAAGCATCTGTGTTTGGAGCACGTCTGGTCACGGCCTCCTTGGTGTGGACAAGATGGAGTCACACAGGGAGGAGCGGTAGCTGACCCCCTAAATCAGGGGGTGTCAAACTAAAGTCCCAGGGGGCCGCAGTGGCTGCAGGTTTTTGTAGTTTCCTTTCAATCAGCTGCCAATTAAGACCTTGAAAACAAGGTGTGTGGAGTTAAACCAGCAGACACCGAAGCCCTCCAGGACTGGAGTTAAACCAGCAGACACCGGAGCCCTCCAGGACTGGAGTTAAACCAGCAGACACCGGAGCCCTCCAGGACTGGAGTTAAACCAGCAGACACCGGAGCCCTCCAGGACTGGAGTTAAACCAGCAGACACCGGAGCCCTCCGGGACTGGAGTTTGATGCCTGTGCCCATCCCTAAATAAATCTGAGTCACAACACCCACACACAACAGAGATCTTATTAGTTCAAGGAAAGGAAATAGGTGGCACCCTTCCCTGCGGCTTAAGGCTCACCCAGAAGTTAAGACTGTAGTCCACTAAAAATGGAGACTAGGGCTGTGTCCGAATACGACGCCTACACCCTTTTGAGGGCGTATATTTGAGTCAACTTCGTCAAAAAGCTTTTGAGTGGGCGACTTTTTCTCACAAATGGGGGCACTTAAAATACCACTCATCTGCAGAAAGGTGCACTCATCCGACAATTTAGGTAAGTAACCCGGAAGTAAAAATGTAAAAGACATAGAGCGTATATGCATATCTATGGTACAAGATAGGTTCATATTACAAACTACTCTTTCTTTATTGTTGTTAATTCAATCTTCATTCATAATCTACACTTTGTAACAATTGTCATATGTTAACTAATTGATATTCTCAATACATATAAAAAAATAAAAATAAATGTTACAAACTACTTCCTCACTAGTTTGGAAAGAGTTTTGCGGGATTTCTTTTGCACACTGCTTGCAAAATGAGAGGACAGGGCACATAGTAGACAGGGTCTGAGTGGACAGGGGACAGTGAACAGGGAACAGGGGTCATATGCGGACCCGGCCTAGGGCCATGTCCGAATCAGCCCACTCACCTACTATTGAGTATGCCAGTTGAGTATACTTTTTAAAAAAGCTGTAAAGTAAGTGACAATTCTGAAAATTGAGCGTTCTTAATATTCCTGGATGAAATACTTATTTCTGGATTTTCGCTGATAATAGTATGGAGGACATTTTTCACATACTGCATGTCACTAAACAGTATGCAGTAAGCAGTATACAGTATGCTAGCACACAGGACGCAGTAGATAGGCCTCTGATTCGGACACAGACTTGCGCTTCAGAACTGTGCAGTTTGCCGTGGTAGTTTTTCTCTCCTTCTGCATTAAGGAAAGGAGAGAACAGGCTTACGTTTCCATTTGAAATATGATGGAAGTAAAACACAGTGTTGCATTGTAACCGTTCAACAAAGTCCACTTTGTCTGTGTCCATTCAGATGGACCCCACTGTACAACCACGCCCTTGAATTAACAAAGGTCGTCATTCGCTTCCAGTTCAATCAAGAACAGCAAAATCTTCAGTGTAAAATTAACTCTGATTAAATACTTTTTAAGTCTAATAGAGTACACATCGTCCCTATTGGGCTCTGTAAAAATTGATTTAACACTAGTAATCTCGCTGTGAGACTTCAGCGATATGGCAAGTGTGTTTAGCCATTTCGTGTCTGCCGAGGGTGTATTCAAACACTGCACATGCGTACGCACGTGCAGAATGCGGTCAGCTCTAACTTCAGTCGATGCCTGAACTGCATCTTGGTGAGGCTGTGCTTTCAGGCTGTCCGCTTTTACCTATGCATTGGAAAATGTCAGGCCCTGTAATTGATATGTGCACCTGAATAAATTACATAAATTTCCATTTTATTGCACTGTCTTCGAATTGTTAAAAATGGTCCCACCATTCAACGTAATGGTTTCCTATCATTAACGAGATCTATTGATTGCAGGCAAGCAGGACGTTGTATTGATTTACAAATTTAGAATTTCACTTTCCGTGTAGGCCATTTGGACGCCATTAAGTAGTCCAGTCATAACTTACAACATAATTGGATCAGAGGGCAATTTCAAATGGTTGTGCAGGCATCCAATTTAATTCTACATTCATCAATGAAAAAAGATATCTTACCATATAAGATTTCCAGGATTTATAATATCGCCTGTGTTTAAATCATAGACAATGTTATCCTTTCACCCAATAAAGCCAAGAATGATCGTTCCTTCAGCTACGAGATGCTATTCTGGCTGACTTAAACGATTAGGGGAATAATTAAAAACGAGAAGGGCCCAGCAGGATTCATTCTCCATGGGCTATTGACGATGGCCTTAATACACTGTTAACTGCCGTTTAAAACGAAACCGAAAAATTCACCATCTGCAGCAACCGGGGTTGCCGATACTTAATTCAGAGGACAACTCCACTGGCTCAGTTGGTTAGAGAGGTGGAGCACTGCTTTACCGGCTCCTTTTATGCATATGAATGAAGGCTCCGGAGACGCGACTTGCCACGTGTGGAAATCATACCGGAAAAGCGGACAGCGATTGTCTGCTATAGAAACGGCAGCTTCAATTAACGGCGTGCGCGGTTCCCGGTGACCGCGCGCTTATCAGTTAATAGCCTCGGGAAAGGTGCCTCCCTCCATAGTTAACCGCGCGCAGGCCCTGTGTCCTCGTGCACCGCTCCTTTCCCCCCTCACACCCTCGCGGCGTAGGCTAGGCTACACCGCCTGACACTGCGAACGATGGCATGAGGCACGGGGGTCCTGCAGCAGATGTTTGGGAAAGTCTAATTTTGCATGTGATTTAACACTCCACTAGCTAACCTGAGGCCCACACATTCATTATATCGCTCCCATATGAGCAACGGGCTTAGAAACACGGAGAGCAATGCGTATGCTACGCTCCAATGACTATGATGAATGTATTTCCATAATGCAAGCCCCATTCTCTCATCATACTGTATCCCTTTTAATATTCTGGAATTAATCTGTTAATTTTGATGACATACAGCAACTCTCCAACAGTAAAATCCATTCAAAATATGTTTTTCATGTTCAAAAGGTAATTTTTGAAAATACTAAACTATCACTGAACTAGAAGTAGGCCTAGCCTCACACAGTGATAAATCTGTGTGACTAATGGCAGGTCTAGAATTCATACTTGATTTTATATGACTTGATACTATACATGATCCTATTCAGACCAAAGCAAAGTATAACCCCTTCCAAAATGTTGAAATAACCAATTCCTTTTGTACTCTTAAATCCAAACTGCACCTACACGCTTTTGTTAATTTTCAGTTCGGTGATTTAATCTTCGTAATATTTAATTTGAAAGCAGATCCTTGCCTAAGAAAAAAAAAGGTCCAATGTATCTAGGTTGGAGCAGCGCAACCCCCTCGGATGCAAATCAAGCGATAAAACCCTTTGAAATCTGACGCCCGGCCGTCAATGCCGACTGCAGTACCGCCGCTGACATCCCATTCAGTGTCGTTGTGAAAAGTGAGTCAGCACGGCCGAAAGAGGCTTTTCACGTCCTACGACGAGATACTCCCCGTGACTTTTCCCATCACACCCAGCCAATATGCCCGAACTACGATGTAAACACTCCAAAGAGCCTGTGCGGCACGTTGCTCCAGATATTTCTCCGCTGTCACTTCCCATCTTGTTAATTTAGGAGGTTATAAACATTATCCTGTGCAAAGATCAGTGAGCTGGAACAACTGAATTTTAATGCTGGGGAAACTATCAGCAAAGATATTTGTAAAATGTTTTTTTTCCCCTCACTACATTTATTTGAGACATTTTTTTTTTAGTTCCCACTTAGAACCGTGCCTGTTATTTTTAATCGAAATGTAAAAATGTTTTTGCCTCATTTGCGTCTTGAACTTTTGTTCTCAGCGAAAAGGCTTCACGGGTAAAAAGCATCTCTTATATGGTGCATTTGGACAGTCTTCCGTCTCACCTACTGCCCAGACATATTATTGTAAATCAGATGCACACGCTCGGTGGGCTGTGTGAAAGCAGTGAAGTGCTTCTTAAAGTGCATTATCAGCTTTCTGTAATCCGTTTAAAGGACCCAGGCTCATAGACGTCCATGTAAGGACACGACTGCCACAGTCTGTTTTTTTTTTGTTGTTTTTTTTGCAGAACGGATGAGACTCAGTCCGTCACAGGACAGAAATACAGGCTGCTCGACAAGCAGCTAGGAGTTGAAAGAAGTAATCTTTCACATTGATCCCATCAAAACATGTCAGAATGAAAAGACCTCTGTTTTATTTTGAGATTTTGATCTTAAGAAGCTGGTGCTGTGCCCTGCCTTGGCTTTGAGGGGCATTAAAATTTTGTTGCTTATTGGCAACAGTGCAGCTCTCTGAAATGGATTATCATTCTTAGATCAAATTGGTCACTTATTTCAGTGTGCTGCTAATCACAAGGGACTATTAGCGATGATGTCAAAGTGACAGAGTCGACATCCTGGATTCGATCCAAGGTTTGAAAAGTGATTTCACTATTTGTTAATGCAATTCTTTTCTTCCAAAACCCCAGTTTGGTGAGATCATTTTGGTCATTGTTGAACTCACCAAACTGTGAAGGTCAAAATAAAAACTAACCCTTGTGTTCGGTTTGGGTCAAATTGACCCGTTTAAACTTTTAGTAAAAGAGAAATGACACCTTTGAGAGTATTACATAACCACTGACTAAACCAGTGTAAATTTGGTTCTTGTTTTGTGTCTCTATGCATTGTTCATCATCTGTGTTATTTGCTTTGTCTTTTTGCCTGTGTGGTTTCTTTGAAGATAATAAGATATAGATGAAAAATAATCGAGCGTCAGTTCAAAACAATGAATATTAATAATCTTCTGCATGAAAACCTTGTTTCAGTTTAATCTTTCACAGATAAACATGATTTATGCCCCCATTATAGTGGATTTGTTTATATATAAATCTTCACGAAAAATGAAAGACACTTCCACTGTTAAATGTGATATATCAGACGTAAAAACCATTAACCATATACAGTATATTGTCTGTATTGTTTAGAATTGAGATAAAGATAAGATACATTGAGAATTTCTGCATACATTTTATTTCTGTATTGCTTTAAAATCACAATAACGTCCTGGGTCTATTTGACCCGCAGGCTAATTGCTTTAAAATCCCAATGACGTCCTGGATCTATTTGACCCAGGCTAACAGTTTCATAGGTGCTAATAAGTAAACAGAACACAAAGGGTTAATTAGTACCGTTTAGTAGGTCTTGTAGCATGGCATTGATCTGACTGTAACTTTATTGACCTCTAGCTCTATAGTGCTGGTTTTCTGCCCATGTTTAAATACACATTCTGCAAGCTGCTTTTTAAATGTGTAAATTGGAAATTGTAATTATGAGTCAAAGTTAAGGGCTGAATCTAGGCTGGTGTATTAATCATGTTCCTGCCCGGGGACTCTCCTGACCTTCCCCATCTGGAGAGGGTCACATGACGCATGAGCCAACTCAAGGGGACACCACCTCTCCCAGCAGTTTAGGTAAAAGGCCGGAAGCCCCTGAACCAGACAGACTGTCATACAGTCCCATTCATAACACGTAAACAGAATGGAGCAGGTGGCAGGCGCTTCAGAAAGTCAACTCAACGGGACAGAGTTACAACGATTAACTAAGGAGCAAAGCGCGGGGGTTATAAAAATGCAGAAATTCTGCAATGTGAAATGTCGCTTTCCATTAGTTTGGCGAACCCTGCGCTAGAGCAGCCCCCCCGGAAATACAGTCGGCCGGCGCTAATGGTTGTTGAAGTGGCGGAAATTAGGCCCATTCTAAATTCAGAAAATCGGAGAGAGAGAGACAGAGGAGCAGAGTGCCACCGGGAAACGGTAAACGCGATAGGGCTTTATCGCGCACCTCGACGCTGCGAATTCAGACGCACTAAATGGAGCTGAAAATTGAATGTACACGACGCGTAATACCAACAGCCATTCAGAACTACGGCGGCGGCCCATGTCACAACCAAGAGCACAATGCCGGATAAAAAACTGCATGTTTGCCTCTCGAAAACAACTCGCAAATAATTCTGGCGGCGCTTTAATATTTATAAGCTGTGAAAACTTGTCTGCGGCGGGTTTGGGCAATACAGGACCCAAGCCGTATCAGCGTGCAAAAAAAAAAAAAAAAAGTTTATTTCAACAGTTTACTGTTCTTTAATAGACTGACTTAGACTATTAATTGGTAAACATGACATACGTTGGCAGCATGAATGCTATACAGTGCATTTACTAGATGCTGATTGACTGTGTATACAGTTAAGTAATTCAGGTGGCAGTTCCTGTGACACTTAAAGCAATGAGAGGAATAAATAGAGAAGTTCTGTCATAGATAGCACAGAAATAGCAGAGGGTCTATGGTGGGGTGTGTGACAGCAAGGCTGTAATTCAATAGACCTCTTAACGGTTTGATGACGCCCCTGCTAGACGGAAAGCGATCTTCCGGCGCAACAGGTCTTTTCGGGCGGTCTCTCAACCGACATTCAGGATGTCGCGCGCATTCCTGCGGCCTGCTAACAAGAGTTAAATATACGCAGCACCAACCGCATACAACCGGGCGGCTATTTTCCACACTGACGCAACCGCCGCCTAGGTTACTAAACACGGCTTTTCGACCTGGCCCTGAAATACTCCCGCAGTACAGCTAGCCTTTTTTTAGGGCCACTGTCCTATATTAATTACGCTGTAAAAAAACGGGGCCGTGATCTCAGACCTTAGATCTCCCCCGTGCCCAGACACGGAAGAACTCTCTTGTCCCAACGATTGCCTGTCACGGGGAGGGGGAAGATAGGAGGGAGTGGAACGCACACCAGACAGGATGAAGGAGGAAGTGACAGACACAGAGCAGGGAGTGCATCAGCCCACTCAGGAGCCATAACATATCCCCGGGACGGAAATACAACTCCCGACGCGTAGCGGCCTGCAGCAGCCAGTGCAGGCTCTACGGGCGGTGGATACGCTTGTGTTCTACTGTACGTCGCTCTGGACTGCTAAATGAATGTCATTTAATGTAATGTTGGTGGTATGCTAACGTGCTAACACCAACCGCCATGCACTTGGAGTGTCATTGCCGTCTCTGTATCCCGGCAACATACACCAAATGAGACGGTAGATTCATTGGTTCCAAACTACTGCGTGACCCAGCACTGTGTGTGGGCTCTACCAGAACAGGGCGTTCCTATGGTCCAGACTAGGAGAATCGCTGTTCAGGTCACACACTGGGGCCAATACCACTTGACCCGGAACAGGGAGGAGATAATGTCAGACCTGTGGTCTTCACTGAGTTGTGATGGGGCAGGTTAAAGCCGACACTTTTAAGGAGGAGCGGGAGGGTTATGTGATCTTCTCAGCTGGCAGGACGCCTGAAGGTTTCAAATAAGACTGACAGGGATTCTACACAGGAGTTACGGTACCGCTCACTGCACCAGAGTGATGCCTCTGTCAAGCACGCTATTATATAAGACACTTGACTGAAAGGGCTGTTTTTGGATTTCCCATAAGGTTAACTAAAGGACACTGCGCTTTTTTTCTAAAGCAAACGTTAGATAAAATTTTGGGATTTAGGAATTTGTGAATATTATCTTATGTTTGTGCTCATAATGAAAATGTTTTTTTGATAAAATTGACATAATTCAGGGAAAACAGGAAATGTTCAATATACTTTTCAGCAAAAAGGAACGTTAGATCATAACATCATAATTTATAGATTTTGTTTTTTATCAAAGTCAAGCTAATATTATTCAGTTGTGCTTCTGAGTTCAACTAGCTACATCAAAGAACTGGGCTGCCATTAAATGAAGTTGTTTGGGAAAATTACTTTGTGTTTCCCTGAAATCGCAAAAAAACTCCCTGGCTCACTAACTGCCCATAATCTATACTCAAACATTATATAATTCAACTTAATAACTACACAACAACACTACTGTTAAAATAAAAATCCCGAAAGGTTTAAAAAACCAGGCAATAAAAACTCATAATGCAGGCTGCGAGGAGCGCATAGCGTAGATGATGCGGGAGCACCCGCCCGCCAACGTGTAACGGCGCTAAGACCGCCGAGCCTCTCTCACAGCGTCCGGCGGTAAAGCGAGACAGCTGGGGGGCCCCACCTCCGCTCCTTTTTCATCCGGGGCCCGCTCCATTATCGCACACCGCCCGCGTGAATGATCTCATTAGGGCTCTGCAAACAGAGACGGAACAGGGGGGCCCCCCGCAGGCCCCCACGCCTCCGCCGGCCTCCCGACAGCACGATTACGTCTCGCTCGTGTACCGGGGCGCCGCCTGACCGCTTCCCTGATCCATCTCGCTGTCTCAGCCATCTTGAAAGTCAAATAGAGATGACGAGAGGCGGGAGGGGGTTGGGTAATGGATAGAGCACGTAAAGTGGCCTGCCAGTACCTTCTCTCTAGGTCTTGGATCAGAGACTGGACTTTAGGCCTCTGGACAGTTGACAGTTGACAGTTGTCATATCATGAGGTGATGAAATTGCGTCGCTGCCCCTCAGTATAATCATTTACAAATGCTTCAGTACATAATTAGTCAAATAAACATGCGAATAGTTTAAGATTTTAGTGTCCGTTTTTCTAAGCTCAGATTCATTCCACAATGGTGTATGTTGAAGGACGAAAGATCATTCTTTAAAAATACATTACTGTGAATGATGTAGAAGGAAAGGAATTACCTTTCAGTATCACAAATGCAAATCGTAATGGGTATAAATGGTTGCCTTTCATGTGACACGGACACAATTTTGCATTCAGTTCTACCCGCCAAGCACCCAGCATGCATTTAACATCCGAGAAAATCTTTCTCTTCTATTCTTATAAAAAGAGCAGGGGGGCGGAGAGAAGGAGATTTTAACATGACTAATCCGTATATGTGGGAATAAAAAAAAAAAAAATCACCTTAATAAGGCGCGCGACGCTTCGACCGATCCCGATTTTTGACGCGGTTCTTTTTAAAAAAAAAATTTAATCAAAGGTGAAAAACGAGCCACCTTAAAAAGAACGCAATCCCATTCAATCCGTCTCCTCCGCCGTTTTAATCAAGCCGACGGAGCAAAGGAGCGGGACCAGGTTTCACTGGGGCAGTGACTGATTCGCACTTGATTTCACGTACGGCGGGCCGCTGGCTTTGCGGCGGACGAGAGGGCGCGCGCAGCGTGGAGCGGGAGTGATTGATTGGCCTTATTATTATTTCTTTATCTTGATTTCGGCGAGCCGTGGCTTGTTGGTACAGGCAATAAGCGGTAAAAACCTGGTGTGATTCAAAGCCTCATTTAGTTAAGAAACAAAAAAAAGGAAAAAAGCCCCTACGAGGCGCAGAAAGTGTAATTATCTTGTTTTCTGCACTGTATTTTCTCCACAATCACAAAACCCCCGAGGCGTAATAGAGATTGGTGTGAGCCTGAAAAGCAGAATAAAATAAAAGCGCAAAGACAAAAAAAAAACACTTCCTATGAGAAACGCTCTTGGAAACGGTCCTATCCGAGAGATGAAATATCTTGGTACGTATTGCCTCTACAAAAAAAAGGACGACAACGAGGCGGCGGGATCGGTCACGGAAGACGCGCGCGTTTTACACGCATCGAGAATTTCAATTTGATTTCGACGAGGAGCCCACACCCCTGTGAGCACGTCCCTCCGCGTCCACGTTCCTCCGCGTCCACGTTCCTCCGCGTCCACGTCCACTGTCTGTTGACAGTCTAAATGGTAATTTGCAGCCATTCGTTCATTTCTACCCGCAAAAGGATGTCACAAGGTACGCGGAAATATGTATTATAGTGACATGAAACGCGGATAGGATCCCGAAGGCTGGCTCATTAAGGCGTCGCCTAGTCGTACCACAAAAACTGACTTCTCTTTTTGGAGCGAGCGCTGGATATTCCAAATTGGCTTACCGTCAAGACAAATATTACAGCAAAGGGATGCTTGCCAACCAGTGCGGAGATATTTCCAGTCTTGCTGATGAGGCATGGCAAGGGTGAGGTTTCGGTTTTTTCAGCAAATATGACTTTTTAAACAAAGACCGCACGCCAAGAACGGTTTATTAATCTCTTAGGCCCCCCCGCTGGGCGCAAAAGCCCTCGGACGCATACCCTGACGAGCGGGCCTCCTGCGCCACAGCCTAATGCACCAGAGCGTGTGTCTTCCTTCCTCATAATCAAACCCGAATTGCAGGGCAATATGACCACACTTCCTGTTGTGTCTGATTCAGGAATACTGGGAAAACGCTAGGCACCACCAGATACACGGACAGCGGCAGGCCAAGCCAACACAAGAACGAGAAGGACTTTCTCAAAAGGGCCACAGGGATCTAAGTGAAGGGGAGAGCTGTCAGGCCAGCAGGTGGACCTATCATGCGCAATGACTGATTGGATTCAATGACTGGTTCGGGCCAATCAAATGGTTTTATTTGTGCAGAGATTTACGGTCGGCTCGTATCAGCAAGCGACTGGCAGGCTGTGGTACCTCCATACGTTAATGGGTTTGTGACGACTCACTTTCCCAACACTAACTGTTAACCTTTGACCTTTTCTCAACGGAGCCCAGTTCCATTGCTTTAGAGTGCACTTGGCAAAAATTCATTTTATCGTCTGCCTTTTTCAAAGGGATCTTTGTTTACCTTCGTAAAAAACACTCGGCACCGATGCTCAAAGTTCATGTTTGTTGGTCTTGAACGCAAACAACGGCCGATCTTGAAGAACGCTACTTCTCGTTTCTCCAACAATGGCACGGCTTTTCGTATTACTTTTTAACTTTTTTTAACTTTCTCCCTGAATTTTGGAATACCCAGTTCTAACTGCAGGTCCATCCCATCAGAACAATGTCCTGAAATGTGGAAGGTGTTCACTGCCACAAGGGTCCCCCAACCATATGGAGTCAACCAGGCCACCAGCTGAGCCTGCTGCTGCAGGCACATTGCAGGCATCTGTTGGACCAGAGCAGTGGTCCCCAACCTTGTTCCAGGAGATCTAACGATGCCTTGCATTTATATAGCGCCTTTTTCACACTCAAAGCACTTTACAATGATGAGGGGGAAACTCGGCTCAACCACCACTAATGTGTAGCACCCACCTGGCTGATGTAACGGCAGCCATTTTGCGCCAGAATGCTCACCACACATCATCTGAGGTGGAGACGGAATATTCAGCCAATTAAACTGTCCTGTTAATCTACTTTCCTGTAGGTTTTCACTCCAACCCAATCGAAGCATACCTCATTCAACAGCTAGAGCTGCTAATTAGTAGAATCAGGTGTGCCAAATTAGGGTTGAAATGAAAACCTACAGCATGAAAATACAAGTACAGTGGAGGAACAAATGTCCAAAACGTACCCTGAAAGTACAATAATGTTCTAGTTGGGTACTAATGAGTACCTGTCATAAGCAAAAAAAATCACGGGTACAAATTAATTATGTACTGCTGGCTAAGGGTACAATTTTACGTACAAGCATATGCCACTCTTTCCAATGATTACTGTCCTATGGTGGTGATGGTCACATCCAGTGCAGGCATGATCTGGCTAGATGCCAGCGAGACTTTACTCCGTAACGCATAGTTAACTATCAGTTCAGTTGCAATCCCCTGAAATGAGAGAGGAAATAATAAATGTCCTGTTAGAAAAGGTCAATTTAAAATTGAGTTTCAGATCCGTCCTTTAAACCATTATCAACTACGGTAGAAAGGAGGGATTCCAGACATAAGAAGGAACCAGAAAATGTGTCATTAAAATATTTTCTTCACCCAAGCTGAATAACCCCAGTGGCGTACGAAAGATTGACATGAGACTTGAAAAATGAATGATGTATAGAAAAACTCAACCCCCCCCCCCCCCCCCCCCCCCCCTCATCGAGGGACACTCATGTCGAAATTTCCCATTTGATATGCTGTGTCTGTGAAACAATACCGTCTTTGAGTGAGACTGATGCTTTCAGCCTAGAGCTCGCTCCCGACAACTGATATTTCTGAACCAGCTCTGGGCCATTCAGTGACAGGAAGTCATCATTAAAGTATAACTAAAGACATTTTTGGTCGGAAGAAATGATGAACCTCAAGTGAACTGCAATCACAACACAATATTCACACAAGACAACAGACACAATTGTAATTTTACAGTTAGAATAGTAACAATTGGATGATAAACACACAGTATAACAGGAGCAATATGAACTATATTATTACAGTGTGCATACCCGTTGGGAGTAGCTTTGAGCATCTCAGCCCACTCATTTTCCCTAAGCTTAACCTCCCATACAGTGATGTTTTGCTCCTCCCGTATTGATTTTTCTATTTCTCGGAAACATTTTACCTAAATCCAGATTTGCATAATTCAAAGTGACGTAGGTCAAGGACTTATCAGAGCCCCTTAAAGAGGGACTACATTTAATCTCACCGTGGTAAACAAAAACACAAGCTGACAAATTAAAAATAGGAAATGAGGTAAAGGCACTAGATTGTGTCCTCTAATGAGATGCTTTTTAGCGGTACGGGAAGACAATGCCGATGAGGGCCATGAATATTTGAACAAATGTATTTGCGCCTGCCGTAAAATTCAACCTTTCCATAACACAATACATAATGTACAACATCGCGTTCGCCCGAGCTCCACAGTCAGACTCCAGCATCCCGCTATGATTTGAACGGGGGCCGCATTAACCACGGCTATGACTCACCCACGCGAAGCCTGGAGAGAAGGGTGCAGAGACTTTCTAAAAATCCATGCTGCGACTGTGCATTCCTCCCACTCGTTCGAACAGCGTGTCACTGGGCCAAGCCGGCTCGTCTTCATTACAGCGAAACCGAAAGTGTGATAGTGCTGAACGTTAACGTGCGCCTGAAATGCGCTCGGATCGCTCTCAAGCTTTTTGATACATGTTTTCATTTGTTCACAGGTCTCCCTTGTAAAGGAGATTTCGGTGTCTGTAAAAATAAAGGATTAAATAAAGTAAGGACGCGATACCCGCACGCCGACCGGGGAGGGCAGAGTGACGGAGCGAGTCCGGCCTCCCGCCAGTGTCAACGTAAGACGCTATCCCCGCCACCAGAGCGGCGCCATAAGATACCACTGTTTTTTTTTCTTCTCCCTGCTTTCAGCCGCCCCGGCCTCTCAGCGCAAATTATGCGACCGGCGATGAGCCTTTCACCGTGGCTAACAAGCAGCTCGGAGCTCCTGGAAATGAAGACAGCCGCGGCTGGGGAAATCAATAGAGGCCTCCTGTTCTCGCCCTTTGAAACCTGCCTCTGCCCATTGTGTTTGGACCGTTGGGAATGGCGCCTTGCCTCGCGCCCTGTCCTCTTCGGTAGGGGTGGGGGGGGGGGGGGGGGGGGGTTAGGCTAACCCCGAGACTCGTCTAACGTTACAGCAGAGAAACACTTTCTACTACACCCACGCAGTCAACAGCACGTTACCGACTCCCACCAGCTCTGACAGACAAGCCGTCCTCACCTCACCCATTATTTCAGTATGCGGAGCCACAACGCCAAACCCTATCCGCACAACATCGCTGATGGTCGTTGCGGGGGGGCGGCGAGCAGCAAGAATCTATATATGCACGTCGTTCATGTTAAGCAGACTGCGGTGCCTTCTCATATTATCGGAGTCTGATGGACATGCGTACTTCTGGATTTGACGCGAGTCTGATATGTACTGAATCGATAAACACTTTTTGCATGGGTAGGCCTACACCGCCAGGTGCCATAACCGACACATTCTGGCCTCAGGTCGACGTCCCTAAAGACTGCACCACACTGTCACTTTGACAATACGCCGAGAATAGAACAGCATCTTCACACACACACACGACTTTAGCACCAGTAAGACTGACAAGGAGCTTGCCTGTATATTACATTACATCCAGTAAAAAAACATTTCAGATCTAACTCAGATCATTTTGTGTTGACGCTGATGTTCACACTGTACATCGCATTACGGCATTAAGCAGGAGCGCTTATCCAGAGCAACTTACACAACTTTGAGCTTTTTTTTTTTTTACATACTATCCATTTTTACAGCTGGATAAGCAATTTGGGTTAGGTACCGTGCTTGGGAATCAAACCCGCAACCTTTTGGTTACGAGCACAGTTCCCTGCCCGTTATACTAAACCGCCGCCCGTTCTCTTAGAGAGATGCCACTGAGGTACAGTCATGATGTAAAATAAAAGGGTGATATATTGAGCTACGTGCATACGGTCCAAATGTACAGTGCCGGGATTAATGTCCTCGAGACTCAGTAATGGCGCTGAAGCAGAACATAACGGGTCCCCGGCACGGCTGACGACGAGACCATTAACCCCCCCGTTTATGTCTCACTTAGTCAGCACTTAGTCAGCAAGTCCAACGCCCCTCGCAACAGACCCTCTTTGCATGCTGTTGCCTTTCTGTCAAGCGGGGCTGATGGTTTTTTTTTTTGGGGGGTTTTTTGACTAGAGCGGGGCAGTGAAATGTGCAATCATTTCCGCTTTAAAATGCTGGAGGAGTGCAGTTCAATCGAGGGCATCAGAATAAAAGAAAGTTAATGAGAAGACGGAGAGGGGTGCTTTACACAAACTCCTGCGTATGTGGCAATTATCTCTTGCCACGCTTGTAGCGCCAAGCCACGGCCTCCCCTCTGACAGATAAATCCGCTGTCATCTGTTAAAAACTACGTCCTCCTCCTTGGGTTGGAACAATATGGAGAAACAAGCGATCCTTCAGTTCAGAGGTATAGCTCAGTCTGGCAGCCAGAGAATAATCTGGAACAATGCCAGTCATTTACGCAGCAAGAATCATTTCGGTGAAAAGGCAAGGATTCACGATTCTATACACACAAACTAATGTACACACACAATATAAACACAAGCCCACAAAAACTATTGAACAGCAAAAGCACACATGGATGCGCATGTACAAAATACTGAATACTGAACGCCCACACATACACAAAACCACTCAACAACAAATGCACACACCTACGCATTCACACCGACACACACGTGCATAACCACCCAAGTACAGACACACACACACACACACACAATGAAGCTAATGAGAAAGCCAATTTGATAAACGATGCAATTTGGAATCTGTTTTGCACAACTTCCCGTTCCATGCCACAGACCCCACGGTACCGTTTCTCTGTGCTGTGCAGTGAGCGAGCGAGCGCCGTACCTGTAATGGCGGGTGTCTCGAAGGGCGCGGTTGCTAGGAATCCGCTCGCACTCGCGCTGATTGAAGGCGTACAGCCTGTAAGGGTCTTGGCCCGGTTTCCATCTCCTGACACTGAGGTAGTGCTTCTCTTCGAACTGATCCAGGAGGTCATCCCATTCGGCTTCAGTGAGCTAAAAGGCAAACCAAGGAAACGCCATTGCTGTCCAAGGTACATCTGCGGCAAAGCCAAGACTCACTCAAGCCATCAATCAGTTTAATCTTTTTATTTGGTTATTTTGTCAAGAGTGAGTGATATCTGGGTTATGTTCTCTTACATTTTGCATACAAGAATTTCTGTGAACTTCATTATAGTTATATTTACAGTTTGTTTATAGTTATATTTATTATAGCATTGTCTTCCCACAAGAAATTGATCTACTCCTTTTTCCTATTTTAGATTTTACTTAGGTGTTTACATACTGTAACCAAAAATCTGTAGACATCAGGTTCTGCAGCCACAGTGCAAGTATTGAAATGCTTAAATAAGAAGAAAAAATAAGAATTGTGCCTGTGTGTGAGTGTGAGAATAACTAACCGGTGGAATTCCTTCATACCAAACAAAGTGGATTTGATTTCTAATTGACACATCATATCTCAAACTGTGAAAATAATCATCCTGTTTGGAAGGAGAATGTTAAATAATATTTGTCTGAGATGCTCTGGTTCACGAGTAAATGTCCGTCGACATACCTAATTTTGACAGTGAATCCGTTGTTACGGAAACTGGCGGTATGCGTTTACACTTTAAAATCAGTTGTAATACTTGAGAGAGTGAATAAATAACAGTGTAGTAAAACAATACCAGGGCCCATTTTATGCAAAGACAGCAGCTTGTGATCACTAATAAACTGAAGCCTCTCCTGCAAAGTGCCAATGCGTTCCTTCTTCCTCGCATTTTGTTTCACTGATGCAACAAATTTTATATCAGGGTCTATTAACGGCGATAGCAGCTGACTCCAGCATCCTGGCAGGCTATTGCTTGTAATTTACCAACTAACTGGTTGCTACTTTCCCCCCGGTGACTGCTTGAAAGTGGGAGTAATGATGACTCCCTGCTGAAAACCCAGAAGACAGGAGAACGGCATTCTGGGAAAGGCTGTCAAGTCCCACACCGGCTGCTGATGAAACAAAAGGCCTCCGCCCCCTAACCAAAAGCTTAAAGAGAACATGAATCATCCCCTGCTGATATAATGTGATTAAACCTGAATTTCATGCAATGCTGCTCTGCCGAGCTAATAGCCAGCCAATGAAATAATAATAAAGGCTGCTAATATGTTTAGCCGGGTCATAGTTTATTGAAATAATATATCCAAACCTAATCCACCTTCAGGAAGTTCTGCTGGAGGATGCGACAAAGGTTATTCCCTATTCCCTTTTGGAACGGCTGTGAATTTCATTACATTTTCAGACGTAAGCCCTTGGATTATTCCTCTCATAGGAGAAAATGGGACCTTATAGCTTGCTCGAGAATAATACGTACAATATACCCTCTGCACTTTCTTCGTTATCTTAATATATTTTCATTTCTTTCTTACATTTATGATGATACATAATGCATCGCTGAAGTCTACCGAAGGATTATATTTTTCGGTTTCTTTTCTAATGATGTCCTGCAATGTTTTCTCAATTTTTCTCTCCCACTCCAGTCGATTTTATCAGTGACAAACCTGGTTATGAAAGCAATATCATATCTTCCCGGGTGTACAGGACTAAAGGTTCACTGTCCGTATATGGTACAATACATCAGTTTCACTGTGTCAGCAAGAGATGAATAACGGTGCTGTTCTTACCCGAGACCAGATGTGACCCTTCACCCTGTCCTAAGACTGGAGGAAAAACTGAACTGAACTGAAAAAGACCTGAACTATCAGAAACAGCTATTAATGTATTAAAGAGTTTTCTAGACTTTTAACAACCTTGTAAGACTCTGGCTTTTGAGAAAGTAGACATGGTTGAAGGAGCTTCAAATCATAGACTGTATAAAAATATGGACAAAGCCACTGTGGCGTCACCCATTGCCTTTCCATGGCCTCGTAAAAACTGAATTGAAGCTCGGATGTCTTTTTCGCCGCCCGTTTGTACAAACTGCACCTGCTCTGTGGAGCCGAAGAGGACTCAACCTGTCCCTCTGATTGGTCCTGAACAAATGTTAATACCCTGTCCAAACGACACAATATTTAAAAAAATCAGCACATGCAGAGGCATTAGATGAAGGAAAGGCACCTATTGCAATTACATTTTTTTGTGGGAAAAATTTATTGACTGAGTATTTTGACCACATTGCTGCCATTGACTTACATGGTGAAAGACCTACACTGGAGCCAATCGCAGTGGCGCCAGTGAGCTCACGGCACAATTCCCGCTCCCAGCCCAACCAGGAAGTGAGCTTCAAAATGAAAGCCCAGTCTTGGCCCCTTGCTTCAAATTCATGGTTTCCTAAAAGACTACTTAATATGGCTGCAGCAGCTGAGAACACGCAGACAATCACCATCAGGCCTCTTCACCTCTTCATATCATGCAGCATTGCTCTCATATAAAGTCACAAGGAGCCCTCTGTCTGACAGAGAAGAAGCCATTACTGTGTTGAGGAGATACGTTCAGAACAAAACAACATTGTTGATTCCCACCACTTGGGAGTCTGGATGAAGCGTGGTAAATCTGTAGGTTCTGGCAGAGGGTTCGCAGGCTTGAGCGATCTGCCAACACCCAGACCAGCTTGCAGTGGGGAAAGCATACAGGCTTAGCGCGGGCGGAAATATGTACATTATCTGTGACCAATATGGTCCAGGCAACGTCTACACAGACGGTGTCGGAGTATAAATCAAAATGGAATGGACATGTTTGATGTAAACCCTGAAGCGAACGCAACACATTACAAACAGTAATTTTAAATCTAGTCTAGTGTATTTATTGTATTGCTAACATTAAAGAAAGGCAGTGAGATACCTAGTTAGCATGCAAATTGTGCATTTAGAGTTGCTAACTAGTGAGGTTCAGGTTGGCTAGCTTATTGCTACCTATTTTGCTAACAATTTGATGCAATTATATTGATGGTTAATGATCATCCACTCACACACGCCTATTTTTGAAACAATCATTTCTTTCTTGCTCTTCTTCAAATATATAAATCTCCTTATCTTATGGTGAGAGAGATAAATATTCTTCAGTTAATGAAATAAACACTTTTAACTTATGATGGCGGTCCCCTGGATGCCTTTGAGCCTGGGTAGGGATCCCTGGATCAGAAAAGGTTGAAAAACCCCTGCTGTAGGATAAAGGCAAATACTTCAAAGACATGCAAAATAGATTGAAAAGCAGAAATGCCTTCGCACTGGTGTTAGCATGAGCTAGCCGGCTAGTTAGCTGGGTGGCTCAACTCACAGTTTCTGAATTTGCGAGCAAAGAGGCTGGGGACGTGTGATTGGCTGAAGCACAGGGGGCGGGGAAGCATAAAAGACTGCAGCCTCAGAGTCGACCATAGACTGTATAAAAACAGGAGTCGACCTCTTACAACAGGGCCACAATAAAGCAGACAGCTCATTAAACGTGTGTACAAACAGCCATGGTGGCAGGCTGCTTCTGCGCGTGGGCGCTCAACGGCGACCACAATGTACGGCCGTGCTGCGTAAGCCAAGTGTATCGGAATTGACCACGTTTTTTTTAATATACTGACTCTTAAAAGAGCAACGGTAGCGGCAGCTTGCCACATTACGAATACATTAACGGGGCTTCGGGTCTTTGAAGCTTTCTGCGCCTGGAATTCCATTGTATGCGTGCTTCCTTTCAGGCGCTGTCAATCAGAAGGAGATGTCATGCCCCGCCGATTTACAAGAGGCCCAACACCGTCCTTATAGCCCGTAATAGAGGTTGGTAATTGCAGATGTCTGTTTCTGAAGATAGACTGTTTAGCATGATAATGGTTGAAGTGCAGCAATCCCCGGCATAACTTATGCCAGATGTCTCGGAGTGCTTTCGGTAATGGAAAATATTAATAAAATGTTTTCATTCCAGCGTTTCATTATCAACCTCTTTCTGCAATAAAGGAAACAAAACTATACTACGAGAACATGTTAACAGAGAGGCTTACACATTAACGCAGTAATACATTAATTCAATGTTGTGGTCTCCCCATAACAGAATTAACTAAGAGCATATGATTACCTTAAAACGCCTTTAAATGCTTTTCAAAACCTTAAAAGACATTGAATGGATTTTAAATGCTTATTCCTCATTTATTTAACAGAATATTGATACAGAGTATGAATGAATACACAAGACCATTCCAGAAGCACATATTCAGTTAAGAAAAGACTATAAAATAACATTTTACCGTTAAGCTGCCCATCTTGACACTTCAATTGCCTATTTAGAACAACAACAATACATTTTATTTGTGGTTATTCTCATGCATTAAAAACAATACATTTGTTCTCAAATTTATCTGTATTCACTCTTCATTGATTGCAACATGTTGCAGGAGATGCATTTTAAACATTAAACATTATCATACAATTTATAACACCGGTGGCACCATCTTAAACGAACGTTACGATGCTATTCATCCGCTGTGCGTATGCAGCAAGGACAGACTAATTATTTTAAATTTACTGCATATTGGTCATTTACAAATACTGTGTAAAAGCTAGTCAAGACGGGAAGACAGGATGTCAAAACTCTTGTCGCAGAGGCTACAGATTGCATCAAAAGTATTTTTGTAACATCCTTCAGATCTTGCTGAAGATTAAAATTTCCTCGTTTCAAGCACAGCGCTGGGTTATTTAAAGGAGAACCAATGTTAAATATGAGAAAACTGTGGTTGCTTGGCCCTGGTGGCTCTTCATCAAAATTATTTGTAACCACTCCTTATTCAAGGTGAAAGATATTCAAGGTAACAGTTTTTTTAAAATATATTATCATTTTTCCATATTATATGTTGGATATTCACTGAAGCTGGTAGATATTGACAGCTCAGGTTACCTGCCTTACTCAAGAATATCTGTTCGACCACCTATGAAATAAACCAGCAAGTCTGTGGCAAAGGGGCCAGATCCTTATCACAACTATGCCACACTGTCCAGACCGGATCTAACAATTTACATTACATTACATTATAGGCATATAGTTTTATCCAGAGCGACTTACACAACTTCTTATTACATTTATCCATTCATACAGCTGGATATATACTGAAGCAATTCAGGTTAAGTACCTTGCTCAATGGTACAACAGCAGTGTCCTACCTGGGAATCGAACCTGCTACCTTTCAGTTACAAGTCCAGTTCCTTAACCATTATACTACACTGCCGCCCATGGTATTTGGTAAAGGAAGTCTACAAAGTGACCAATACCCAATAGTTTGTCAGCAGTTTAGGGCAGTTCACCTCTCTCATATAGAGCTGATTATACTGTATATACAGTGAGGTCTCTAAGTATTTGAACAGTGTCATAATTTTTGTTGTTTTGGCTCTGTACTCCAGCACATTGGATTTGAAATGAAACAATGAACATGAGGTTAAAGTGCAGACTGCTGTCAGCTTTAACTTGCGGGTATTTACATGCATATCGGGTTCCACCCCCCCCCCCCCCCCCCCCCAGCCTCTCAACTCACCCCCCTTCCCACACTCACACAGACACACACTCACACACACACGCACACGCACACTCACACACTCTGACACACACACACACACACACACAAACACACTACATTACACTCACTTGGCAGACATTCACTTATCCACATTGCACTCAGGATTACAAAAGTGCAATCTCTCTCTCTCTCTCTCGCTCTCTCTAAAACGCACACACACACAGACACACACGCGCGTACGCTAACTGGAAACTGTTGCAACTCACACACAAACACACTACATTACACTCACTTGGCAGACATTCACTTATCCACATTGCACTCAGGATTACAAAAGTGCAATCTCTCTCTCTCTCTCTCTCTCTCTCTCTCGCTCTCTCTAAAACGCACACACACACAGACACACGCGCGCGTACGCTAACTGGAAACTGTTGCAACTCACACACAAACACACTACATTACACTCACTTGGCAGACATTCACTTATCCACATTGCACTCAGGATTACAAAAGTGCAATCTCTCTCTCTCTCTCTCTCTCTCTCTCGCTCTCTCTAAAACGCACACACACACAGACACACACGCGCGTACGCTAACTGGAAACTGTTGGAACTCACACACAAACACGCAAACTGGAAACTGACGTTTGAGTACATATGGCTTCTTAAGTGACCTCACCATCACAACCCTCTGGTCTTTCCTCTAACCAGAAACCAGTGCTGTCCAATGTCCAACATTCTCTCTAAATCTGCCCACCAGGCCTGCAACTGTCTTACACAGAGTGCGCTCGCCGCGCCAGAGACATCGCTCAGACCTGTTTCCACAGCCCGCGCAACTCTCCGGGTGACCTGTCCAATGTCCAATATCCTCCCTAAGTCTGCCAACAACCCTGCAACATGAGTCTTACACAGACTGCGCTCGCCGCGCCAGAGACATCGCTCAGACCCGTTTCCACAGCCCGCGCAGCTCTCTCAGGGTGACTCAGCGCAAATCAAACTTAAGACTCCGCCGACGGCCACGTGTCACACGATGACACGGCGCAGAAAGGCCGTGTAATAATACATTCGGACAGCGTCAGTCGCGCGCGCCGATGATCTACGGCCGTTCCGTACGCTATAGTAAAGCATGACGGTATATCCAAGGCCTCAGTTGGCGTGTTGCGAACCTGACGACGGGTCTTCTTGATGCTTTATTGCAGTAGGAGGCTCACACTTAAGAAATGAAAAATATCAAATTCCTTGACGCGTGCTAAGACGTGCTACTGCTGCTTCATCACAGACACCTCCAATTTTTCTTTCACGGCAGGAGATAATTTTAACCCTTCCCTTTGGACAAGACTCCTTCTGAAGGGATGTTTTCTCTCAATATTTTTCCAATTCCTCTGGCTCAGGCCAGCCAATTCATCTTTTACTTTCTGAGGCTAACAATAAGATGCACGCACGCGTTCCGTTTCTGTGGTGCGTCTATAGTCCCTCAGTGAAAAGCAAAAAAGCAATAAGGAAAGAAAGTTCCCTCTCACAAAATGCAGTTTACAGCGCCTATCACATCCGTGGCCTGACAGAAATGTATTTTAAACTCAAAAGCTAAAACTAGTCAGAATGAACCACTCGCTTCTTCGCTTTCTTCGGTGTAATGATTTCTCTACCACTGCAACATTCCCTGACCCCTTGAACCCCGCACTGGGATTCATCAACAACTTTGGCAGAAGTTGCAGCTAAGACCTCTGCCAAGAAGACACGTCTTTCAAAAAAAGTGTGAAAGTGGAAGATAATGCACTCTGCGGTTATGAATTTAGCTGTTTTTGTTAGTGCCGGTATTGCTTTCCAGCAGTAAGGAACAACGAGAAGGTGGCTGATTTAAGCTCGCTTTCTTATTTTCAACCCACACTGCTGCAGATAACAAGGACGAATCAGTATCGGGGAATTTAATCCTGTAGAGAAATTAAACCAGCCAAGAGACTGAGAAGACTTACCAATTAAGGGCAGGATAAATGCATCACTGCCAAATTAACAACCAGTTTTAGATTGTTTTCTGTTTAAGCAAATGCATCTATGTCCAAAATAATTTATATTTTCAACAGAACTGTTCGAACAAGAGCTGGCAAACAAATAATTGATGAGCAAGAAACTCATTGCGTGTGTGTATGTGTGTGTGTCTTTTGTGTGGTTCATTACCCCTATTGTTTGGCTGCTAACATGAACCAGTAGGTAGGTTCATCATCCCTCTACAACTAAAGCAAGATGAATAAGTAACCTTTATTGTTTAAGTAGTCTATACTCTTTAAGTGTAATTAGAGGCTAAAATGTATGATTATAGTTGGTTAAAGTGTATTATTAACCTGCATTGCAATTACTTATCTTTGTAGCAGACACTCCAAGTAGCACGGCCCTATGCTAATATCCATGCAAAGGTAAATATGGTACTACTTGCTGTTTCGTGACACTTAATTTATGATCAATAAACACACCAACTTGCCCCAAGTTCAAAAGTTGAAATAGTTTAAATAAAATGAATAAAATCTAAAGTCATGATCAAACTAGTCTGAATTAAATTTGTCCAGTTGTATTTTGCCGTGATATGTACGTATGATTGTTCATTATCTGTTATTATTATTATACAGTACATAAATGTGTCTTATCTTACTTTTAGAGTTGCCAGTCGACACATGGATTCCTACACACCGACTCCGAGAAATCACACGAAGCAAAAGGCAAGTCTGTTCTTTCACAATTGTTTTTCATTTTTCATAATGTACTGTAGGTCTTATTCTCCAGACACACGGGTCTAAGCAGATACTGTGTGAGGGAAAGTAACTAAACAGTATTTAAAAAGGTGTATGGGAATGTCGGTTGCACTTATCTCTGCGTTTCCGAATATTAAAAAAGAGAAATTCCTCTCACTGCAATGCAGTAATAACAACATATCATGCTGGCATATCCATACGGATAAACCTACACAGACAATGCAGGCTTGCAGCACAAGAGAATTATATAACCTGCAGTGTCTTCTAAATTCGGCGCTACAAGCTGTGCACCCTTATTTGCATGGAATAAACAATCAACATCACGTTAATGTCTTCGCATAAAAATATAACTAGTTAATGGTGTGCTGAAACTCATATGCATGCTTGGAAGGTACACGCACAATCACTGTACCGGTTTATGTAAATATGCAATCCAATTAAAAATGTAAAATAGCACATATAATAATATTGATAGCACACATAGGCAGAAAATGAAACAAGCTGTGAATATGAAATATATGACTGTTTTATGTCCATAATAAACACTGAATTCTTTTTTTATTATGAATTATAAATGAACTACAGAGTAATAAATCTTGGTTTTCACATGGGAGAACCAGACATCTAATAACCATTCTAATCATCCGATCATGGGTTTAAAGCAGTTTTAAAACAGTTTAAAGCAACGATTCACTCGTAGTCATTACGCCACTTTTTCCTGAAGTCTGAGTATTCACATCACAGATTTACACATCGCACTAATGCCAGTAGTTACACATCGCAGATGTGACTGCAGATGTGGTCACTGAAATTACCAAAAGGACATTCTTCATGAAGTACAGAACAGTCGCAGCACCAACTGCACCTAATACCCCCTCTACCTTGGAGGTAAACGCTGTTTGACGCTGACTACGCAATTGAAGTTCTACCTGCATGGAATGTAGTTTACTTAATCAAAGCTATTCAGAGATCTTTTCCCTACCACTTCTGAATATGTATGACCCCCGTTCCTATCAACCGCACTCATAAACACAGTCGTGGGTTGAAAGTATGAGATATGCTCCCAATATTCCCTCCGTTCCTCAGGTCATGAAATAAAAAACAATAAAAACGTATTAGACTTTCTCAGCGCGATCGCGGCAATCTTGGACTCGAAATTCTGCGGGTCTGGCTGTTGAAGCAGCTGCCTTTGTTCCAAATTGAATTATATAGCATGTCTTTCAGCCGAGGGGGAAAAAAATAAAAATAAAACCACAGAAAATAGCATGCCCCACCAACACACACGCTCACACGCTCACACACACACACATATACACGCTTGCACACACACACACGGACGCACACACATCTATCCGTGCTTCCAGCAGACCCAGGAACATCAGAGTAGAGAGGTTATCAGAGCGACTGCAGGTAGTGGTGGAAACTTAATTACTGGAATCGCCTTCTCTGTGAAAGCACGCGGTTGAATTACCTTTTTCAGAAGCTGAGAAGAAATTGATTCAAAAGCAAAAAGCTGAATATTGTTATTACCGCAATTCCCACAAATACCAGATACGACAAGGTGTAGGCTGTGTGTGTGTGTGTGTGTGTGTGTGTGTGAGAGAGACACTGGTTTGACCAAATGTGAAAATCTCTGCTTTGTATGAAGTTAGTTCTCTCCACAGAAAAATGTGCTTTGGCTCTTGTTAGCGTCCCTGACATTGTGACATCTTATTGCGGCCTTGCCAACGTGCTGCGCGAGAAATGTAACCCACGGACAGAGGAATTGATGGAATATTAGAATACAATAAAATAAGATCGAAGTATACAGTAAAATAATAGCATGTGAAAACAGACCTGTAAGGATACACACGTGTATCTGCGTGGTTGTGTGTGACTGTATGTGTCTGTGTGGAGCCCCCTTGTCCATCAGCCCAGTTCATATAACAACCTATCATTGATGTTATAAAGGCAACCTTAGATTCCTCCATTTAAATTACCAACTGAGCAAAGACACAATAGGGATGGACATTTCCTTCCACAACATACACAGGTTGCAAAGTTACTGCCTCTTTTTATATGCTTTTTTCAAAGACAGCTGAATTTAAAATGCATTTTTCCGAAATAACCAGGAACACTCAGCCACCAACCGCAAAGCTAATCTCTTAGAAATCCGTCATTTTGATACTGTCCTGCACAGGAAATCATCACTTCACTTTAACAGCTGTCACAGATAATTTCGACAAACTCATGAATCCATAAATATTTCAGGGTTTATTTTTGCTGCTGTTGCAGAGTTTTGTCGGAGCTCACGTTATTACACGGCACCGGCTCTCCCATAAGCGCATATGCTGATGGTATGGTTTATCGACCCGTTCCTCACAGTAGCAGGAAATTACCCCTAAGGACAAAAATAATCTCAATATGACAACTCTTTCCAAGCACTTAGCCCAAAGAGTTACAATTACACAAAGCCTCCCTTCGCATCCCAAATTGTGACAAACAAACAATTAGCTTTAAACTGATAAATGAACCGTGGAAGTGTTTTCCCCTTGCTGGAGAACAGCTTTATAAGCACAGTGTGGATGAATATTAAATAGGTGCGTATTTTGCTGCGAGGTTCCAGCAGGTTTGAACAAAGACGAGATTCCATGAACCAGCTTCACACTACATTGTAGCTACAGGGTATGTGAACTTTCTGAATGAGTGAGCACCACCCCCCACAAACTGCCACATTACACTTCTGGTGCATAGGAAGCTGCTAATTGTATGCTGTACACAGTGCACATATGTTACAACATACCAGTATTTATTATGATTACACATAGATTACACATGATTATACACAGAGAAATAGCCTATGTGTGTGAAAATTAGAGACCACTGCTGACACCAGTAAGACTGCTGCCCCACTGAGGCATATTTTGCTTCACAATAAGTCATGCACGCATAAAAAGCCCACATTCCTGACAGTGTGCATCGGCCCGTAAGAAAACAGATGGATTTCTTAAACTTGTTTATCCCCTCTCTTTGGGTTTGCAACAGTGGCTTGCAAACTTGCTTTCAGATGACTGACAACCATGAGATCCAAACTTATGCCACGTCGCACCCAGAAACTGCGCTGATTAGTTCAGGGTCCCGAAGACGTACCGATCACCTTCAGAATGCATCTACACCAACATTAGCAAAAATGTGCCTTATTTTTAAAGGCAACGCTCTCAAATATTTCCATTCATCCCCACTGCATCCAATACTCATTTCCCCTTGCATAAGATAAGAAATTGATGAGCCTTCACATTGATAGAGAGGGTTCCATATTAAAATTGACTACCATCAAAAGCTTTTTTGAAAATTGAGCCAATCTGAATTCCCATCAGTCAAACTTTTAAGGTCAGCTGCTCATTTAGAAGTTGGGAACTTTTTGACATTCCATTCCTGAATCTGTGAGGTTTTGCATTATGTTACGACCTACAGGGAGAAATGCATTAGCGGCGTACATGCTAAAAATGCTATTGTCCTATTCCGCGTTGTTCTGTCGATGCACGAACACAGTACGGTTACAGAAAACAGGAATGGCATTGTTGTGTCCCGCGAAAATTAATAATTCCAATCGTGTCGGCCATTTGAGACCCGCTGGGGCTGTGACACACAAGCTGAGCGCGGCGATTGGAACATCTATCTTGTTTGTTCAGAGCGGATGTTCCATTGAAAAAAGACGTGACTTATGAAACACAGCGCAGGTTTTGAGTGCTGGGGCAGTCAGAGAAAGCAGGCAGCTTTGTACCAGAAAACAATTTAAGAAACAGACTGCTGTTGAGACAAGAGGAGTTTCACTGAAAGGGCATTGAAACAAAAAAATAACATGAGCCCAATTAGAGCAAGAATAGCAAACAAATTGCAAATTCTGAAGAGAGAAATAGATATTCGGACATGAATATTATTGCCATGAATTTGGAATTGAGCATTGCTAAATTAAAGACTTGGATAATGGCTCCCTTACATTACACAACTTTCAGACTACTACAGTCAGATACCCACTCACATGTAACAATAGTCTTTTATAAATCACTCAACACCCTGATCAAGTCAATGGTAATGATTTTTCTCAGATAATGATAATCTATCTGCAACAGCAAAATCAAAGCAAAATTCAAGTAGTGTATGGTAGGCATAAGTCATGGTTCCCACCAAAGGTCTTCCTCATCTAGCGTACCTCCAAAATTCAGGAAGAGTTATCCCTCTAAAAACGTAATTACTGGAATCGCCTTCTCTGTAAAAGCAGGCAGCTGAATTACTTTTTTCAGAAACTCAGTAGAAATTGATTCAGAAGCAATAAGCTGAATATTGTTTTTCACCGCAATTTCCACAAATACCAGCCGACAAGGCGTAGGCTGTGTGTGTGTGTGTGTGTGTGTGTGTGTGTGTGTCCCTTTCATTAACGCAACTCATCAGACACTGGTTTGACCAAATTGGAAAATCTCTGCTTTGTGTGAAGTTATATCTCTCCACAGAAAAAATGTTCTTCGGCTCTTGTTAGCGTCTCTGACATTGTGACGTCTTATTACGGCCTTGCCAACGTGCCGCTACAGAGACAAATGTGACCCACGAACGGAGGAATTGATGGAATATTAGAATGCAATAAAATAAGATCGAAGTATACAGTAAAATAATAGCATGTGAAAACAGACCTGTAAGGATACACACGTGTATCTGCGTGGTTGTGTGTGACTGTATGTGTCTGTGTGGAGACCCCTTGTCCATCAGCCCAGTTCAATGACACCATATCATTAATGTTATAATGGCAACCTTGCAACACACCATACATGAAACATTAGATTCCTCTATTTATTTCACCAACCAAACAAAGACACAATATGGATAAATATATCGATTTTTAGCTTTGAAAAGACACCTCCAACCAAGCTATAGACCTA
Organism: Synaphobranchus kaupii; assembly: GCA_029718625.1. Lineage (NCBI taxonomy): Eukaryota > Metazoa > Chordata > Actinopteri > Anguilliformes > Synaphobranchidae > Synaphobranchus > Synaphobranchus kaupii. The sequence continues at coordinate 11,223,726 of CM056381.1, read as the reverse complement.
ACTCCTTCCAGAAATACACAGTTTGCAATGTTACTGCCTCTTTTTTTTGGTTTTTTCAAGGAGAGCTGAATTTAAGATTTATTTTAAACGCAGGAAGAGCTAACCATCAAAGCTGATAAAACATGGCACAAAACCAATCAACGCCAGGTATTACCAGCATGTACTGTTGCTCTGGCAACATGACTTCCGACCTTGGAAAACAAGATTTCCAACACCAGGGTGACTGGAGATGATTACAATGAAGCCCCCACTGCTTCCCCAGACAGATTTTCCTGTGAATCATATTCTTAAAACATAACTACCCTGTGCCCAATATGAGTCAAGATTACTGTTCCCTCTATGAAGTCAGGAAACGGTCTATGTTCTTTGAAAGTGATGGAAATGTAGACCAGTTTTACACCACGTTTTACACCAATGACTGCCACGTTATCATCACTATGCTAATGTTGAAATGTGCGTATGCTGCATGACTTTCTATGATGTTAGGACTGCTTTCATTTCTGTACGGAAAACGTTTCTATCTTGAGAATCACACAGTGTTTGGACAAGGCCACTGTGTTTGTGCATGGAAGAGGTGCATCCTCAAACCCAGCTCTCCACACACACACACACACACACACACACACACACACACACACACACACACACACACACACACACACAAACACAATTTTTTTTTTACATTCTAATGCCATACTCCTCATTTTGGTTTATTCGAATGGTTTCTCCAAACTAACGCATTCCCATATGGACAGCCTTACCTTTCGGTCTTTTTAACAGAAAGACATCTCACGTTGAACAAGGCAAGTCTACAGTTTTGACACCAATCAAAAACTGAGGGCCCACTTCACACACCCAACTTTCCATCAAGCCTATGCTTGAAACTTTCAAGGATACAATTATTTACAGAGTGCTTACTTTCACTCATAAAGATGAAGTGCTTGGTGAACTGTGAATTCTTACAAGTGAATATTCTGGGGGAAGCTAAGTATTTATTAAACAAAGAATAGAAGGTAGTAATTTCAGACCACCCCCACCCTCCAACATCGGTGCACGGATGAGGACTCTAAAATAAATAGCATACTGCAACGATTATTATTCTCTCTCTCTCTCTCTCTCTCTCTCTCTCTCTCTCTCTCTCTCTCTCTCTCTCTCTCTCTCTCTCTCTCTCTCTCTCTCTATTTTATAGGAGTCTCCGTTGCCCATCTTGCCCAGTAGGATAACTGTCAATTCCACCATGTAAGCATTAGAATCTCCAGTAATAATTATGGCATCAAACTATTCTAATTATCGTAGGCTACTAACACAAGACGTTTACGCAGCCCTGGGCTACTCGTTTACCACTGCCAAAGGATATTTAAGAATGCCAGACAACTAACAAATGCAACACACTTAGTTGTACAACAACTAAATTTAGATAATTAATGTCATCGCATAATCTTTGGTACAGAATATCTACTGTCACACGCATACCAAAGAAGACGCAGACGTATCGTGTAGAATTTAAGCGAGGCTGCTCTTATTTCATTTTATGTTTGCGCAACATTCTACTAAAACACCCAGTGCAATACGTCCCACACATATCCACGAATTGAATTTTAGCGCTTTTCCAAATGTGTTTGCATGAAACGATGCGTGTGGTGGTGCATATCCATGGACATGCACATCTAAATTTAAGAATCGTTATGATCTTCTCTCCCATCTCCCTTTGGCACTGTCACACTGAGTCCAATAATGGATCAAAGAAGGCTGTTCGACTCCGATGCGTTTAAGCACCATCGACACCTCTATATCTATAGAAAAAAACTTTTCAATGACAGCTAGCTTGCAACGTGAATGTATACCGTCGGTTGTAAATATCAATGTTTTCGGTAAATAGGAAATAGCCTTAATAATAGCCTAGGCTATAGTCTGTTTAGCCTGAATTATTTTTAATAACCTGTGTTAAACAGATGTCGGTGCGCCTGAATGACGAAGATAGTCACTGCTCTCACCTTTACCAAATTCAAAGTTACACACCAGGCTAGGTAGCCTATATGCAGTTTGAGAAATAGCCTGTGTTTGCGCAGGTCAGCTTGTTAACGGTCTTACCTTCCTGTCCTGAGCGTCTTCTGTCTCCAGATCAGATACTTTCCTTCTACTTAATAGGAGTAAATACAGTAGAGCGGCAACCCAGAACAAAACTGCCAAAGCCAAAGTCAGCTTTCGAGAAAGCCTTTTCATTTTCCAAAATGTGTAATTGGTGCCGTGCAAGCCCCTGTATTAGCGGGGCAACCTACGAGTGATTCATTTCTCGAAGAGAGCTTCAACCTCGCACGTTTCTTCATAAGTCCGCGGCTCTCTTCCTATGCAGCGTGCGCTCGGCGAGCGGCAAGGCGAGATCTCCAGAGCTGGAACGGGACCTGACTGCATGTGTGTGCAGCGATGACCCACTGGAGCTGCGAGGTACTGCGCTGGATGCCGTCCAGTTTGATTAAAATCACCCAGTTTGGGATACTCGCATTATCTGAATGAGTTTAGCGCCACCTACCGTGTTGATCAGAGCACGCTGCGCCAGATTAATTTCAGATACATCATTAATTGATCGTGGTAAAGGATAAAACATGTAGTCAGTAACATTACAACAACAGCCGGGTTTGTGTTAATTTAGTATTATTAAGTGAGTTTATATTAACACAAAATATCAAGCATAATTCCATTGTTTGTATCCAACTGCAATATTACAATAGCACCCCCAGCTGAAGGCTATAGGAATCTGTAGGCTAAGCCATGTAGGCTATCTTGCTGTGGATAACATGCTGTGTTGTCCAGTCTTATCGATAACGTGCATCTGCCCATTAACATCTCTATATTTGATGAGGAATTTGTGTAAATATTCGACTCCATATAGGCTACTTGTTAATTCTTATAATGTATGTCAGTTCTTACATTTGGTGTTTGGAATAGGCTACTAATGTGACATTACATTAGACCCACCTCTTCAGACGGCACCTCGGCTCCACCACCCCGACCTTTTCTAACACTTTTGCTTAGCCCTAGAACCTAATTATGCGTAACTTCTCTTTTTTCAGCCTTGTGTTCTTTGCTGTTGTTCTTTTGATGTGGTATAATGTTTATTATGGTAGTTTTGTTCTTGTTTGTTTAACTTAGTCTAATGTTCAGTAGTTGACAAGTTGTCAATGTAGTTTTCACTTCTTGCACTTACTGTGTCTCCTCTAGGGAATTACTGCATTTCGATCCCTGATCTTTGCATTTGTGCTCGCAATGTAAGTTGCTCTTGATAAGAGTTCCTGCTAAATGGCAATACGTTAAAGTGAAGTAACATGTAACATCCTCCAAAGATTTGAGATGATATTTATTAGCGCGAGCATGGCAATAGAGTGCTGGACATGTTTTTGTCTCACTCTAACTGCCTTATGTATTTCTTTTTTCTTTTTTTCTCTACAAGTCAGTGATGTAGTGCAACTTAAACCTGGTCAGAGAAATCAATGCTTGAAAGCCTAAGTGACATTAGCATTTCTTTTAATCGGGTTTTAATACTGTGCATTAGTCACACTTGACGAAGGGAACAGCGGTAACTTATTGTGTTTCACGCAAAGATTTTCTGTCCTCAGAAATGATACAGCCTGCAAGCCTGTGAGCGCATTAATTGTGCACACATAGTTGAGGTGTGCTTATCGTTTGGATGTATGGATTAAAACAGTGAGGTAAAATGTCTAATAATACGAGAATGATGTAAACTCCCATGGTTCTATGATGTTAGATGGCATGCCCTTATGAAAGCATGGCAAGTTGAAAAAAAATTATTATAGTAAACAAAACGATATGAAAGAACATAAATAAATTCAGGTTCAATTTTTATCTATGTGCAGAAACTAAACTTAATTTGTTTGGGGCATAAAATGATTTACAGGTGGACTGATTTAGCTTATATCTCATGCATACGTTTTTTTGTAATCAATAGGATATAATGGGTAATACATGAAATAACATGAGTTTAAAATGTGAGAAAATTACAATATAGGTACGGATTACTCTGCAAACTTTAGTGTACTGAACGCAGTATCTTGGCGCCCTCTGATGGTTAATTCTAAAATGCAGCGGGGACTGATGATTGGGTGTGTCCAAACTCAGTAAGGAGGACATAATTCATATAATTATATAAAATATTTTTGAACTAAAAAGAAGAGATTGGGACCCAAGTGGCCAAATCAGCACTGATGGCTCTGTGCAGCCATATATTTTTTTTAGCGAACTGGCAAACTAGCAAGTTCGCTTGCTACATGTGGCAAATGAAGTGCTCATCTTTTCATTTTGAAAACATTCTATTTTAAATTTTTAAATTGGTAAAGTTCTATATTCTTTCATTTTGTATTGTAATTACAAGAAGACCAACATGGTTATGTTGATAAACCATACCAGCTGCTTGAAGGAAGTGGTAGCCTGTTTTAGGAGACTTTGACATGGACTTAAAAATCATGTTTGGTTGTTTTTTCTTTTAAATTAAGCAATTTATGTTATATGATTCGTAGAGAGTTTGCATGTTATATTATTAGGTATAACACAACTCATAAAAAATGTACAGATTAATTGAAAGTAATATTATGTGCACTATAAATTGTCTCCAGTAGATGTCATCAGATGCCTTAATTTGATTTAATTCTGTAAATTGGTGTAAATTATTATTATTTACAACAAAACACGATCATTATGTTATTCCTTTGTGTATTATCTGTAACGTTCCGTTCCCGTCCTGTCCGTCTTCCATGTTTTCCTTGTTTCCTTCCGTGTCATGTTGGATCCCTTGTCCGTGTTTCCCTCCTGGCTGTGGACTGGGCGTCTCCCTCGGGTACTTTTGGTTTCATTTTCCACTTTAGCTTCCGCCTATCACTCGCCCCTCTCGTTACTCACATTCCTCACTGCTGTGCTTCGGCAATCACTCCTGATTTAACATCACACCTGTTTCTCGTTTTCTCCTTCACTTCCTGCACCATTTAAACCCCTGGCTGGCTGCTATTCAGCGCCAGTTCGTTGACTAACCTACCGTGTTTGTTTCGTATCCCGTTTCTGGTCCAGTGTTTGTGAACCTGCTGGTTCATACCTGTTCGCCTGGTTTCCTGACTGGTAGCTATCTCTGCTAATCTTTCGCTGCTGCATGCATTTACCTGTTTCCCTTCAAAACCTCCAGACGCCGCAGTTCCAGTCTTCCCGCAGCTGTGTTTGTCCTCCCCGTGTTACGTACCTCCCGTACTCGTGTTGCAGTACCAGGACCTCTGCATGCCAGCCGGCTTACGCCAGTATTGCCCGAGCTACGCCGCACCTTCCAACTCGGCGGTGCATTCACCAGCTACAGTCCTGTCACAACACCCTGCCTTTAACCTCTGCTTTCTGCCCGGTTACTCAAGCTACCCGGTCCAGTTTCCAGTCCTGTTCCAGCCCAGTTCCGATCCAGTTTCCAGTCCAGCTCCAGTCCAGTTTCCAGTCCAGTTCCAGTCCAGTTCCGGTGTTTTAGACACCTCCGTTCTAGTCCAGTTCCGGCTTGGAACAAGTCCCGTGCCGCCCCCTGTGTTCCTGAGTGGACCTTCCGGTCCAGCTTCCAGTCCAGTTCCAGTCCAGTTCCGGTGTTTCATACACCTCCGTTCAAGTCCAGTTCCGGCTTGGAACAAGTTCCGTGCCGTTCCCGTTTCCTGAGTGGATCTCCCGGTCCAGTTTCCAGTCCAGTTCCCAGTCCAGTTCCAGTCCAGTTCCGGTGTTTTATACACCTCCGTTCAAGTCCAGTTCCGGCTTGGAACAAGTTCCGTGCCGTTCCCGTTTCCTGAGTGGACCTTCCGGTCCAGTTTCCAGTCCAGTTCCGATCCAGTTTCCAGTCCAGTTCCAGTCCAGTTCCAGTCCAGTTCCGGTGTTTTAGACACCTCCGTTCAAGTCCAGTTCCGGCTTGGAACAGTTCCGTGTTTCCTCAAGTCCAGCTCCGGCTTGGAGCAGTCCTCAGTTGGACGCTATCCTGTGTTAACTAACTAACCTGTTTTGCTCCCGTGTACAGCTTTGGGACCACCCCAACGCTTAATAAAGTTCCACTTTCTGTAATCTGTCTCCTGGTCGTTGCACTTGGGTTCGTCCCGTATCAGGATCGTAACAGAACGAACTGGCCAACAATATGGACCCAGCCGATCTGGAACAGATTCGCCACGCCTTCTCCTGCCAAACTGCGATCAGCGACCAACAGGGTCGCCGTTTGGATGATGTGCTGGAAGTAGTTAGGGGCATCACGGAGCAAGTATCCCAACTTTCGCTCCACCAACCGCTACTACGGATTCCAGCCAACCCTACTCCTTCCTCTCCCGAACCCCATCCGGAGGCACCGGCTCCCACTTCCAGCCGTGAGCCCCGTGTACAACACCCCGAGTTATATCGCGGGGGGTTGGGGAGATGTCGTGAATTTCTACTTAAATGTGACATAGTGTTTCGGATGCAGCCCTCCTCCTTCACCTCTGACTCCAGCAAGATCGCGTTCATTATGAGCAGCCTGGGAGGGAGCGCCCTGGAGTGGGCTACATCCATCTGGGACAGCCAGGCTCCGTTATGCAGCAACTTCGCAGCCTTTACGGCAGAGATGCGACGTGTGTTTGAACACCCGACCTGTGGACGTGACGCTACCCAGCGTCTGCTTCAAGTTCGCCAAGGCAACCGCAGTGTCGCAGAAATGGCCATTCAGTTTCGTACCCTCGCCGCGGAGTCAGGATGGAATGACGCCTCCCTCCAGGGGGCTTTCCGCCAAGCTCTCAGCGAGGAACTCAAGGACCAGCTTGCCACTCGGGAGGAATCCAACTCCCTTAATAGCCTCATCAGCCTCGCTATAGCCATCGATAATCGTCTCCGCATCCGGGCCCGGGAGCGGGGAGGAAGTTCCGGGCGTCATTCGCCCTCCGTCGTCTCTAATGTTCATTCACACTCCATCACTGGATCTCGGGCGCCTATGGCCGGGTCCGAGGAAGAGCCCATGCAACTGGGCAGAGTTGCGGTCAATCCCGAGGAGCGTCAGCGCCGTCAGCGCACCAGATCCTGTTTCTATTGCGGCAAGCCTGGCCATCAGATCGCCTCCTGTCCCATTCGCCCAAAAGAAGGGGCTCGCCAGTAAGACTGGGCGTACTGACGAGCCCCATCGTTCCCAACCATGCTGCCCAGGACCGCCTCATGTTCAAGGCTACTCTCCTTTGGAGGGACAAGACCCTATCTTCTTCGGCCCTAATTGACTCCGGAGCTGACGCCAGCTTCATGGATATCACCTTCGCCAGGAGGGCCGGCATTCCCACGGAACGTCTCACTTCACCCATTTCAGCTCTAGCTCTGGACGGCAGGAGTTTGGGGTTAGTTACCCACTCCACCGTTCCTATCCAATTAGTTCTATCTGGCAATCATCGGGAGTCCATTCAGCTATTACTGATTAACTCCCAACAATCTGCTCTGGTTTTAGGTCAGACCTGGCTTCGCCTCCACAATCCCCATATTGACTGGAAAGCCGGTCGCATCCTGGCGTGGAGTGCCCACTGTCTAGCCAGCTGTCTCCGTTCTGCACTACCCCCTCCGGGGCCCAGTAAACCCTGTTCCATGCAACCTATACCGGATTTAACGAATGTTCCCAGCGAGTATCACGACCTCGCGCAAGTATTTTCTAAATCACGTGCTCTGTCCTTACCTCCTCACAGGCCGTATGACTGCGCCATTGACCTACTGGCTGGAGCTAAACTGCCATCGGGACGCCTCTACAGTCTGTCTGGACCGGAGAAACTAGCCATGGAGGAATACATCCACGACTCCCTCGCTTCGGGTATTATCCGTCCCTCTTCATCCCCAGTCGGTGCAGGGTTCTTCTTCGTTGGGAAGAAGGATGGCTCCCTGCGACCCTGCATCGACTACCGGGGCCTCAACCAGGTCACCATCCGTAACAAATACCCTCTTCCCCTCATTAACACCGCCTTTGAAGCCCTCTCTCCAGCTGTGACGTTCACCAAGCTCGACCTCCGGAATGCGTATCACTTGGTGCGTATCCGTGAGGGGGACGAGTGGAAGACTGCTTTTAATACCCCGTTGGGCCACTACGAATACCTGGTGGTCCCTTTCGGCCTTACTAACGCCCCAGCAGTCTTCCAGAGCATGGTGAACGACGTCCTGCGGGACCTCCTAGGGAGGAGCGTTTTTGTTTATATCGATGATATTTTAATTTTTTCTCAATCCCCGCAGGAGCATGTCCGTCACGTTCGAGAGGTTCTCCAGCGGCTGTTGGAGAATCAGCTGTTTGTTAAGGCTGAGAAATGTTCCTTCCACGCTTCCACGGTCCCGTTCCTCGGCTTCATTATCGAGGAGGGCAGTATCCGGGCGGACCCTGTGAAAATCAAGGCGGTGACAGAATGGCCCCAACCCACCTCCCGCAAGCACCTTCAACAGTTCCTGGGGTTTGCAAATTTCTACCGCCGCTTTATTCGCAATTACAGTTCCATTGCTGCTCCCCTGACTAAACTCACTTCCGTTGCCCTGCCTTACTGTTGGAATTCCGATGCCCAGCGAGCTTTCGAGCTACTCAAGGCTCGGTTTTCCTCAGCACCTATCCTCCTTCACCCTGACACTTCTCGGCAGTTTGTCGTTGAGGTGGATGCCTCCGACACCGGCGTGGGGGCCATTCTGTCTCAACGGTCCGCCTCTGATAGCAAGCTCCATCCCTGCGCATTCTTCTCCCGGAGGCTGTCCTCCGCCGAGAGGAACTACGATGTCGGGGATCGGGAACTGCTGGCGATAAAACTGGCTCTTGAGGAGTGGCGCCACTGGCTGGAGGGGGCAGGTACCCCTTTTCTTGTTTTTACCGACCATCAAAACCTCATTTATTTAAGATCTGCCAAGAGGCTCAATTCTCGTCAGGCTAGATGGTCGTTATTTTTTGCACGCTTTAATTTCTCTGTTTCTTTCCGCCCTGGTTCCCGTAATATTAAAGCAGATGCCCTGTCCCGCATTTTTTCCCCTCCCTCCAGTCCTGCTGATCCGGAGCCCATTTTGCCGGCCTCCTGTGTGGTGGCTGCGGTCTCCTGGGAGATTGAGGGCATTGTGAAGGCCGCCCAGACTTCCCAACCGGACCCCCGCAATAACCCTAACTCCTGTCTTTTTGTCCCCGATTCCGTCCGCTCCCAGGTCCTCGAATGGGTTCACGCCTCGTGCCTGGCATGTCACCCAGGTGTCGCCAGAACTATCGCCCTCGTCAGGAGGAGTTTCTGGTGGCCTACCCTTAAAGGGGATACCCGTGCCTTCGTCCTGGCCTGCTCGGTGTGCGCCAGGAGCAAGGCTTCCCACCAGCCTCCCTCCGGTCTTCTCCTTTCCCTCCCCGTCCCTGGCCGTCCTTGGAGTCACATTGGTGTGGACTTCGTAACCGGTCTGCCGTTGTCAGAAGGTAACACCGTCATTCTGACAATAGTGGACCGGTTCTCCAAGGCGGTTCACTTTGTTCCCCTCCCCAAGCTCCCGTCCGCCCTTGAAACCGCTGAGCTCTTGGTGCTACACGTGGTCAGGCTGCACGGGATCCCCTCTGACATCGTGTCAGACCGTGGGCCCCAGTTCTCCTCCCGAGTTTGGAGGGCGTTCTGTGCAGCCCTGGGTGCCTCTCCTAGTCTTTCCTCGGGTTTCCATCCCCAGTCTAATGGTCAGGCAGAGAGGGCGAACCAGGACCTGGGGGCCGCCCTGCGGTGCGTTACAGTGCGCAATCCTGCCTCTTGGAGCCGTTTTCTCCCCTGGGTCGAGTACGCACATAACTCCCTTAAGAGTGCCTCTACTGGCCTATCCCCGTTTGAGTGTGCTTTAGGCTATCAACCCCCTCTTCTGTCGACCCAGGAGGCCGAGATAGCTGTCCCCTCTGTTAGGGCCCATGTCCTTCGTTGTAAAAACATTTGGAGACTCACACGCACCGCACTCCTTCACGCCAATTCCCGCTCCCAACGTCTGGCGGACCTTCACAGGACCGCAGCCCCACAGTATAGGGCCGGTCAGCAGGTCTGGCTCTCCACTGCAAACATCTCCCTTCCCTCTTCATCCAGAAAGCTTCAGCCCCGTTTTATTGGTCCCTTCCCCATCATTTGTCTAGTTAACCCGGTGTCTGTTAAACTTTCCCTCCCCGCCTCCCTCAAAGTTTACCCGGTGTTTCATGTGTCCCAGGTTAAGCCTGTCTCCTCCAGCCCCCTCAGTACCCCTACCATCCCGCCTCCTCCCGTCCGAGTTGTTGACAACGCCCCGGCCTACACGGTGAACCGTGTTATTGATATCCGCCGCAGGGGCCGGGGTTTCCAATACCTCGTCGACTGGGAGGGGTACGGTCCTGAGGAGAGGTCGTGGCTCCACAAGAGCCTGATCTTGGACCATTCAGTAATCCAAGACTTCCACGAACAGTTCCCTGACAAGACCAGGCCTCCGGGTACGCCAGGTGGCGTACATTGAGGGGGGGGTACTGTAACGTTCCGTTCCCGTCCTGTCCGTCTTCCATGTTTTCCTTGTTTCCTTCCGTGTCATGTTGGATCCCTTGTCCGTGTTTCCCTCCTGGCTGTGGACTGGGCGTCTCCCTCGGGTACTTTTGGTTTCATTTTCCACTTTAGCTTCCGCCTATCACTCGCCCCTCTCGTTACTCACATTCCTCACTGCTGTGCTTCGGCAATCACTCCTGATTTAACATCACACCTGTTTCTCGTTTTCTCCTTCACTTCCTGCACCATTTAAACCCCTGGCTGGCTGCTATTCAGCGCCAGTTCGTTGACTAACCTACCGTGTTTGTTTCGTATCCCGTTTCTGGTCCAGTGTTTGTGAACCTGCTGGTTCATACCTGTTCGCCTGGTTTCCTGACTGGTAGCTATCTCTGCTAATCTTTCGCTGCTGCATGCATTTACCTGTTTCCCTTCAAAACCTCCAGACGCCGCAGTTCCAGTCTTCCCGCAGCTGTGTTTGTCCTCCCCGTGTTACGTACCTCCCGTACTCGTGTTGCAGTACCAGGACCTCTGCATGCCAGCCGGCTTACGCCAGTATTGCCCGAGCTACGCCGCACCTTCCAACTCGGCGGTGCATTCACCAGCTACAGTCCTGTCACAACACCCTGCCTTTAACCTCTGCTTTCTGCCCGGTTACTCAAGCTACCCGGTCCAGTTTCCAGTCCTGTTCCAGCCCAGTTCCGATCCAGTTTCCAGTCCAGCTCCAGTCCAGTTTCCAGTCCAGTTCCAGTCCAGTTCCGGTGTTTTAGACACCTCCGTTCTAGTCCAGTTCCGGCTTGGAACAAGTCCCGTGCCGCCCCCTGTGTTCCTGAGTGGACCTTCCGGTCCAGCTTCCAGTCCAGTTCCAGTCCAGTTCCGGTGTTTCATACACCTCCGTTCAAGTCCAGTTCCGGCTTGGAACAAGTTCCGTGCCGTTCCCGTTTCCTGAGTGGATCTCCCGGTCCAGTTTCCAGTCCAGTTCCCAGTCCAGTTCCAGTCCAGTTCCGGTGTTTTATACACCTCCGTTCAAGTCCAGTTCCGGCTTGGAACAAGTTCCGTGCCGTTCCCGTTTCCTGAGTGGACCTTCCGGTCCAGTTTCCAGTCCAGTTCCGATCCAGTTTCCAGTCCAGTTCCAGTCCAGTTCCAGTCCAGTTCCGGTGTTTTAGACACCTCCGTTCAAGTCCAGTTCCGGCTTGGAACAGTTCCGTGTTTCCTCAAGTCCAGCTCCGGCTTGGAGCAGTCCTCAGTTGGACGCTATCCTGTGTTAACTAACTAACCTGTTTTGCTCCCGTGTACAGCTTTGGGACCACCCCAACGCTTAATAAAGTTCCACTTTCTGTAATCTGTCTCCTGGTCGTTGCACTTGGGTTCGTCCCGTATCAGGATCGTAACATTATCAGGAATAATACCACTATTGCCATCCACTTTGCTTCATTTGCCCCCAATAGGTAAAACTGGTTTCATAATCTATACGACAATCATAAGAAGCACTGTTCAGCGTCAAAACACTTTTAAAAGTTCACATTTAAATAAATAGACCTATACATGCAGCAGCATGATATTAAGCAATGACAAGCAAGCACATATTAATTTGTTCCAAATACTGCTTCTCGACTTTGTGTTGACCATAAACACATCATCTGATGATTCATAAGGGAAAGATTTAGAATATAGCTTATATTGATGAGTAGCCTATACAACGAGTAACTAACTAAACCGTTTTATAATTAGCATTACCCATCACACTGCAGTGGTTACATTCTGAACCGTTTTATAATTAGCATTGCCCCAAATAGGTAAAACTGGTTTCATAATCTATACGACAATCATAAGAAGCACTGTTCAACGTCCAAACACTTTTAAATAAATACACCTATGCATGCAGCAGCATGATATTAGCCAATGACAAGCAGGCACATATTAATTTGCTCCAAATACTGCTTCTCCACTTTGTGTTGACCATAAACCACATCAGATGATTCATAAGGGAAAGATTTAGAATACAGCTTATTGATGAGTAGCCAATACAATAATATCTAACTGAGTAATGTAATGAGTACATGATATGATAAAGTGTCTGTTTTATAACACTAGATTTAACAAGCAACACAAATGTGTCTTTATTTTATTTTTTCAGCGCAGGTTATTGAACGTATGCCGAGGGAAACAAACAGTAGGCCTATTACTGTATCAAAACGAAGCCACTCGTCTTTCAAACCAATTTCAAACTCACCCGTTGCAGTAGTTACAAAGACCGCTGGGGGAGCCATACATAAATCGTCACACTGGCCTACTAAGATGGCGCTGCCATCACTGACTTCAGTTCCTCCGGATTGTTGGGTGGGGCTTTGCCAGGAGTTGGGCATTTCCTTTCGGCTCGGGTTTCTAGAAGGGCTGGCATTTAAATCTGCTGCAGTAAAGAAGCCGGGGAGCCCGTGGTCATCCGAAATTCCACCCAGCAGTAGGAATAGCCGTTTTATGACATCTCTTTTTTATTTTATCATTCATAAAACGAGAAAACAGCCTTTAGCCAGTATTTTGTGGGTTGAAAAAGCGCTGCAGTGTTCCAATGTAAGAGATCATATTTTGATGGCTAGGTAGCAACGCGCATCATCTTGTGGGATTCATCTAGCTAACATAGCAGTTTGAATGAAAAGCCTTCGTTGGGCACCTAGTTAGATGTTATGAATATATGCATGTAAATATCAGTATCAGTCGTTGGTGCGTGCGAAGAACATTAGCCAGAAATAGCCTACTTCGAATGTATTTTTATTCTTGCTTGGCCTTAAAAGACCTGGAAAGAAACCGCTTCCAATGAAGAGATTTTGTCATGCAAAATGCTATGACTGAAATGAAAAACATCTAGGAATATCCGTCTGCTAAAGCAATTGGAAAGAAAAAAATTGCGTTCACCATTTCAGTAAAGAAAGAACGCTGTAGTTAAACACTATATATATTTAATAGAGCATAAAAAAACACTACAAGCTACAGAGCATAGAGTATAAGGTTATCAATTATCGAACTGCATCATGTTTAGCTGGTTGGGTACCGATGACAGGAGGAAGAAGGATCCAGAGGTGTTTCAGACAGTCAGCGATGGACTCAAGAAGCTGTACAAAACCAAACTCCTGCCCTTGGAAGAGCACTACAAATTCCACGAGTTCCACTCGCCCGCCTTAGAGGACGCCGACTTCGACAACAAGCCCATGGTACTGCTGGTGGGCCAGTACTCCACTGGGAAGACCAGCTTCATCCGGTACGTTCATTATCAAGCTTATTGGCATACCACTGACCGGTGGCGGCCGAGAACCATGCTTGTATAACCTAGTTGTTAGGCTGGGTGTTTCCTCTACAATGACAGCATCATACATAAATTCGTTTGTTTGATTATTGTGGTAAATGGCTAAGATGCAGGCTAGGCTATGGTCAGATCCTACGTTGTTTTGTAGCGCAGTATGACAACTATTTATAAACGTGGTGGAAGTGCTAATCGGATTTATTAAGGGAGGAATTGTGAACATTTTCTCGTCAGCGTCTGCTTGCAAGCGAACTGATGTTTACATGCTGACGGCTTGTTTGCGCTGTCAAGTGCAACGTGCAACTTGACATTCCTAGAGTCTGGCATCCCTTTTCATATTTCTATTATCCGAGATGACATGTCCTAAATGTCTTTCGTTGAAAAAATACTTATATAGGTTACATACAGTCTGTACAAGAATAAGCGAGTGCTATCTGTCGAAGCAGCAATGTCATACAGTGTGATGGCTGTCTGGAAAAACGCAGGACCCCTACATTTACAAAATATACCAGGCCAAATTCCTGGAGGTCTCGATGGGCTTGACAGTGACACCATGACCTCCTTCCTCATGCTCGTACAAGGATTGGAGCGTAGGCCTTCTATAAGGGTTAATACTAGGTTTAACATTTCTATTGCCTCAATCTGGAAAGTCAGCTCTAAACTATGTTTTTATTGAATACTGAAATTAAATCACCATGATCACCATGCCATTGATGGTCACATTTGTGCCATTTTCAGTGCATCTTAAATGTCAGAGACAACAAGCAGGTAGTTTTAAAATGCTTATATCATAAAGAGAAACTGCTGCCATAGTAAGTCAGTCACCTGGTGCCATTCACAGTAAAGACGCTTGTAATAAGATGCCTCGTCTCTTTTCTGGAACCAGTTTGAAGCAGGAATCTGCAGTGAAGCGGCTCTTGGCACTTTTGGCTCACATCTCGACATTCATACTTTCTCTGCACTGCATTACCTATATGACACATTGTCCCTAGCAGGCTTTGTTCAAATGTTACAATGGCAGTAATTAGGTAATATTAAGAGTTTTTATGGTTCATGTTTCACGTAAATTCATGATCGACTCCAGGAGGGATCCCAAAAGCAGCGTGGGCCTCCATGCCTTCGTGCCAGAGTCTCAAAAGTTGCTGTCGGTGTGCCACTGCACGCAGTCCGCTGTTTAGCAGCGTGCTAGAGGTTGTGTGTAGGGGCGTCGCCTCTCCTCCGGGACAGCAGCTCAGAGTGCCCCCCCGCACCCCACCACCCCCCCCACCCCCCCCCCAGATGCTGAGTACCGTCCCTCACCATGGGTAAATTAAGGACTCGCTCAGCACTGTGAGCTGACGGGCCGACGCCATTTAAACTCCTGCCTTTACCACCACCGGGCTGCTGCTTCCCCTGTTTCTATAGAAACTTCTCACTAATAGCTTCCAGAGCAGTGATCATAAGAGAAGCAGAGATACACCAGGGCAGGGAGGCATGAGTCTGGAAACCGTGCAGGGCCGCCTCTGGTCCGAATGCACGCCGGTGAGCGCTCATTATCTCCGGTTAGTGCCGCTGCACAGGCGTAGTCATTGTTTCACAACCAAAATATTTTAGAATAACAAACTTGTCCTGTTTTGGGCACCAGATTTCCAATACGTCAATCCTTCAGGGAGGCAGGATTTGCGGAGGATCGCTTTTTCGCTACGTAAGCAGATCGCGCCGGCCAAAAATACCTCATGTGACCCAAGAGGTCAAGGGTCCAGTGGATCTGACGGCATGAGGGAGTAGTTTTAGTGAAACGCAGGCTTTCCAGCAGAAATGGGCGCACGTGTCTTTTTAACATAAATAAATGAATAAAGTCGACGCTGCTTCGGTTATCATTCTTTGGCTGTGAGCGAAGGCGTCCTGTGCAGCGTGTCAACGGTGTGTCTCGTTTGCTGGCTGGGCGGAGGGGAGGGAAAGGCGGTGGAGGTGTGGGTTGTTCTTGTGTGCAGTAATGTTTGTGTGAAATCCTTGTCCCCTAAAGAGGACCTGGGCATCTCCGATTTCCTCTCCCTTTTCCTGCGGTGCATTATTCATAAGTGACTCGAGGGACGCCGTCGCTGCTGAGGCCCTCTCTCCGTCGCGGGGTCCTGCGCAGTCCCGTGGAAGCAAACGGCCTCCCTTTTCCTCTCCAAAACTCTTCCTGTGTGCCAGGAGTGTCACGTTTAAGTTGTGCATCTTGGACAAAGATCAGCCCCCTGCTTGCCCCAAAATCTCTAATGTCATAATAGACCTGCTTCCACGTCCCACAGAATCCATCAGTAGCAAAATGGGACGAGTAAACATCTACTGGGCAATCTTGCTCTGCCTTGTATCAGTGCTCCTGTTGGTAATTATAGCAATGGAAGAATGACAAGCCTTTAATTTGTTACAACAAAGACAGGGAGGGTTATTATGGGCCATTGGGCCTACATCATGGGACAGTATCCCACAGCAGACATTAATGTGAAAAACAGTTTTATTAATGCATTTTGTATATTCATTTGTAATATCACAAATTCATGGGTTATAATATATTTTATTATGAATTCAATATGATTTGTACTTGAGGAAACAATACTGTCACAGTAATTTCTAGGGTTTATAACATTGCATATTTTGACATTTTAAAGCATGTTATCCATGTTTGAAAGCCGTGACTGTACTTGCACTTTGCCTGAGAACAAACTGGTCAGTTTCCCTGCCTTCCTGTAGGTATCTCCTGGAACAGGACTTCCCAGGCATGCGTATTGGGCCGGAGCCCACGACGGACTCCTTCATCGCGGTGATGCACGGGGACGTGGAGGGGCTGATCCCGGGGAACGCGCTGGTGGTGGACCCCAAGAAGCCCTTCAGGAAACTCAACGCTTTCGGCAACGCTTTCCTCAACAGGTGATGCACCCCACCACCCCATCCGTGGCTCTCTTTCCCCTGTGTGTTAGGTGTGCAACAAGGGGGCACACACTCAAACATCAGGGCCATCTTGTGTTTTAGCCTGGAAGTCAATTGGAGACTATGCAAGATCCGCACACTGGATAATATTTAATCAAGAACCCTTAATTCCACGTTTACCTATTCCTGGTTTCATCAACATCCGTTTTTTTAGTTCAACTGTCAGGCAGAAACATCCCAGACTCATTTCAGATGAGCCGTTTCTTTCAATGACTGGGGGCTAAATGAAATTCACAAATACAATAAAATGTAAGAATTTGACTTGCCTACTCATCTGAAATGCGAAACGTTAGGCTACATTGGAAGTTTTTAAAATCCAGGATTAAATTCCCCATTAGCTCACAAGCAGGGGACCAGATTCATACTTGCAAGATTTCTGTTGATTCGACATTCGGAGCGGCTTAATTCATGACTTGCTAATGGAGTTGGAGCCCGTCCCGGTTTTTGTGCTGCGAAACGACTTGCATCTTCAAATGCTCTCCCTGGACAGGACGCCAGCCCTTGCTTTTAAAGCTGAGTGCCAGTCAGATAGGCAGCGGGCGCTGTTTTTGGCAGCCAGGTTCCTGCGTGGTTCAAGGCAGGGGCTCTAACCGCAAGGCCGCTGCACCAGTTTACACACAGCTACAGTTTTTTTTAAAGTTTTTTTTAAAACTTGCTTTGAATTTTAATTTCCGTATGTAGATGCGTTTTTCTCCTCGGCGTCAATTTTAACCTCAGCAGTTATTGAATGCACTCACTGGTCCTACTGAATTCCAATCGGTGTTTGGGATTTATGTGTGAACTCAAGGCAGACTAGCTGGGGAGGCCATTGAGATCCATTGAGAGGCTTGTTGCAAATGGGAAAAAAAAAAAACGAATTTGTTGTTTTATAGCTTATTGACGTGGCCACTTCCTCAATGTTGTCCCTCTCTCTCTCGGAGCCTTTCGACGGTAAAGCTCGCCATGCATGCAAAGGAGAAAGATTGTTAGGAACACAAACATGTGGCAAATATGGGACCAGCAGTGGCACCCAAAGCAGATTCTCGCACGGCAACCAGACATATTAGCCAAGGAACAATGTGATTCATCGTTAAAGAATGCCCTTTGGGCCTTTGCTTTTTTAGATTAGTAGTCTATTGAAATGATTTTGTATGGCTATGACTCACAGTTTGCCACTTTGCCACACAATGTAAAACGCAATGAGAAATGCATTGTGGGCCTACACACAGAGGGACGGGGGTAATCACATGTGCGGAGACATCTAAGTTGCGCATTAATTACCTCGGCCATTCTAGCGGGGACCTGTGAAAGATTCTCAAAACCGTGGGTGTTGCCTCACGTACACACCCTTGGACACGCCCTCTGCGGTACTGTACTGTGGGTCTGAGAGACAGAAGCGAGTTACTGTTCCGCTGAACGGTAACTCAATTTTGGCTTGTTTTTTTTTTTTTCACACTGCAGGGTGACATCACGGCACACGAGTGATTATTGAACCTGCTGCTGCGTTTTTTACTTTTCCGTTGCTGCTCACCAAAGTTTTTCCTTTCTATGTGTGTGTGTGTCTGTGTGTCTGTGTGTGTGGACTGTAATAACATGACAACCCAGGGTTGGCAGTCAGTTAGAGGTTTGCTTGATGGATTACAGTAAGGGAGGAAGCAAATTAAGAAGGAGAACATTGCACAGAGTTCCCCAAAAGTATGTAAGATTATGTACGTATCTTTAGTTTGGTCCGAGAACAGTAAGGAGCAGAGAACAAGGACTGAGTGAGGGTTTGTCGTATAAGTTCTAAGATTTGTTGTGTAAATCATCCTTGTGGGATTATGCAATGAAAGACAAAGGTCAGACTGGCACTGCTGAAGTTTGCAAAAGATAGCTGTGTGCAGTAACGTTAATGTCTAAAGCCAACAGACATGGTGAAAGCAAGACTGACTGAGATTATTAGCAGTTCTAAGATTTGTTGTGTAAATCATCCTTGTGGGATTGTGCAATGAAACACAAAGGTCAGACTGGCACTGCTGAAGTTTGCAAAAGATAGCTGTGTGCAGTAACGTTAATGTCTAAAGCCAACAGACATGGTGAAAGTAAGACTGACTGAGATTATTAGCCTTAACCCTTTGAAGAGTAGGTTTTTTGGAATGTTTTCTATTCTTTTTCAGTGTTCTAGAACTCTATTGCTTTCAGTAGTGATTGTAATATCGGCATTAGAATGTTCAGAACATGAGAACATTCTAATCGCGTATTTGTGATCTTACACCTTAAAGGGTTAAATCCCAGATGTAGAACTGCGTTAAATGTCAGAAATTGTGTGGAGAAAAAAATATATATTGTGTGGCGTAAGCATCAGATTAACATGGGATTATATAATCAATGTCTTTTACAATGTTTAAACAATGAGCATTAAAGTAAGTACTCGAGCAAGGTAATCACTGCACTATAAATGAATGGAGGCTTTATTTGAAGGTGCGTTAACAGATGTCCCCTTCATCGTGGCCTTCGTGGCGGACACTGGGTCTTTCTCTCCCAGGTCACATGACCCCATCGACCCTCAACACGGCACGCTAGCCGATAGCTGCCTCTAATGAATCCCGGAGAGCCCCGGACTCGCTGTGTCAGCAGCGATAGGACGCTCTTCACTGCTCGGGTGGAATATGCCGGAGCTTGTAACTCCGCTATGGATTGTGTCCCGGGCCGTTTGCTGTAGGGAAGATATAACCAAAGAGTCTCAAGCTTCCTTTTTATGCACTGCCTTTATACCTGCACACTGTGTTCAGAATGCTGCTGAAAGAGTCTTTGGTAATTCTAGTAAATTGTCCACCTTTTTATATGGTCATGTTGGGACATGTTGTACACATCACGCCTGTAAACCAGCTGAATTGAGTGTGATGTCGTGCTGTCCGTTCCAATGCTTGGAGATGTGGACCCCGCCATGCGTCCGACACATGGATGACCATGTCGCGTATGCCCCCTCCAACCCCTGACTCCCCCCTGCAGGTTCGTGTGCGCCCAGCTGCCCAACCCCGTGCTGGAGAGCATCAGCGTCATCGACACCCCCGGCATCCTGTCCGGAGAGAAGCAGAGGATCAGCAGAGGTAGGATACCCCGCCCTCTCAAATAAGACTGTTTCCTGCATTACCATACATGTGTGTGTGTGTGTGTGTGTGTGTCCTTGTATGCCACAATAAAAACCCACTCACCAGAAAATTATATAGGGGTGCACACATATGAATTTATTGTAAATAACTGCAGAGTAGCAGTAATGTATGTATAAAGACATCTGTCTTCCATCTGTGCCATTGTTTATGTTGTGGGTAGGAGCACAGTAGACAAACCGGTGTTGTAGAAGAGGGTTGTTTACCTCATCACATGAAATCCTGACGCCTGCACCGTTTCTGACTAATCCAATTTGTTTTGAGGTTTTCGGTTTTTTTTTTTGGGCAGGGGTGTGGAAGAGTCCCTGTCCTTAAGTGTCGGTCAACAGGAAGGAAGGGCTCGCTTGAGCACAGCCATTTTACACCGTGGCTGTTTTCCTTCTTCAGCTGACACCCTCTACCAGACGTGAGCTCGGGAGGCGCGAGGTCACACTGCTTTTTAATATTCAAAGTCCAGAGAGTCTTTCATTCAGGAATCTATAAACCCTTAAAGGTCGACCTGTCTCCTTCACCGTTCAGCTGGTTGAATAGCCATTGAATAATGGTTTGACCTTGTGCGCAGGTTATTACGCGCAGCTGGTCAACGCGGGCCATTTGCGAACAGTTTCCCGCTGGAATGGTTTGACGTCACGGTCGATTTTGTCTTACGAGATACTTAAAAGCTTTGCACTTGTACATTGTCTTGTACGTGCCGTTAAGTTTGAGATTATCACCTTTCCAAAGGGCAGCTTGAGCGGGAAAAAAAAGGATTCAGCCTTAGACGTGGTTTCATTTGCAGTAACGAGAGCAGTCTGTGCTGATGACTCCAGGGGCCTCGTGTATAAACGGTGCGTACGTACAAAAAAGATGCGTACGCCACTTTCCCCGCGGATTTGGGATTTATAAAAACAAACTTGACGTCAAAACATGCGCACATTTACGCAGAGTATGACTCCTGTACGCACATTTTGTGACTGCGATGGCGGGGAGACTGGCATACGCATCTTTTTTTGTACGTACGCACCGTTTATACACGAGGCCTCAGATATATTGCTGAAAGCGCGATTCGTTGATGTGAAGATTCATACCCAAATGTGTTTTATGTGTGCATCGTTGAGTATAAGAGGCTACACAGATTATACTGGCTTCAAGGAGCCGGACAACGAATACTCGCTCTGAAAGCACCACACCATCTGTTTTTGACTAGTGGACACGAGCAAGCCAGCGATAGCTCTGCCCTTTTAGCTTTTAAATAGACAATTTGCCTTCAGCGAACCGTGTGCGTGTTAAACTTTCATGCAAAGTCAGATGGGATCTTGTGCTTTTCCCGCCTAGTGATGATGACCTCACTCACTGGGACCTACTTGCATGACCAGCTCAGCACTTGTGTGCGTTTTTGGGTGCCGGGAGTCATACTATGCGCCTCTATACTTGCTTTTTAAGTTTTTAAAGGAAGTATTTGAAGTTCCTTTCCCAAGTGCCCCCTCTGTTTGCTGTGAAAATAGCAGGCAAGCTGAGCATATCGCACATCTTGGTGACATATTTTCGCCCTCACACAGATGAAATGGCTAAGCTGAAGTTGGAATAGCTTCTGACACTTTTTTAAATGTCAGATTTCATAGCGTTTAATATCCAATCCAATTATCTGAATTTAATCACGGTCGGTTGATGGGCGTGGAGATTTCAGCTTTTTTTCTCGGTTGTTACATGCAGTGGTTAAGTAGCCACAGCTGTGTTTTCTGTGCTTGGAATGTAAGTGAACAATAAAGGTCATTCTTTCCTGTCCTCTCTTAGGAGCAGCAGAGCCACGGATGAATTTGAATGAAAATTCTTCTCCCCCACCCTGATCTCAAATGTATAATGTTTCCACATTGCTGTGGTGAAATGATTGGTGGCGCGGTCCGTTCCCTTTTAACTGTCAACGTAGAACGACCTGTCTGCGTCAGAAGGTAATGCAGTGTCACGGGAGGGATTTGTATCGATGGGTGTCGTCACTTTTTTTTATTTTTTTTCGACAATCGCATTTTTTGATTTTTACGCCGGAATATGGCGGCGGTTTAAAGTGGTAGTCTAAATCCTGTCGGAGTGCTGGGTAGGCGTTTGCACACGTGAGCCGACACCCGAATTGCCTGGCTCGAGTTGCATCGTAGGAGCATTTGTGTGTTTTTCTCAGATACGCTAATGCGAATTGTTGGACGTTTCCCAAAGAACAGGAATTGCAGCTAAAAACACATGGGGTCTAAATGCAAGCCATCCAGAATTAGATTTGAGGGGTTAATGCATATTAGCGGTATTTACGGTATTAGCGGTAAGAGAGCGGTATTTGCTGCGCGACACTTTTCTTGCACAATGTTTTAAATGTAAAATGGAATAGACAGCGGTCGAGCAGAGGGCCCTGTGGAGCTGCTGCTGTCGCTCTGCCTGAAGTGACGGTGCAAGACAGTGTCACGTGCTTCCTCTTCCTGCGAGTGAAGGTGGTTGGCTCACCTGTGGGTGAAGAGATGTTTCCTGTGTGGCTACACTCTCTGTTGCCTGCATTGGTTCGGAGGGAGTTAGCAGAGGGTAGAATAGGAGCAAACCTATGCCAGTTTAATTTTCACAGCTCTTTAATTTACACGGGAATCGGGACTCTGCAGCCGACAGATAAGGCCCTTATCGACTCCCTATTAACCGAGGTGGGGGGGGGGGAGGGTGCAGTGCATGCGGCAGATCACGTGACTACTTGGGCGGCTCTCAAGGTTACTGACGAGGCGCCGGGTCGGGTTTACTGGAGAGAGTCGTGAGCATATTAATATTATCAATTTTCAGATGCTGCTCCTGTTTGAACTGAACATTTGAAATGCAATAAAATTAAAAATTAAAAATTTTCGGAAGAAAATTGGAATTTAACAGTGAAAGCCTGCGCTTTTTTGGCTGTTCTACACGGCTCTGTTTGTTCAGAGATCGTATCGTTGCTTCTCTGCCTCATTGTGCGGGTTGTGGTGAAGTCAGAGAAGCAGGTGATGTTAATCTAATGCGAGAGAAAATAACGTGCAGCGGAGCCCAATGTATTTTGCACACGGCTCCGATGCTTCAGCGGAAGAGCCTCTGATTCTCCTCTGATTTTATACTCATAAGGGAATAATGTTCCTGACCCCCGTTAACTTGCCTAGTCTCATTCCTCCCTCAAGTCACCTGCACCTACCTGCGGACGTCACGGCCCCTCTGTGTGTGAGCGATGTAGGGGTCCTGGAGGGACAGGCGGCGGAGGATGGGGGAAGGGTGCAGGTCTGCACACAAGTCGCGTTTAAAAACCCCTCCCAAAAAAAAACAAAACAGCCGGCAACACTTTTTAAGGCCGTCCCTTCGCGGGCCCGTGTTTGTTTTGCGCGCGGTTACTTCATGTCTCGTTCAGCAAGTCCATTAGATAGCGAGCCGAGCCGCGGTAATCGCCGGCCGCGCTGCCTGTCAGCACTTTCTTTTGGCCGTTTGTCCGTTTCTGCGGGCCTCTGAAACAACATCCACCGGGAGCCGGCTAACCAAGGCCGTGGGATTAGCCTGCATTTAGACTGTGGGACAGGGGTGGCACACGAGAGTGGTCCGGTCGCTTTAGGATTCATCAACACAGATAAGCACCGAAGCTTTTAAAAGGGACACGGCCTGTTTTCAGCTAGCGCACACTAAGGGCTGCGTACGCGATACAAAGGCTGGGAATCTCCTTTTTCGAAAATGGGCCCCTTAGAAATGGAATAAAAACCAAAAGTTATCAAAAATTTGCTCAGTTGAAGAGCTCATATTTTATTATTAAAATTGCCTCGATTTTTCTTCTATAGTTTACTAAAGAGGCTAAATGATTTATCTTTTTCTTCCATTCTAAGGTATAGCTGAGTTTTTGACAGTGGTGGAAAATCAGGACACAGGCAGAGCAGGCCTGAAAATGAAGCACGATTTTAAAAGGCAGTTTTCTTTTTGTGAAATAAAAGCCTCGCCTGGAAGAGGTGAGGTCCTGAAGCGACTGTGTGCAAATGGATATCATATTCAGCCTTAACAGGGGAGCCCACAAGTGCTTCTGATTACAGGTTCTGTGGTGTTTTTTGTAAACACAAGTCTGCCTCGGACCCTTTAATTTGCCGCTGTTTATTGTCGCAACTTGTCTTTTTATTCACACCCCTATGTGCCTTGATAACAGGAAGTGGGCGTTAACCAAAGAACAAACAAACCAAAAAAAAAAAAAAAACTTTTTAAAATCTTTAGCCTCCCGCTGCCCTGAAACTCCAAACTTGATCCTATACCCACAATGTGGACTCCGCGCTGCTACGGAGGAGCACAGCAGGATCCCGTAAAATTCGGAGAAGCGGAAATGTACACGTAGGGTGGTGGTGCAGGGAGTGATTGTAGTTTTAGCATCTCATTGGTCCGGTGTTTTGAATGCGACCGCTTTTCACTGGGAAATGAAATGCAAATCCGGGATCGGCCGAGTGTAACCCCCGTCAGTCTTTCCCCTCTGCCTGGGGGGTGTTGTAGCAGGGCGTGGCGGGGCTGAGTTCTCTGTTTTTCTGCCAAGTCGTACCAGCGAAACCCCGGCGTCCTCTTTGAAGTCGTCCGGCAGTCTGCGAGGCTGGCCTCGTCGAGGGGCCTTCATTTGCGTCCGAGGGCCCTGCGCTTTGGCCCCGGGGCGTGTGGAATGAGCTCCGTTCCGGGAATCCCGGGACCGCGGGCGGCGCATTTGTGTGTCATAATATGGAAAGACTGCCACATTCTTTCCTCCTCGTTCTCTTAATGCGATGCGCGGCGTTCCTGGCACTCTCCGCTCGCCTTTGCTCTGGGGTCAGGCTACGCTCTCATTAACGCGGGCTTGTTACAGTCAAATTTAGCATCGCAGCGGACTCCCGGCACTTAATGAGAGGGCCACGCCCCCCCCGCGTATGGAGCCCTGGGTCTGGCTTGTGACACGTCGTGAAATATTTGTCTCGGACACTTGAGTGCGACGGGTTAGATGTCCGGGTGTCGCATTGTCAGCACCCCCTATAGTATCAGGAGTGGCCTAATATCATGACAGCCAGGCTTCAGGGCGGCGGTGTAATATAATGGTTAAGGAACTGGGCTTGTAACCGAAAGGCTGCAGGTTTGATGCCGTTGTGCCCTTGAGCAAGGTACTTAACCTGAATTGCTTTTCAGATATCCAGCTGTATAAATGGATACTATGTAAACAAAAACTCTAAGTCGCTCTGGATAAGAGCGTCTGTCAAATGCCTGTAATGTAATGCTTCAACCCTGAAAGGTTTTCAATGGCCTATTTCTGTTTCAAAGTAAATGTAATTTTAAAAACCTACACGTCAGGCCTCTGTCTTGACCCTGCTCTAAACTCTGGGTAAAATCTGATGCTGGGTATTTTTACTCCTAAAGTAAATTTTAGATGCTGTAAGCACGTCGGTGCCGTTAAAAATAGTGTTTCTCTCATTTGCTAGTCTTTGTCACCACAAAGTGAATGCTGTTGTATCGGTTAAGCTAATTTAGTTTTTATAAATCAATGTTAAGCACTATAATATCCATGTTATACTTGGCGCTATTTTTCAGCTGCCTAATCAATCTCTGTGTAACTGCCCATTGTGTACCAATGTTCCTGTTTGTTTCGAAGCACGTGACACGTAGCCCTCTAATGTGTCTTTCCATAATGGCCTTGTGAGTTACTCTGGGTAAGACCAGCTGCCTAATAAATAATACTAAAGTGTCAGCTCTGCGGTGGCTGTTAAATTAGCAATGCTGGGTAATGTTGAGCTTGCAGGTTTGACTGAGGCGTTAGCGGGCTAATGCGCTAGGGAAGCAGAGGTGCTCTGAAGAGAATTCTGGTCACGGAGAGATTCTTTTTTTACAGTCACCTTCAGAAAGAACCTTCAGAAAATCCATTCGGCATTCAGGTGAAAAAAATGTAATAACAGGACATGATAAACTACACTAATTTACTGTTCTACTGTATATATTTGTAGTGCGAATTGTATACATTCTACAGTGTATATGAAATTTGCAAATTCATAATCTTTCTACTGGGGTTTCTGCTTTCCGTTTACATCTTTGACTGTGGTGTGGTGGAAGTGGTTGTGTAAGTGTTGCGTGTTACAGCCATTTTCCTAAACAACGGGTGACCTGTCAAAGTTTGATTGAATTAATCTCATTGGCCAGCTCACGTAGGAGGTTTGAATGGCTTTCTTTTCTCCCAATTTATTTAAGTTAAATTCTCCAATGTCCATATTGTTTGCAGTCAAGGTAAAATTATATGCAGCGATGAATAGAACGGCACATATAAAATAAGAATTAAGTAATAATAAGAGAAACTGAAGAGAGCTGTAACATCCTGCCAGCCACTACAGGCAGAGGAACTTCTTTCACTTTTTGCTGCTGCAGGTTCTCCATATATAGGGCCTTTTTTTGGTGTGCAACCTTTAATGCCCAGTTCTGACCGGTATAATTCAAAAGTTATTTCAGCCTAAATCCTTTTATCAGAATACCCATAATCCTTCAGGCTGTGTCATAATCTGAGCCCCCAGATAGATAGGGCTGTTAAGGCCCGATATTGGGTGAGTCACCCTCTCTCACACCGTGCTCACACACCACACTCTCTGTGTCCTGTTCTGACTCGCATCTCAGAGAGTGGGGGGGGGGGGGGGGGGGGAAGAGACGGGTCGCACATCAGTACCCAAAGTGCGGCCATTTGCAGCCTGGTGCTTAGACACATTAAGACTTATTGGCCTAGCACAACGGCCGGCAGATTGAAACGGCTCTCGTCTTTGACCCCAATAAGGGTACTTATCAAGGTTAGAAACCTACCAGACGCGCGCACACACACACAGAATGAGGGTGGAGGTACAGGGGGGACGTCAGGACGCTACATCCCGCCGCTGGTCTCCTTTATTTTGCGGGAATGCTTTTTTGTATTCACCTCGCCCTCCTTTCTCAGTGTCTGGCGGAACAGCGTGTTACAGACGCCGTTAGAAGGGACTAGGCAGCTGAAAGGGCCTCGTCTGACAATCCGCCAGCGCGTCTCCCTGGAGACCCGGCTCCACTTCACAGTTTCATTCCTCCAGAAAAGCCGTGCTCCTTACAGCCACTTTTTATCCTCAAATTTCTCCTCAGAGAAAAGAGCCAGGTACAGACAAAATGTTAAAAAAATAATAATAATAATAATTCACACATTTGCATGGCAGAAATCGAGGACAGCTAATTCCACGTATGCTTTACGCAGCTGGATGTTCGCTGAAACAATTCGGCCGTGGGATTCGGCCAAAGAGTTTTAACAGCAGCACTCCACCCAGGGTTCACATCTGTGGGCTTCCGGTCACAGTTCGGCTCTCCAAACTTCCCGCTCCACAGGGCTTTGGCGGCGATGCGGCTCCGTACAGGCTACTTCAGCCTTTTCGGTGCATTTGTGGACCTGAGCAAGGTTTGCAGCATTGTTCCCGTAAGAATGGGTTTGGAAGATACCATTTTAAGAAAAATACAGGTTGTAGAAGGGGCGGCAGTTGGTGGACTGTCACATCTGGTTAACTGTAGATTGTGGCGGCTGGAAAAACTGTCCCAATTCAGTTAGCGTGCTGTGAATGCTACCTTCACTGGAAGAGTAACTACTCGCTTCCACCAATGTTCGCCCCTCAGTTCTACTTTGAGGTTCCGCCGTTTTAGCAAACATTCAAAGAGAACATTAAACAACGGCGATTGTTAGCAGATTGTTAGCACTGCCGGGTGCGTAACCCCTCTAAGCACAGGTGTGGAAAGAAAACTATTTCACCTGTGCAGCTCTGGGCGATGTAAGTAAAGTTTATTTCATATAGCACCTTTCACAGAACAAGGTCACAAAGTGCTTCACAAGAATAAAATGTTAAAAATAAAAACAATAAATGTAACCGTAGATGTAAATCCACCCCGGCCCTGACGGAAAATAGCAATTGTGTCCTTCTGCCATGGGCTCTTGTTTATACTTGGTTGTGATGTCTTGGCTGTAGGGTACAGCCCGTGCTCGTGAAAACTGCCATTTTCATAATTCACTGCACCTTGTTTCATGCATATTGAATATTAGCCGTTATTCACATAGGTGAACGAGTGGAAGTATTGATGGTACAGTCCGGCAGTAAATGTCCTAATATAGCGCAAATGTCTCTCTAATCCCAGAACCCTTTGAGGCGAGAATAAATTCCCCTCCACTGTCAGATCAGTGGAATCACTCAGCACCCTCAGTGTTCTTTGGAATACGTTCCTCTTTAGACTACTGGTTTAGGAGTCATTGTGAACTTGTTTTTCTAATACTGTACTCTCACTTCATGTAGGCTATCGTATGCTGTACCGTGTAGTTGTATCTGTTAATGTTCTCTACCGTTAATAAACGGCAGCATGATCTGAATGCGGTTTGTTAGGGAGGGGGAAAAAAGGGACCTTTTGTTTCCGGAACCTCTTGAATAATTACGGCCCTAACGCGAGCACAAGATTTGTAGGACAATCCTGGGATTCAGAGGTCAGAATTGTCGGGTCACGCTTTCGTTCTCCGTAGGTGGCTGTCCAGGGTCTCGGGGTCAAGTTGCAGTCAAGGGGCTTTGTGTCGAGCAGCGAAAACCTTTCAGATCGCAATCGGGTAAACGAACCCATGTGAACTTTTTTTTTTTTGTGAGAGTGAAGAATGTGGGATGATTTTTAAGCCAGGTTGCTCCCTACCCAGATAAACAATGGCCCTCTTTCACAAGGTTGCCGTCGGCTCCAAGTGGATAACTTGCTCGATCGCTGACTCGTATGATCGCTGACTCGTATGGTAGCCGAGAGGCCGTGTTCATGTCGGCCAATTAATCAATTAGGCCTCCCGAGATCCTGGTGCCCCCTGCAGGCCAGGGGAAGAAAATGCACTTTCTCGAGGATTAAACGTCTCAGAGCGCACTTTATTCTCTAATATCTAATGAGCCGGGGGAAAAAATCACAAGAAAAATGGCTCTCACAATCTAATTAAGTTGGGCACGGGCGCATCAATAAAAGCGCGCGCAAATTGAAACGTTAAAAAAAATAATGAATAAAGTATTCAGCCAGACGAGAGGTAGTGCCCTCCACGGGAGCAACACGGTGTTCTGTGCTATCGCCACGCCGTGCGTCCGCGCACTGGTGCGGAACGGCAGGCAGCTGAAATATAGCGTCGATAGCGGTCGCCTCGGACTGGAGCTCCGGGACGATCCGGCTTGTCCTCGCCGCCCGACCACAAAGAGCCGCATTAAACATCTCCCATTTATTTAACAGCTCAACTAGCAGGACATTGTATCCCAAATAAACTCTGCGGTCCAATGGTCCTGTTCCAGCCTAAGGGTCCGTATAGCATATATGTATAACACGCTTTTTTACTTTGATAAATCCGTCATCAAACGTGTATTTTGTGCAGCAGCCTATATATCATATATATATATATATATATATATATATATATATATATATATATATACTATATGGAACATTCTTACCACGCGTTGACCTTCTCCATACCGTAACATTCTTCAGAATTTCGATTAAAAGTGCCCGGCTGTCAGAACTGCGAAGCTTGTGGAGGGCCATGTTTGTATAACCAGGACTTTTCCACCCGTTTGCGTACCATGCGAGGTACAAGGTCTCCGAAAATGGCGCGTCGCCACGGTAAATAAACAGTGCGGCCTTGCGGCACTTTTGGGAATGTGTTTTGATTCGAAGACAAAGCCCGGCTCGGCAGCTAACTCCCCTCACAGCTGTGTTTATGCTGACACGGAGGAGCGGCGCTGCGGACTCGCGTCCATCCTTCACCCGCTCCGTCTGAGGGCCCCGTCTCGCGGAAACGCGAGTGGCGCGATTCCGCGTTTACGTAGCGCCGCCGCTTCGAAGACTCGTGTTCTGAGTATCGATTCAAAGATGCACTTCCTTGATTGTTCTCCGGCTGCCACGGCAACACAGATGGAAAATGTTACAGACTCAATTTCAAAATAAATCCTTTTAACGTGAGTCTTTTGTATGAATCTTCTCATTTGCATGGATAAGTAGGCCACAGCAGGCCACTGTTTGATCTGCACATTTTTTTTCTTCCTCCTGAATGCTCTCTGACAGTGTTTAACATTTTACTTGTAAATTTTTACCGACTGCGGAATAGTCCTTACACAGTGAAACAACATTGTAAGGAAATCCGATTTGTCTGCATGCATAATGTCAGAAACCAGAAGTTGAGTCTGTGATTCAAAGCAGACGTGTCGATCGCCGGCCTTCACAGTTGAACCGGTTAAACCCCTTGCCCTCATTTCTCAGAAAGCAACACACAAACTTAATTCATTCACCTACCCTTTTCATTGCTGTTCTGTCTTTTTTTCTTCCCCATGTGCAGCTGCCCAGGAAGATGGTTATAGCTTTCTACGTAAATGCCCATATGGAGGTATTGTACTGGAAGCCAAACGCTGAAAAGTCTTTGCTGTGTTAACACCCGCAGCTTGCCAGCAGATGGTTTGAACCTGCCCTGAAATAACTGGGTCCATCGACATTAACACAACCTGGTCCCTATTTAAATAATCACCGCTGTAATGAAAGCCCCCCCCCCCCCCACCACCAATTCCCCTCTCTCAGTTTCACTGCTCCTATTGTCCTGCCTTATTCAACACAGCACATCCAATATCCCACAGTGCACCCCACACAACGGTTGAGTGAGACCGTCCCCTGCTTCTAGTCTGTAGTACTTTTACCTGCTGCAGGACTTCTATGGTGAAGTATTGCACTTGCAAAGGCATTTCTACAACATTCTTAAGGCCTAAGAAAAACCTAAACGTAACTTCGCTGACAAATACAAGGACAAATACAATCATACAAAATTACAAAACTATGGCAATATCAGACTTAATGCTTCTATAGTGACTTTTTATGGTTGTTTATTAGTGATAACTTTCACATATTCTTCAGCCTCCTGTAATTCACATTAGAAGGAATCCTGACCTCCCTCACTGCAGGTCGCAAAACAGCCCTCACGTGAAACTGCCAAATGAAAAGGGATGAGCATCCATCCCCTTTCGCGCATGGAATCCTCTGCGGAAACATGGCCGCCGGCGCCATATTCCATGCCGCTGATTTGAAACATTAACACACTAATTAACCCCCCCGACTAAATGAACACTTGTTGAAGTACTCTGTCAATTTCCGCTCTCCTGAACGGTTTGCTAAATTGGTTTGCGCAAAGGTAAGGACGGCGTACCACCCAAGAGTTTTTAATTAAGAGAACTGCACTAAAGCGCAGAAGGTGACAGGCGGTTACCTCAATTGACGGAATCGCCTTGCATTCAAATTACAACCCAGCGTTAAGGTCAAATGACATGGCGAATTTGCATCACCTGCTTTTCGCACCCAAAAACGTAGAGCTGTAACAAACTGCCCCTATGACATGTTATGCTGGTCTGCACGTGACGGTCACTGTGATCTCGTTGTACAACAGCTTTTCATGTCACCACAGTGACCAGGCAGAAACATTGTTTTCTGTTGAGATCAGGAGCTGGCGCTGTTTGGCACAGTTTTATAGCCCGTCTGTTGGAGTGTGACATTGGTGACCCCGCCCATGTGACTGCAGAGCTCCAGGAGGAGGTTAAATTGGGGGGGGGGGGGGGAAGTTAATTTTCCCACTGGTTTAAAGCCAAGGAAAGCACTTCAACAGTCAAGAGTGTCCAAGAATGAGGAAAGTGTAGTGAGGTAGATCATCAATTCAAGGTCTGCTTTCAATCAGGGCTTGTATTATAAAAATATCAAGTAAATAAAAAACCATCACGTTCAATTTTATTCACTGTTAAGACATTAGACATTGAGATGTTCCCAATGTCTGTGAATATGGCAATCTTCCAATGGCCATGGCACATAAGCTTCTGAAAGGCATTTACGCTTACAGCTATTGGGTCTATTTTGATGGTTCGAACTTGTGGTGTAACAGCTAAAATAGGATGTGTTACTTCAATACTTTTTGCGTGGCCAATTTAAAACTATGTACCTTCAAATTTCACACGAGTAGAATGTGACAGTTGGTTAGAATAGACTAAACTTTTATTTTCCTGTTAGGGAACTTCAGTACTGTTTTGAAATGTTAAATGTGTACAATTGCATTACCCATCACACTGCAGTGGTTACCTTCCAAACCGTTTTATAATTAGCATTACCCATCACACTGCAGTGGTTACATTCCAAACCGTTTAATAATTAGCATTGCCCATCACACTGCAGTGGTTACATTCCAAACCGTTTAATAATTAGCATTGCCCATCACACTGCAGTGGTTACATTCCAAACCGTTTAATAATTAGCATTGCCCATCACACTGCAGTGGTTACATTCCAAACCGTTTTATAATTAGCATTACCCATCACACTGCAGTGGTTACATTCCAAACCGTTTAATAATTAGCATTGCCCATCACACTGCAGTGGTTACATTCTAAACCGTTTAATAATTAGCATTACCCATCACACTGCAGTGGTTACATTCTAAACCGTTTAATAATTAGCATTACCCATCACACTGCAGTGGTTACATTCCAAACCGTTTAATAATTAGCATTGCCCATCACACTGCAGTGGTTACATTCTAAACCGTTTAATAATTAGCATTACCCATCACACTGCAGTGGTTACATTCCAAACCGTTTTATAATTAGCATTACCCATCACACTGCAGTGGTTACATTCTAAACCGTTTTATAATTAGCATTACCCATCACACTGCAGTGGTTACATTCCAAACCGTTTTATAATTAGCATTACCCATCACACTGCAGTGGTTACATTCCAAACCGTTTTATAATTAGCATTACCCATCACACTGCAGCGGTTACATTCCAAACCGTTTTATAATTAGCATTACCCATCACACTGCAGTGGTTACATTCCAAACCGTTTTATAATTAGCATTACCCATCACACTGCAGTGGTTACATTCCAAACCGTTTTATAATTAGCATTACCCATCACACTGCAGTGGTTACATTCCAAACCGTTTTACAATTAGCATTGCCCATCACACTGCAGTGGTTACATTCCAAACCGTTTAATAATTAGCATTACCCATCACACTGCAGTGGTTACATTCTAAACCATTTTATAATTAGCATTACCCGTCGCACTGCAGTGGTTACATTCCAAACCGTTTAATAATTAGCATTACCCATCGCACTGCAATGGTTATATTATTTATACTTAGTATTACCCATCACACTGCAATAGTTATATTCTGCTTTATAATTAGTATTGCTTGTGGC
The DNA here is from genome assembly GCA_029718625.1 of Synaphobranchus kaupii. Classification (NCBI taxonomy): domain Eukaryota; kingdom Metazoa; phylum Chordata; class Actinopteri; order Anguilliformes; family Synaphobranchidae; genus Synaphobranchus; species Synaphobranchus kaupii. The sequence goes on along the minus strand of CM056381.1, from coordinate 11,190,639 downwards.
ATAGATATCAGACATATTTTTACTTTTCAAATAAAATATGAACACATTTTTATATAATATAATAATTTTTTTTATTGTTTTTGTGAATCATTGTGCAATGAGTTTGGACCATCAAAATAGAACCATTTATGTTTGTTGGAATGGCAAAACACACATTTACCATCGGTACCTTATTTTTCTATAGGGGACAGAAAGACACCTTAGTGTACATTACTTTATTCTGCTCTTGGTAACTTCTCTAATTTTAACTTCCTGTTCCCTTAGCAAGGAAACCAGTTGATTTAGATGAGTCATTCACGGGGCTCACAGCTCACTCTCTGTGGCTTGTTCTGTTGGTGTTAATGTGGCCCCCCCCCCCCCCCCCCGGTGACGGCACAGTTTTTCCACAGCTTCAAGAGGAACAGGTATCTGTGCAGTGTGAAGGCTGTCGTCTTTGCAGCCGCGTGGTCTGACTGCTTTGAGCCAATCCCACAGTCGCACGGGGATTCGAGAAACGAGTCTTCATTCTGCTCTTTGTGCGGGGGGAAAAAAGAGAAATCTATCAGGCGGCCCTCAGGGAGAACTCCCTACTGCATTTACACAATGTGAAGATTCACAGAAAAAAAAAATGTATTGCTTTCAACTGTCGCAATAGTACGGTAAGGCAGTTTGAGCGGGAATGGGACACTCAGGTGCCACCATTTTGATGCGAGCGCTGAAGTCTTCCAGTGGTTCTACTGTTTTTGTAGAAGCTTCAACAGTTCAATTGAGGATAGTCTGCTTTTTGGCACACTTCTCCTGAATTAATGACTGTTATTCAGAGATGCGTTCAGTAATGTGCCTCAAAAGTTCATCGCACTTGATTGTTTTCTCAACCGGAAGTGGCTCAGTAAACAAGGCCGTTGTCTTCAAGGACTGGCCATTAACCGAAAAATGCACGCCCCAATGGATTGTTGATTGTTGACCCCCCTACCCTCCCTCCCTCTCCTCTCCCCCCCCCGCACCCCACCCCCCCTCCCAGGTTATGACTTTGCGGCGGTCCTGGAGTGGTTTGCCGAGCGGGTGGACCGCATCATCCTTCTCTTCGACGCCCACAAGCTGGACATCTCGGACGAGTTCTCCGAGGTCATCAAGGCCCTGAAGAACCACGAGGACAAGATCCGGGTGGTGCTGAACAAGGCCGACCAGATCGAGACCCAGCAGCTGATGCGCGTCTACGGCGCCCTCATGTGGTCCCTGGGCAAGATCGTCAACACGCCCGAGGTCATCCGCGTCTACATCGGCTCCTTCTGGTCCCAGCCGCTGCTCATCCCCGACAACCGCAAGCTGTTCGAGGCCGAGGAGCAGGACCTCTTCAAGGACATCCAGTCCCTGCCCCGCAACGCGGCTCTCAGGAAGCTCAATGACCTCATCAAGAGGGCGCGGCTTGCTAAGGTAGGCCTTGTCAGAAGCCTAACCTGGCCTACACATGCACATGAGAGCCATTGGTTAACATGAGCTCCATGCCATGACCTAGTTAGCCAGTTAACATAAAATAAACCAGCGAAAAGACGTGTTGACCAAACTGTATTCTTTTACGCATTGGTTTTCCTCAACCCCCCCTTTTTAGAAGGTAACAACTTGGCCTAGGTTTCTGTTTCAGGTTTCTGTTTGAATCAGCCTTTGTAAATGTAGAGCATGTGTGGTTTTGGCTCTTAAAAGTAGCACAAGGCTTCCCTTTGCCTCATTGAGCCTATTGTTATTACATATGGGACTTAATGAAATCAATGAGTGTGGAATATGAAATGCTAACCTGTGTAGGGTTAACTGTAGAAGTAGATGCTCATCACTGCTGGCTTTGTGTCTGAGCAGAGATGACTTGCAGTCCGTGAGTAATGATCGCAGTCACATCTCACACAATATAACAATCACGCTCTGCTGCGCGGCAATGATTTTTCTACGTTGAACATCACGTGACTCCCATTTTCTGACCAGTAAATTGGCGGTCTTGGTATTCGAAAAAACATCACAACACAGTAAAATGTTAGCCACACACAAAATCTATATTCCAACAAGGGGCATGACTGAAACATCTTTGATGGTGGTAAACAAGAAACAAAATTGTACAAACCAACGGCGGATTGTAGAATATTTACGAGAACGATGCTTGGAATGCGTCTCATCAATTGAATTCTATTTTCTATGACCCAGGACTAACATTACGGTGGTGCAGTAGGTGAACGCATATTTAACAACGTATTACCAGATTCATTTAATGATACAGGTAAAAGGGCGTTACACTTTGACACGGTATAATGGATTTTCAGAGATTACATTGCTGTGTAAATAGGCCTAAAGGAATAGAGTGTGTTCAGTTTGGTGGGCCGTTATTTTGTTCTTTTAAGGCACTATGAGTCATTTTGCAACCCGTGTTAAAACTCCCCTGCCCTTATATCAGCACAATCATGGAGCTAGACAGTTCCCACATCATTGCTTTATTAAAGTTGGTTGCCTTTATGAGAAATCTTACTGGCCACACAGCTAATGTGTTTCGCTGGTCTAGTCTTGTATGTACAGCAAACCACTCACGGCTCCTCTACAGGCAACACTGAGACACGCCCACCGTACCTCACTCATCGAAATGCTTCCCCCGGCAATAGCGCCACCGCTGCCTCTGCTGGGCCCACGTCCGCAGGAAGCGCAGGAAGGCGTGTAGCTGACGGCGAGCGGCGCTGTTGTGTTCGTCGGCGGCGTCCTGCGCCCTTTGATGAGGCCCCCCTGAGCAGCCTGTGAAGGCAAGGCCCGGGGTTTCGTTTTCACAGCCTGCCGCCACACAGGCCCGAGGAAAACCAAAGCCTCGCTCGGTCCCCCGCGGTTACAGCCGAAAACCCGTCGGATAATGCGCGCTTCGCCTCCCCCCCCCCCCCCCCCCCCCGGCTGCTGCCACTGCAGCTACGGGGAGGCGGGGCGGAATCGGCTTCTAAAAGGCCTGGTCCCATTTTACAGGCGTCTGGGGGAATGCCTGCGCAGAAACAATCCCATGTAGTAGTTACTCTGTCTGCTCCACTGCCTTTCCATCTGTTTGCTCGCTCTCTGAAATCCGAGGGCCTCTTTTTCAGGAGTTTTTTGTTTTTTTCACTCTTTTTTTGTAGAGTGAAATATGGTAATGTGGTTTTGAGCCCCCCCCCCCCCCCCCCCTGCAGGTTGGTCCCCTGTCTTTCCAATGACCGCTGGGACCGCCCCCACACCCCGCCCCTTCAGTTATATATGTTATTAGTGGGGTGAGGTTATTCAGCAGTGGGGCCCAGTTATGGGCCTGCACACTGGCCAGAATATTAAGCAGCCTCTTAGGATCAGCAGGAGCCCCGTCCCCCCCGCCCAATCGGCCCTTTTTATGGCCCCCGGTCCTCAAGCTCCCGGGTCCCCCAGCCCTCACGGCCCTGCCTCCCCCTAAACAGCCTAGCTGTAACCGCATTTTGCGCCGCAGTAAATTATTGCAACTTTAAAGGGGTCGGCGAGTACCGCGGCTCTGTCATTCGCTCCGCCTCCGTCGAGCGCACCAGAATTCCAGTCGCGTCTCCGGCCTCGCGCTTCCGTCGCGGCCGGGAACCAGACATCCGCTCTACGCCGGGCCCGAGCCGCGGAGGGGAGGCGGACCGGAGCGGGCGGGGGGATGAATAGCCAGCGCGGTCATCGAGCTCCGAGCCCAAGGACCTTCACAGGTCTCAGGAATCCGTAACATCAGCAGTATTTTTTTCGTGTGGAGCTGAAGCCGGGGCTCTGATTTCAGTCCCCCTGGCTTTTTTTTTTTGTCTCCCTTTGTGTGCTGAGTGGATGATAAGCTTGGTAATTATAGGCCTCACTTTCCAGCTTTCGCAGACAGGTAAACGATTGCAAAAAGCAGCCCTGTTTCACGACGCCGTGTTGTCAGTCTCTCTTTCATAGAGGAAGGTTACATTTTCTCCTGCCGAATGACATAATTGAACGTAATGAACGTGAGACCGGAGACGGCCGATCAGAGGGAGGGAGGGAGGGGCGACGGATGAGAGACGAGGAGCGAACGTGACGAAGGAATGAAAACAAAAGGCCTTGTTTTGAAGCGGAGCCACGTCGGCTGTGCCAGGGACCCTGCCCTGAAGTGCCCACAAGGCCCTGTCTCCTGTTTGCCCGGAGCGGAGTCCCTGACCGGGGGGGGGGAGGGGGGGAGGGGGGCAGATCCTGTGTTCCAGCGGCGCGGTGTCCCGGGCCGGGAGGAAACGTCGGGGGTCGTCCGCGTTGGCCGAAATCCGCGGGCGAGCCCGTCGTAGGCAGCTGCTCTGCTCGGAACAGGACGTTTGCTGGCCTTAAACCTCCAGACCCCCCCCCCCTCGCACGCTTCCCGATCCACCCCATGGCTCCCCTCTGTCCTGGGCAGAGATGTATGCTTCCCCCCCTGTCAACAGCGACATGATATTATGAGGAGTGGCGTTTTCCAGAGGAACAAGCGGTCAGCTCGTTACAGTGCCCTGTGGATACGGTCTTCCACTACCCATAAAACCCACGTTATACAGACTCTCACTAATGCTTCCCCCTTCTGACATTAAACAGCCGGTCTAAAGGAAGCCACACGAGCGAAGGGACCAAGAACTGCAGCCGTGGACAGCACACACCCTTGTTACCACACTGTAACTAAGGTGTATTCATGTTTTTATGCATGTGAAAACTCTCATTTGTTTTTTCCCATACTCCTACGTTTCCTGTCACGCTCCGGCTGGCTATGTATAAAAAAGCAGTGTCGCCAAAATGGCTGCTGTTGACGGTGATGAGGGTGTTGGACTCACTGTAAAACAATACCGCGGACACCTTTGTTTTACTAAGCGTCTTCCTTAACTTGCTGATCGCTGAAATAGGGATAATACTGTTCTGTCCTTGCGTGTAGAGTGCACGACGGCAAATGTCACTCTGAATTCTCTCTTATACCTGCATTTGTATTTGAATTTGAATTGCATCTGGACAAGGTGAAGTAGCACTTTCATACCTTATTCATAGGAAAGAGTGATGCAATACTGCCTCTTGTAGTACCACAGAAATTACTACTGACACTTAGAGAAAATAGAATAGAATAACTTTTATTTACTTCAATTTAAATACTTATTGTTTAAATGAATTACTTCAAAACCTTTTTGAGAGATTCCCTTATTGAAAGACATGTCCACTGGGCTTTTTTTACCATCATGTAGCATCTGTAACTTGTTTAAATAAATATTGAATCATAGAGTTAATCTGTGATCAAGCTATTAATGCTGCGTGAACCGTAATGACCAGAACGCTGGATTTGAAGGCCTTGTAATAACCCAACCCGCTCACATTTGCGTACACATTTGCGGGTCCATCTTATTTCAGCTTCAGCGTGTTTGATCTCCTCCCGCAGGTCCACGCCTACATCATCAGCTCGCTGAAGAAAGATATGCCCTCCATGTTTGGGAAGGAGAACAAGAAGAAGGAGCTAATCACCAGTTTGTCTGAAATCTACGGCCGCATCGAGAGGGAGCACCAGATCTCCCCCGGAGACTTCCCCAACATAAAGAAGATGCAGGTGAGAGAAGCTCTTGACCCATTACATTACGTTACGTTACGTTAGGTTACCTTAACTTACGTTGCGTGACATGACGTGACATTACGTTACCATACATTACATTATGTTACGTTACATTACATTACTGGCATTAAGCAGACGCTCTTATCCCCACACTCATTTTTACATAGTATCCATTCATACAGCATACTTTACTGAAGCAACGCAGCTTAAGTACCAGCTTAAGCTCAAGGATCCAACGGCAATGTCCTACCTGCGAATCGAACCTGCAACCTTTAGGTTACAAGGCCAGTTCCTTAAACGTTGCGCCGCACTGCCACCTGCTGCACATGGCCCCCTTGTGAAGTGCTTCAGACAATGAAAGGGGCGTGTCATAGACGTGTCCTGGAATGCTGCTGCAGATTTAAAAAACACGCACACGCACATAAGCATGACATAGGACACAGTACATGATATACTAGGGCTGTACTAGAGCTGTCAGACCCCAGTCTTGGAGAGTCGTAGTGTCTGCTGGTTTGTGGTGCGTTTCAGCACTTTGGCGGTTCATTTAAGTCATTGATTGGCTAAAGAGTCCGCACGCCTATATCGGCTGCTGACTGAAAGGAAAGCACACTGTCCTGCAGACATGACAGCCCTCCTGGGCTTGAGTTTGACACCCCTGTGATCATACATGTACCCCATTACCCTCACGGTATACGAGTGCTACGGTGATGCGGACGCAGTAAAGAATCGGTCCTTCGAGCGACCGGGTATATCTTTCATACCCGGGTCTCCAGCCAAGCCACGCCCCCAGAGTACATTAGTAACCCTGAGCCAGATGCACTGACAGAGACTGAGCCTTTTCCTTTTGAGATTTACGGCATTGCTTCCTTATGTAGGAAGTGATTCAGCACTCAGGTTAAGGGCCAGATTTCCCCTGTGTGTGCGCGTGTGTGCGAGTGTTTGCGTGTGTGCGCATGTGTTTGCGAGTGTGTGCGTGTGTGTGCGAGTGTTTGCGAGGGTGTGTGTGTTTGATTGTATTTGCTTGTTTGAGTGTGTTTGTTTGTGTGTTTTGCTCGTGTGGGTGCACTCCCATGTGAGTGTGTGTCTGTGCATATCTGTGTGTGTGTGCGTGTGTGTCTGTGTCTGTGCGTGTGTGTGTCTGTGTCTGTGCGTGTGTGTGTCTGTGTAAGTGTGTGTGTGCATATCTGTGTGTGTGTGTGTGTGTATGTCTGTGTGTGTGTCTGTGTGTGCGTCTGTGTAAGTGTGTGTGTGGGTGGTAAGAACAGCAGAACAGTTCATTTTTCACCCAAATGCTAAACAATGAAGTGTTGATCATTAGTAACTCCCCTGCTGGAGTGTGATAGTAGTATCAGATACAGACGGACGGTGGGTGTTCCAGCTATCAGAGGCCTGGTAAAGGACGGCCTTTGCCTCTTCAGCAAAGTACACACTACAGTTTATGAACAAACACGATTTAAAGTGACAGAACTGGTGGTGCCAATAAGACATATTTTAATTGCTTCATAATCACTGCCTCAGACACATTAGCTTGACAGACAACTCTCGTTATTGCAAATTATCTCAGACGATATTTGTCACGCAAGGCGACAGCTTACCTCTCAACAACCGGAGGTGTCCTGTTAGCACACTGTGTCTGCTGTAGTCCTCATCCGGAGGCGATTTTAACACCCTTTTTTAAACTTGTGTTTTTCTCAGATTTTTGCTTTTATGCAAGTGTCCATTTTGCTGTGTTTATATATCATTTTAGTATTGGGAAAAAGTAAAAGTATGATTTTAAAATAATGAAACATTTATCGCATCACTGTGTTTTGTTACATTATTAAACATGTTCTCATTGTACTGTAATGCACTTTGGGCACAAAACTACTGCATTAATGAAGATTATTATTATTATTAGTAGTAGTAGTCATAGTAGTAGTCGTAATAGTCGTAGTCATAGTCGTAGCTAGTAGTAGTAGGCGTAGTAGTCGTAGCTAGTAGTCGTAGTAGTAGTAGCATTATTAATCTTGGCTCACCCTCCCTTGCTACAGGATCAGCTCCAGGGCCACGACCTGAACAAGTTCCAGCCTCTGAAGATGAAGCTGCTGGACACCGTGGACGACATGCTCGCCCACGACATCGCCCAGCTGATGGTTCTGGTGCGCCAGGAGGAGACCCAGCGGCCCCACCCGGTGGTGAAGGGCGGGGCCTTCGACGGCACGCTCAACGGGCCCTTCGGCCACGGCTACGGCGAGGGCGCCGGCGAGGGCATCGACGAGGTGGAGTGGGTGGTGGCGCGCGACAAGCCCATGTACGACGAGATCTTCTACACCCTCTCACCGGTCAACGGCAAGGTGACGGGCGCCAACGCCAAGAAGGAGATGGTCAAGTCCAAGCTCCCCAACACCGTGCTGGGAAAGATCTGGAAGCTGGCCGACATCGACAAGGACGGTATGCTGGATGACGAGGAGTTCGCCCTGGCCAACCACCTCATTAAGGTCAAACTGGAAGGCCACGAGTTGCCTAGCGACCTGCCGGCGCACCTGATACCCCCCTCCAAGAGGAAAATTCCGGAATAAAACGCATAGCCGTGGGGTGGAGGGGTGGAAGGGAGGGGGGGGGGGGGTACGATGAACAGGAGGCAATAAATCAGGGTTGGGTGACAAGGCTTTGACCGGATACAAACAAAAATTGTTACATAAACGTTTTGGAGACTTTTGCGGCCGTTCTGAGTGGGAGCGAGGGACTGCAGATCTTTGCTTGCTGTTTTGCTTTGAGTTATTGTTAGTTTTATTTCTTTTTTGTTTTGTTTTAAAGGAACCAGTCCTGCTGAAGGAGGGGGTGGGGGTTTAGGAAAGGTTTGTTTGGGGGGTAAAGCTTTCCGGGAAACTCATGCGCACATCTGCACATACATATACATCCACAGGTCACGAGTGGAAGTTTCGGGTCAAAGCCATCGGCTGTGACTTGCCAAAAAAAAGCTCAAGTACTGTAGTAAACTGTTAAACAAAAATATTTATTTTCTCTTTGTCAAATATCAAATGATCTCTCTCATGGGACGGACGAGGCATGCTTAATGAAAACAAAAAAACAAAAAATGTCAACCTTCAGTCTTACTTCTCTATGTACTGGTAGATATTATCCTTAATATAAATTGTATTGGAATAATGTACTGATATGAACCCTTTTTATAAGTAGGTCTAGTAAGAATTTTTTCTTGTGAACAGGCGGCATCGTGATCAATGCAAGCCCTTTCTAGCCTGACCGAGAGACTGTTAAAATGTACAGCTGTCATGTTGGAAATTTTCGAGTCGAGACTTTTAAATGTGCAGTGTTTGAAATTGACTTAGTTGAACTAGTATCTCTGTGTGTGTTGATGCCTATTTAGCCTCTTACAGTTACGTTAGAGTACTTACAGATTTAAAAAAATAAAGACCTTACCGCAGAGAGAGGGCAAAGGAGGGTGTGGCATACCTCTGTTTGCTATTGTACAATTGTCCGGCTTTCGTAAAGTGAAGCTTTGCAGTGCCTGTATTGATCTATACTTATTCGGTATTCGCTTAATTAAAAAGGATGACTTGTAGCCCAATCGAACATAATTTGTTCGTTACGTTCGGTATTTAGAATATGGTTTCCTATATTGTCTATTTACTGTAACTTTCCAGAGGAAATTATTTCAATTAAACTCCCCATCACCCCTCCAATCCCAGATTTTTCCAACAAAGAAAAAATTAGTATTGCGATTTTTTCCCCCCCAAAACTGTGTGCTTGGACTCTGGTATTATGATGTGGTCTGTACTTGGTATTGAAATGTATGTATACTTGTGTGCATACGGTCTGTCACTGTCTGTGTGAGCAGAAGGGATTCGCCGTGATCCTGCGGCGGTGTAACCGGCTGCGATTCTCGCGCGACGCTCTTTGTTTGAGAATAAGGCATTCGAGAGGTTTAGACATTCGAGGGGATCGTGAGATGTGCACGGCCTGTTGTATTTCATAGTATTCCTTATCGCGGTTCTGGTAGCCCTCCACTAGACCTCGGCTACCATGAATCAGTTTGGATTGGCCGTGTTGTGCACTACGTATGGAAGATGGCGTATCAAAAGCAAGTGTACAGAGTTGAGGTGGTTTTCAGACTAATATCTTTTGGGGTGGGGGGTGGAAGTCCGTGTTTCAGAAAGACTATGAAGGACAGGCTGTTTGTCTAGTTTACAGTTTCTTTTGCACAGGCACTCTTTGGATAGCAGAAGTTTGTCGGCGTTCTTCCTTCAGATATTTTTATCGTCGACAAAGAGGTGTTAAATGTCCCGTCGAGTGCTTCTCAGCGTCATGGTAATTGGACAGATGTTCCTAGCCTGTTGCTTTTTTCATACAGTAGTAGCTACACATTTCAGCTAGCGGCTGTAGCTAAACCGAGAATAGCCCGAGCCGTGAACTTACTCGTTGACCATTTACAGTTCCATACTGTAACACACACTCCAGAATGCACAACTTCTTGCTTGCTTCGCTGAAACACAATTAAACATTTATGCTGTAAAAAATTTAAATAAATGTTCATGCATATGTACTCTGTGTAGACGATGGAACGCACTAGAATCTGAAGTGTAATGTGCATATTAACGTTTCCTGTCTCACCATTGGTTCTTTGTGGAGACTAAAATAATAATTTTGTTGTCTTTTTTTTTTTTTTTCTGTACTGAATTGCAGAGTGGTCTTTCCATTACTGGGGTGTAACACACAGGACTGTTTTCTGTGCCATGGACTGGATCAGATCTTCTTTCCATAAGCAGTGTGTTTCACTCTGTTTTGGGGGGGGGGGGGGGCAGTGAGCAGAAGGGTCAGACCGAGCTCTGCGGGTTGCATTATTCATAACTAACACTGTGCTGTCTGTCAGGCCTTTTCCCCTGTAGCTTAGTAATGTCTCCACCCGATTTCTGTGTACGTGTTTAATCAGACTTGTATCAGAAGCTAATGACTGTGTGCTCCTTGTAACCTTTCCCTGACGGCGAGAAATGGGACGACGAAACATTCCGTGCGTGTGTGTTTTGGGGAGGGGGGGGCGGGTGGGGGGGTGCTCGGCTTTCAGAACTGAATAAAAGAAAACCCGTTCATTTAAACCAGATTTTCCCAGCGTCGGTTTGCTTGTGTCCTTTCCAAAGTGTGTTATTGCTTTTGATTGAAACCGCGTGGACCGCCATGACCTCACGAGAGGCGATGGATGCACGCCGTGACACACTTCTCTCCGCCCGCCGTTCAGCCTCTAACGAGGGAGGGATGCGGAGGAGGGGGGCCGAACGTGTGTTCTTAGCGGCTTTCTGACATTTCTGGCGGTGAGGGTTTCCCCCGCCGAAGATGTGGGGCACAGCTTGTTGTTTTGGCCGCATGCAGTGCAGGGGAGAGCCACAGAGCAAGAGGCCTGATTTTTCGCCTGCAAAAAAAAAAAAAGAAAAAAAGAAAAGTTGGCTAAACTTTTTTCCACTCGTTTCTTGGGAGTTTGTTTAGCGAGACGGCCGTAAATTAAATTTGTGCAGCTCAAAAGCATTCGGGATGCTGTTCTCAGTCTCCTGAGATGCTGTGGTTCACAAGCACAACCCATGAAGAAGAACAGCCAATGACGTGGACAGATGATGTGCGAAGAATTCACTTCAAGGGTATTCTTGATAATACACCCTCAGCATATCTGGAAGCACTAGAAAGGGGTTAAAACTTCCAAGCTCAGTCAGTCGATACTTAGTTTTCAAACCGAACCGTACAGTAATTGTGCTGCATGAGCATAACATGTGACACTATCAACACAGAAGTACTGCTGCAAATATTTTTAATTATATGACTCGTGTTTGTACGTGCTAAAATGTGCTTGCCTCGAATGTGACATTTTAACTTTTTTTGCCTAAGGAGTCTCGTAAGCGGCGTCTGTTTGTCCGTCCAAAAGTGTGACGTACAGCCTGATACAGATCCTGTCCGGTCCTCACAGCTCGGTACACTCCTGTTTTCCGACGGTGCCCATGGGCGCCGTCTCGTCACACACAAACACACCGAGCCGAAATTCGGCCCTCTCCCCCCACCCCCGCAGTTCCGCCGCCCGTCAGGGTGAACCCCACGGGATTTCAGACCCCCGGAGGTCCGCAGGGCAGGAAGTGGAAGTCAACGGAGAGCCTTCCATTCTTGTTTGTTTGGAAGAGGTGGACTGCTATTGAATCCTCCTCTTCCCGGGTCAGAGTTCATCGTGACCTTGTTACATTTGCGCACACCGCGCCCTCCATGTCATTAGGAGGTTTCTCTCTGGTTCCCATACAGTACACTCAGAAATACAAGTACAGTGGAGGTACATTTTTCTTCTGTAAGGAACAAATTCCCCAAATATACCTTGAAAGTACAATAATGTTATATTTGAATACTAACAAGTACCTTTTCAAGCAAAAAGGGTACAAATTAATTATGTATTGCTGGCTAGGGGTACAATTTTATGTACCTATAGGGTACCACCCCTGTGACAAGTATTTGTACCCTTATAGGTACTTTTCGTACCTTTTTCTGAGAGTGTAGGGTACAAGGCTTTAAGAGGTTGTTATAAATGGTCTCAAATGGGCAAATCAGTATGTAAAAATAATGTGTCCTTTCAGCAGATGGTAGGGGTGAATGGACTCTATGGAACATCACCGGGAATTTCTCCAGTCACGACCAAACCGATGTCTGTCGCAACTGACCGCTCACCGCCATACTTCTGAGATACCAAGCTTTAAAACATCCATGTACCATTTTGCAGCACTGAATTTCATCTGAAATTAGACAGTTAACCAATAAAAATACAGTCTCATAATTTATCAAAGATTCATCTGTGGCTGCTAGCTAGCAATATTACATCCCAGTACATTACTAACATTTTACATATGAGTCAGTGTGAGAGAATGTGTCACGTCATACTGTAATTTCCTGAAATGAGAGCGTGACGGACAGTGTCGTTTTTCATCGCCCGTCGGTCACATCAGCTGCATTCTCATTCGTATGAATTTATGCGACTTCGACGTTGTCATCTGTGGAGTATGTATGTGCGGTTGCTGCAAAAATAAATGCACTGCAGTGGGCTTATCAATCATTTCCCGTCACAGGAGCATAACGATCGCGTAATACGCGCTCGATCACACTTTGTCATTTCCACACAAACTGAGGCGTGTACAACATTTTGTCCAATGAACAATTCTCCACGCAGGCTAATATGACAGACACCGCAAGCACACTGAGCGTCATTCATAATGTCTTTGCAAAATGTCAACACTTCCCTGGGCAATATTAACAAGCTTTATTTTATTATACATTGCTTAGTCCTGCATCTCTTCCAGTAACTACCGGGTGTGCTACTAGCTAAATACCCATACAAGACATGCGGACTGTTTTGATGACTGTAGCAGTCTTAATATTAGCTCCTCACTGCACATTCAGAAAACAACTGTCAATAAAAATGTGCGTGAAATTTTTGCTGTTGCGCTGCAGTGAGTTTGGATAGTGAATTTGAGGTTTTTTTCCTGGATAGCCAAGTGCTTTTTATTTAGGTGGACACTACAATCGTGTAACTCTCAAAGTTCTTCTCTTATAGAGAGCCGACTGATTGGGGGAATTGCCACTGATAAGGGTGAATGAATACATGTTATCGCTGCAAATATCATATACGTACATCAAATATCACTGTGAATTATCTTGAAATTAAAGAATGGTCAATCAAAGTTCATAAAACGTTACTTACTGTATATAGCACAATTAATGTAAAAAGAAAATGCAATTAAAAGTGTTTAACATAAAATCAAGATAGAATACAGGACATAACAAGAAAAGACACAATAAAATAAGATAAACACAATAAAACAGTAATAGATGACTAAATGAATAATATAATGAAAATAACTAAAACAATTAAGTAAAAGCAACCCAACTAAAGGCCATGTTAAAAAGCTGCGTTTTGAGTGACGGCACGCATCTGATTTGGTACGGCCTGGACGCAGGCAGGCAATGGGAATAGATCTCGAAATAAACAGGTAACACCACACCCCTCACTCTGACTCTTTCTGGCTCAGCCACTGTAATGCACTGTAATAGGACAATAATGGATGCTGTGTTGTTAAATTGACTTGTACAATATTTCAATGGATTTCTAAAATGTATTTCTCAGAGCCCGTCCCTTTGACAGGAAATGGGGGCCATAAGCAGGAAATGACCTCTCGGGGTCAGGGTGCCAGGATGTCCCCCTAAAAGGTCGCGGAGAAACATGGAAGGAAGGAAATGGAACCTCTCCCAAAGCTCCTGAGGTCCTCGTTATTTAATACCGGCTGTTAATTTAAGCCATTACGGGGGGGCGCACGAGGAGACCGTTACCATCGGTTATCAGAGGTCTGCGGAGTCGCCGAGGCTGTTCTCACGGCGCGGAAGAAAGGAAATATTGTCCCTTGTCACGGGAGCCGTCCCTCCATCCACTGCGAGGTGAGCGGAGCTCGGCCGCCGCCCGGGGGGGCGGCTCCTTACATTACATTACATTTATTTAGCATCCTCGCGAGGGAGGGAGGGAGGCGCGGCATTCGATCCCGGTCGCGGGGACAACGGAAGATGAGCGGCACAGGCCGTGCCGAGGGGACATCCGCCACTCTCTCCGTTTCCCCTCAGGAAGAGCCGCGCACATGCCGGCGGTTCCCGGCACACTCTGTACGGGCACAGGTCAGGGCCTTTCTGTTCACGTCCAGCCTTGCACTGTTTGCCCTGCGGAGAGGGGCGTGTCACTGAGCCGGGCGCAATTTCACAAGGCGAACGTTACAGTAGCGTTCCCTGAACGGCGTGAGCAAAGGAAGAAGACATACATTTACAAGGGGAGAGATGGCTTAAGACATGTATCTCATCTTTTAAAATGTGTGCCTGTGTATTAAGTGCACACTATGGGCCGGTTTCCTAGTTTCTGTGCATTTTACCCTATTCTGAATGAAGCAGGTTAAATGGGAACAAAAACAGCCTCTGCCATTTTTTGACAGCAGCATTGCAGATGCCCATTAAGTCATAGTAATTTTCCCCAAAAGGACATTACAAAGCCTCTTTGTGGAAATCATTGTTGCCTTGAAATATAAATAACACACTGGTTTAATATTAGGAAAGTTATACTACCCCTGTGGGGACTGCCATAAAGCAGTGCTCCCAAAAACAATACAAACAGTCCAGTACATGATATGATATTTTAAAATACTACTATTTCCTGGAAGTTGGATGGCAGAGGATTCTTCAACGACAGGAATTTCTTATCACTTCCACAGGAAATTCTTATGCTATCATTGAAGCTAAAAATGGCTGTCACTCTTTTTTTATCACAAGAGATTTGAGTAAATACATACTTTTTCCAGAAAAAAAGGAAACAATAAAAACATTCATTGAATGTCACTGACAGTTCCAACAATGAGGTCATATGATATGATACAATGTTTTTTTAGTTTTTTTTTACTGACCGTTCTAAACATTAACAGGCAGTCTAATTGTCAGGAAAATAATTTTAAACCAGGCCAATAACAGTTACTGCAACTGTGTCAGACAAAGTTTGTCTCACAATAAGGCATGGAGATGACTTATCTCGCTGTTATCTCGCCTGGAACACAGTTACTGCAGAGCGGGTCCATCCGCTGTATGCCTAATAAAGGCCTTCGTAACACCAGCCACTTCATTAATGTTGGAAAAGTCTTTTCACCAGTGGAGACTCGGTTTATAGGGAGGCGATGACAGGTACATGGCGCACGATAGGGACGCAGGGGAACGGGTTTTCAGCGGTTACTTTATCACTGCTCAATTTTCAGTTTCTAGTTTTTCCCCTGATAGTATAGCTGAGGCCTTGTATTGTTAACCTCATTAGATTTTCCTGAACAGTCTAGATAAAACAACTCGGTCAAAACGGAGCTGTGTATTCATTCGAGATACGTTCGTATGTAAATAATGTTTATGTAACTAATTTCAACCAACCATACAAATATTAACCACATCTGGGGAAGGTTGTGATGCCCCCCCCCACCCCCACCCCCAGTTTGCCATTGTAGCTTTATTGCAGATGTTTTTCTGTTCAGGTCGATGCTGACTTTCATTTCTGAACGGTGAGCACGCATTTTTGTTTTTGTGTGCCGGTTTAGCCCCGCGTAAAAACACAACAACGGAGTTTATAACAACGCCACTGAATGCGCGTCACCACATCTTGCTACCAAGATTCCATCGCCATAGCGACGCTCTCAGCATAACGGTGCTGTTCTCTCGCTCTCTGGCCGGACGGTGTTTTAATCAGCCCGGCGCATCTGCGACAGCACTTTGAGAGATGCTCGGTGTGACAAAGGAGCGCCTGCGCTCTAGACGGTATCTGAGATTGAGTTTCTCAAATTAAAATAATCATTCTGCCCTTGTCTGGTGGGCCAGTGCAAACCGAAATGGTTTCTCACTAATGACTCCATCTATCACGGGCCTCACGAGCACTTTCCCATGGTCGCAGAGAGCTGCACCTCGCGCGTCTAAAAGAAGATTTTGGTTGGGAAAGTCCTAATATTCCTCGCAGGGCGTACCGAGCGGCTCTGTTTCGCGAAAAAGGCGCACCCCTGTGGTACGTGTCAGAAGAGAGGATGCCGAGAGACTGTCACGAGTCACGGGGCCGGTTTTCCTCTCTGCTCAGAAATCTTACACCTGGGTCCTAATTATTTGCCCCATACAACGGAAGGTGAGCCAGGCTGCAGTGTAGTATGTGGTTGTGTGGCTCATTTAGCAGGAGGTGAGAAACCACGTGATTCTAACTCGCGCCATGACCTGATCAGAGAGTGTGGAATTGTAAGTTTCATGACGCTGTTTTCCCCGTTCTTTGATGTAGCCTAGTTATATTTTCTCTGAGAAAAATGTAATCTGTTCTTTTTAATTACTGTAAGTGTCCAAGGAAATAGCGTACTACTTAAATGTCTGCGCTGCCTGCGCAACACAGCCACGTAGGCCTACCACTATCAGCCAAATGTTGCCATTGTATACACATAATATAATACCATCAGCATTTCACAACAAACAAAATCCCAATCTGTTGCTCAGTAAACAGTGTGCCAAACTTTAGAAATTTCCCCAGGCCCCCATGGTTTCAAGCGTGTGACATCAGCACACTTTCAAAAGGTGTGGCAAGAAAAAGCTCTTCAACGTCTCTTCAAATTTCCCCAGGCCCCCATGGTTTCAAGCGCGTGACATCAGCACACTTTCAAAAGGTGTGGCAAGAAAAAGCTCTTCAACGTCATGCAGTACTGAACCTCTGTCGCCTCCTTGTGTTTGAGATGGAGCAGGACACGTGCTGGGAAAATTGGAAGACGTGAGTCTGTCAGCGGTAACAGGGAATGGGGTGTTTCAGCTGAAACCACAAGGAGGGCAAGGTGAAATATTTAAAGCTGTGGTGAATTAAATTGTGATTTCAGCAGTATTAACTCACAGTCACCCCCCCCCCCTGTTCTTTACCCTCTTGGAAAAAAGGGTTCTTTGGCTTGCCTTCATATGGGAACCTTTTTTAGTTCTTTATGGAATTATCTGTGGTAGGTACGAGAACTGTGAAAGCTCCCAGATTTAACCATTTTGCCTGACAAAGAGCTCATGAACTAAATGGGGTTCATCTATGGCATGGGGTCTTCAGCCTTATCCCGCAAGGGCCGGTGTGCGTGCAGGCTTTTGTTCCAACCAACCAGTGACACACCTGATTCTACTAATCAAGGTCCTTAGCAAAGACTCTAGTGGTTGATTAGTAGAATCAGGTGTGTAACTGCTTGGTTGGAACAAAAGCCCGCACCCACACCGGCCCTTGCGGGATACGGTTGAGGATCCCTGCTCTATGGAGACACAGAGGAGCCTTTTGGAGCCCTTTCTTCTGAGCGTGTAGGCAATCTCCCCATCAGGCCTGGTAGATGCTCTGCGTTTCCGGGCCCTGAACGGGTGACCTGTAGGAGGAGGACACGCAGCTATCTTTGTGTGGATCTTTAACACGTGTGCCAGAGGCCTCTCTGCCGTTCCCCTAGCACACACATAACGCCCCCACCCCCCACCGACCCATTTTGCCGAGACGCGGCTTTGGGTGTTTGTTGTTCTGGTCAGTCCTGGAGAGAGCAGTGTGTCCTGTCGGGGGATCAGGGGGGCCGTGCAGCTGTGGAATCAGCGGCCGCTCTTACATCGACGCCGGAGGAATTCCGACTCCCACCTCCAGGAGCTGTGCTCTCCCGACTGTCAAAACAAGACGCCGGAACTGTCCCTGCGATGGACCGGGGGACCTGTGCGGGAAGAATGGAACGATTCGAGTTTATGTCAACGGAGCACTACCCTAATTATTTTTTCCCATGCAAAAGCTCTGGAGGTTAAGCTGTTCTTGTTCTATGAATCCGGTGCGTAGTCGGTCGGATGGCATTCAGAATCTGAATCTGAATCGGATTTATTGGCTAAGTAAGTTTGCACATACAAGGAATTAGTCTCGGTTTTGGCTCACGTAGATCATATCAAACAACACACAACAGCAACCACAGCTAAAAGATCAGAAATAAGGGACGTTACACGAAGGAAAATAAAGTGTATGAAATAAACATAAATAAAGGTAAAGTATGTCAAATTTTTATTGATTGAAATAAAGTAAAACGAACAGAATTACGTACACAGATCACAAGAGTATTGCGCATGGATATGAGTATAAGAAATAGCAAAACAGGTATTATTAACATTGTAATACTGTAGTTTAGGTAATACTGCGATATAGATAACTTATTATACAGGTAGTAACAGTTAGGGTCGGAAAGCAAACCGTGGCTACCTTTGTCACCAGCGCCAAACTGCAGCAGGATGTGACACATTTGAGGCTCATGAGCTTGAGAAGATGCTTGCTGGTCGTCCGATCTTGCATAATTAACAAGTGTGCCATTTGAAATAATGATCGCCTACCTACTGCTAATTAAATTTTTATTCGATAGGCTCTAGTGTGGCTGCATTGCCTTTGTATATTTCACATTGAAGCCCCCAAGGTCCAGCAAAACAAATTGTCTAAGGGGAGGTGGATGTCTCCATAATTTGTCACAATCTGTGGTGTGTGTGAAAGCACCATTGAGGAAAGGGTAGTGTGTGTAGTGTGGCGGGTGGAGGAGGGTGTTCTTTAGTCCAAAGATCCCCCCCTGCACACACTACTAGTGATTTAATTTATATTACCCTGAAATTATGTGATATAATAACTTGTTTGCCTTAGAATACTTCCATTCATCAGAAATAAAAAGTACCAAATCTTAGCCTATACGGTAAGCTACACCTAATGCAATTTACCACAACATGTATGCAAAATCAGAAATCAAAACGCCACAATGATACACTTTACTTTCATATTGTACCTGTAACATGTCTGTAGTATACAGTATATGTCTCTGTGGATAGAAGTATTTACTTCAGGGTCCATGGTAACAGGCAGGTATACTCAGATCTTATGGGATTACGCGTTCATTATAATATATTGAGCCCCACTATAAACTCCATAATTCCACTTTTAAAAAGTTACATTTAAAGATGTCTTTCAAGAGTACATTTGCAAATGTTATGCCGAATAAAAACACTCCTTCATACCACTTTTTAATTTAGTTCAATTCATGATCTTCGTAGAACGCTTTTTATAGAGGCACTGTCACAAAGGCGCTTAACAGAAAAACAGGAAATGGGAAAAATTTGGCAAGATTTAGACCGAACCCCCCCAAAAAAATCCAGCAAGTGAGCTAAAAATCCCCAGTAGGAAGATAACAGTGAGGTCATAGTAGGTGGGTGGTCACAGCTGAAACTTAGAAAAGATTGATTAGAAAGATAGGGTCGAGACAGGTAGTCAGAATGAACTATGAGTATTTTCTCTCATGTGCTATTCACAGACTGTGGCTACGCATTTTTTCCTTTAGGGCAAAAACAGGTTGACAAATGAAAACGGTGTTCCTGTGCACAAGGTGAAAGAGAACTGCCTGTGACAACCTTCACGTGACCTCACTCTTTATCCTGAACAAAGAGGGGGAAATAAGGGTGGGACAGCCTAGGGTCTGTGCTGGGACTGTTCAGAACGTTCCGGACTGCCACGGCTGCAATCCTGCAGTCCCGGGGACAGCTGTATGCCTGGACGTTCCACTCTCCAAAAACATGACTGCAGACTGAATACCTCTGGCCAGAGATTCTGAAACGGAGTTTTCTATTTTTCCAATAGTACAGTCAGAAGAGCTAGTCAATTGGTTTTATTACTAGGCTAGCCATATCTGGAGGCAATGGCTTATATTATCATTATTATTATTATTGTTATTATCCTAAGCCACTGAAAGAGACACTCAGCACTAATGGACATATAGAAACAGGTTGTCAGTTCTTATCTTAATGCCAGGGCTGACTGTTTCCAGGTGCTCCCTTTCAGGTGACGCACATTCAGTAATCGTGTTTCTTTGGGGAGGGTTCACCTCCCCTGCTGTTCATCTTGCTTCACCCCTCTAGTGAATCGGGAATCTGCACTCTTTGCTGCTACTCAATGTACGCAGTCCTTCAATGATGTGGCTTAGCTGGCATCTGCAAGAAAAGCAGAAGGCTCCTGAGCTTTCGAGATGCCATTGGCTGACTTCACCCATTCACATGCATTTGCATATTTGTACTGTAGTTAGTCTCTATATTATATTGCTTTTTTATGTTTCCCAAAGCAAGTCAGTGGAATCGCGTAAGCCGAGGAAGTCGGCAAACAAATTCCCGAACCACTTCCAGTCCTCTGGAATTTCTTTCACAGGGAGTAAAAGGGACACGGGGCCACAAACATGGGTGCCGACCTTGACGTAACAGAAGTTTAAAAAGAACGGTTCCATAATCATTCTTCTTGTGGTATTTTTGCCCCCAGTGTTATCCTCCCTGATTGATCACCTGTCAGTCGGATATGTATAGTAAGGATGTGTGTGACTAAGATGTGAGGATAAGACGAGAGGACCTCTGTCCATTGTGACAACACTTAGAGGGGAGGTGGCACGTGGTTACCGTAGTGACTAACAATGGCCAGAGGCCAAGAAAAGACACCTAAAAATAAGATTTTGGGGAGGCTGGTATTTGTTATGTATTGATTATGCCCACTAAGTATGTGTGAACTTGTTTTGACCAGTTTTCACATTAATACCACCCTAACTGGCTGTTAAACTAATACTGATAAGGGACCAGAATGGACATTTATAGGGCATGTATAAGTTTTATAAAAGTGCTCCATTCCATTTGAAGAGCTGCTTTTATTTGCTCCAGAGCTTTCAAGATGTTGTTTTCCAGAACAAATAAGTGGACTGTGGTGGCCTAAGGACAAACTGTTTGGACAAACTGTTTTCTCCTGCAGAAAAGAGAGTGAGCGAAAGAAATATTTTATAATTTGTACTTTACATAAAACTTGAGCAGATTCTTGCTTGTGAAACAAAACAAAAACGGAACAAAAGCCAAGTTGGCGAGGGTTTAGAATGCTAACAGCAGGCAAACACTGTTGACCTTTATTTTATTTAACTTTTTTTTTCAACTGATCTTTTGTTGGGAACTGTTATAGAGACTGAGGGCCACTCAGAAGTTGCGCAACTTCTTTTCAAAAGTTTGCATAATGGCAACAGTAAAGACTACAATCCCAGGGTATTGTGTCCCATTGCTGGGCTTTGTGGCACTCAAGGCCACGTCCTTATTTTTGGTTCCACCAATGAGCAAGCAGGATAAATCATGGAAAAAATGAGGGTATCTTTGGTGATTTTGTCTCCTTGGAGAGCCAGCCACAGGCCTGGAAAAACAAGCATGTCAATGGGGGCACTGTCGCCATAGGGTTCCGAACAGCTGGAGCTGTGTATGTTACTCCACAGCTCACATACATTAGACAGCGCTGGGACAGATCTGGGACATGCTAAAACCGACCCCTGTGGTTGTTCCCATGGAAATGACCACGACCTTACCTGGCCGCCATCGTTTAACATTTACGCGTACCCGACTGGAGCTCAAGACTCCTTTCAAATGATCTGAAAACGGCAGATGGAACACTTCTATGTAGATGTGCTGAGCGCGTAGCGCGGAGGTGATTGAGGTATACGATTGAGGTTCGTCCAGCTAACGCTTCCCTGGGGCTTGATACTTTGAGGGCGAAGAACTTTGTTGGAAACTGTTGCGGCTTTCTCGCCCATAAGGAAATGGGCATAGCATTGCTTTGTTTGTCCAGCGCAGTTTTCAATATTTGCCAGCATTTCCCTGAAATGGTAAGCTTTTATTCGTTGCTTACTCATGCCTCTGGAATGGAGAGAGAGAGAGAGAGAGCTCACACTGAAGTGAAATCTAATGGAGTGCTCCGGCCTTGTTTGCTGTAAATGTCGTGAGAACGCAACAAGAGGCTGCCCAGGCTGACCTTACAGTGACCTCCTGCTGCTCTGTTTTAGCAGTTTATTTGATGCATTGGGCTGTGCTGCACAAACATACACAAGCATCGCAGGATCCAACTTCTGTGTGGCATCTTTTGCACATCAGAAGCCTGTCTCTGTGTCTGTGGCTTAAACAACGAGTAATTACCAATAAAAAGCCAGGGATGGAACATAATAGTAGTGCTGTATATATATATATATATTTCTTTTTTAGGGCTTTTTATTCGATAGCACAGTGTAGAGAGACAGGAAGATTGGGGAGTGGGAGACGGGGAGACATGAAACAAGGGTCACTCGGCAGGATTCGAACCGCCAACGTCGCGGCTCACAATGAGCATGGAATTTTCTTAACATTGCCCAACTTAACAATATCTTAATTTTCTGCACCTTTCAGAAATGTTTAATTATAATTGTGAGATTTTAGTTATTAATATATTTTAAAGGGCCAGCGCTTTTTATAGCTTTTTATGGGTACAATCTGGGGTGTCTTATTGTCTCTGAAGTTCAGAAGGAGGTTGGCTTGAGTTACATTCTTGCCTCAGTTGTGAAAAAAAAAAATGTTCTGAAGATGGCCAGCCAGGGAGTGACACTGACTCCACATCAGTGATATTCAATTACACACCTCAGTGAAATAGCATCCACTGTGCACACACAAAGACAGTTTATGCCGACCAGTGCAGCGCGCTGAAGTCAGCTGATCTCGGCTCGGCTTCAGTTTGAAATATTTGGTGTTTTCCCATGGCAAGCCTTTGCAGAAAATATCTTAAGCGAGTGACTTGGGGGCACGCGCATTTCCAAACAAAGGCAGAAAAGAGCAGCCTTCGAAGAAACCGCCGTCCTCTTTTTGGGAATGTTGTACTGAATCCCAGAATCGGGACGTGATTTGAGTAAGACGATCAATAATCATGTGATGTTGAATCTGAGTTTTATTTTTGGTCATTAAGTGTGGGTCTGATATATACTGTAGGAATGTATCCAGGGGTCGATTCGAGGGAGGGTGCCATCCCCCCATTAAAGAAATTGACAAAGACCATCCCCTTTGTAAAACTGCCATCGCCTCTTTCCATCCCCTTTTGTTTTAACGGCTTTCTGTGCTGTCACAAACCCCGCCATCCACCTTGAAAATGTTTTACAAATCGATCACTGAATGTATCTGCAAACTCAATTCGCTTTTACTGTCTCTCGAGTGTGCCGAATGAATCCAGGCAAACCCGAAATGGGCGTATGAAAGAGAGAGGCGTGACAGTGAGCAGTCACGGGAAAGCACACAAGAGGCGATAATATGTAATGAATGAGGAGTCCGCCCGAGATTAGATGTGCTTCCCACAGACGAGATATCGAAAGAGATTGATAGACTTCATGAATGATATCTGCACAGTGACAAGAAGTACAATGGCTGAGATACACTCTGGATATCTCAGTTAGCCTGGCGTCAAATTTGACAGAAATGCCAAAGAAAGAAGATTAAAATTAAAAAAAAGATATATGCTGTGTAAATATATACAGTATATAAATAAAATTTGGTCATGGATGGGGATTGATGAGAAGTGGGTGGCCGGCCTAGCCCTCGGGCCGGCCACATCTTCCTGTTTTCCCGTATCATGTCCTCCTGTCCCGCAAAGGAAAGGAGTATCCGAGCGAGCGTGGCAGGATGTTTTTCGACGACAGTCCCTCATCGCCTGGGGGGATGTGAACTCACGTTTTCTCGTCAGTGAACCCCGGGGGGACGTGAACTCGCCAGCGCTCTGCTGTGGATAGTATGGAACGTCCATTCCCTTAAACGGAGAGGCGGGCTTATTTATGAAACGGAGCGGCAGTAGTTTGTGAAATTACGGCAATGGGGATCACGTACACCCCACCCACGCTTCAAATTCTGTCCTTGCTAAACATGTGTCATAATTCCTGAAGCTCAGGTTATTATTTTGGCTAATGTGTGAGATATGATGAACACAATGCAAACGCTCGACCGTACCGCAATGCTTGACCGTAACGCAAAAGCGTGAACGTGCTGCCTTGTTTGCTCATTAATATAATATTTAGTGAAGGCTTTCTGCCATGTGCCAGGGGTGTAGATGAGTCAGTCTCAGGTGATGCTGAGTGCTTTGATAGGCTGTGGGTCTAATTGAGCCAAAACTGCAGATTGGCACTGAGTTTCCTGGTTTAATCTGGTCCTCTGCGCTGTTATGCTCTCATAATCCCATCAGGTTTAGAGTCACTTCAAATTAATCCTGCACACAGAAACCAGTCTAGTTTTACCATGTAACAGGTATCCACATGTACTTTGTAAACAATAAAAAATGGTGCATTGTGAGTTCATTTGCCTCATAGAAAATATTTGTTGAATAAATGACCTAATCTAGCATGTAAAGACCGTCAGTGGCCTGTATCACGATAGGATTAGAAGGATAACTGCAGTGAGTAAAACCCAAAGCCCTCCCAAATCTGGAACATGGACTGAAGTAAAAACAGCTGTTCTGTGTTTTACTCAGTGCAGTTATCCAGTGAACTCAGTAATCCTGCTTTGTGATTCAGGCCCTAGGTTCCACTTGTTTTGCCACCTACTACTGTGTGTATATTTTTTATTCTGATTTAGGATCAGCTGTTTAGAGCTGAGGTTAGTGGGGGGGAAGGTGGGCACTGCTGTGACAGGCCCAACTACTGGCGTGATTTTATACATTGTTAGGGCTTCACCTAGTGGCCATCAGGAGAAATGCAGCATGCTGGTTTGGAATTGCTATGTACTGTATGTGCTGGGTTTAGTTCCATAATTATAAGCTTTCTAATAATCTCTATGTCCGCCAAAGACCCGGCAATTACTTTTTGTCCCCATGAGTCTCAAAGCTTTATCTCAAGAACCATGTATTCTATTATGCTGAAACCTACACTAAAAGGGACCCTCAATAAAAATGAAACAATTCATATTTTTGGAAATATTTTTGCTGCAACTATGTTTTTTGTCATCCAAGACACTTGTATTATGTCAAAATAATTTAAATATCTAAACATTTATGCCAGGTCTGAGGAGGTAAAGATATTTATTTTTTAATTTAATTTAATTATTAATTTAATTTATCCTTTATTTAAGCTCACGATACAATAACTGATTACTCAAGAGTGCTAACATTTAAAATGTTTACCAGTTTATCAAAATGTGTTCTACAGTTCTGACCTGAGGTTATTTAATTTAACAGTCAGATGCTGTTCAATTGCTTTGCAATGATATACTGTAACTACAAAAAATGAATTTCTTAAAACAGTATGATATGATTTTACAGCTCAGTAGAGAACAGGAATGCAAATATGCTGCTAACACCTTATTGGATGCTCAGTAACAGCTGTATCGAATACAACACATTCGAGTTCTCGTGGTTCACACACAGACTGTGAAGCATGGAAGGCATGGAATGTTTGTGTAATCATGCTCAAAGTTCACCCAGAGTTCACAGATGTTTCACGATCTAGATTTTTAGGAGTGCGCGCTTTGAAGCAACCACTGAGTAAAATCAGCAATTAAAATCGATCCTCCAGAGCCTGGGTGGGTGTGATCTTCCAGAATATTCTGTGTGGTAGCTCCAACATCAAAACAACGTAAAATAACACATCACACTTTTCAGAAGAGGCTTTCCTTTTCGCAGGGATAATGTAAAATGTCATGGTGACCACTGACACAGGTCAACGGACAGTAAATTACTAATATACCCTTCAATTTAGCATTGAAGAAACACCTAAGTGAGAAATGCCTCCCTCTTCAGTCAGAGCATGTGACCCCCCCTACTGCAGTATTTCACCCTGACCTTCGCTAAATTTGACAGACATCCGTCGTTATCTGAGCTTTTGCTGCACTTCCACTGTTCTGTGTACGCACACCACCGCTGGATATGCGAGGGCATAAAGGGAGAAGATTAGCGAAACGGAAACTGGTCTCTCCTTTCAGGAATGGCTTTCTAGAACAATCCAAACCTCAATAACGCTGTTCTTATCACGACATTACGGTCTTTAGCAGATGCTCTTGCGCGGATTGCCGTTTAATTCCCCTTTCAACAGTCGGCGACGAGTTCACTCATTGCACTTAGAGAACCACAGCGTCCACCGTGTGGAAGCACACCATCGGGCCAGATTACAGTTACTGTGCAGACCTCCATTATCACAGGGCAATAGCTATTATAGTTTAAATCTCTATCCATTTCTTGTTGGCGAAATGATGCCCCAAAGAGGTTGTGGAACTGGGTTTATAACAAGAACGTCACGCGCCGCAGTACCGGATGGGGCGATGCTGCGCTGTAGACGGACATGCATAAGTAAATACACACGTTCTATGTAGAAATGTGACCAAGGTGCTGTGTGGCACAGTCCATGTAGGCCAGTGGGCTCTCAGCCCGTATACCGTGTGGTAGGGGAAATCGCTGTACTGTGATCCCATTTCTGTCTGTCACTCTCTCTGCATTCCCCCATCTCAAAGTGCAAATGCATAAGGAAGGTTTACCATTGGATCGTCTTTAAAAAAGGGAACGTAACAGTCCAGTGAAGGTATAAAAGGAATAATAAATAAAGACACTGAAGCGGACCAACTAGCTTGTTTTCTGGCTACCTAGTGGTGTTCAGTCTAGTAAGTAGGGCTAGCATGTTCTGCTCTCCCCCTTTCACTGGATTGGATTAGATTTTATTTTGGGGTTAAAATACATACATCACATAAAAGGTATTGTGTATATTTGACCCCAGGAGGATGGCATGTAAAAGCATTCCCCAAAACATTTAGTTACAATATGGTCCTCTATGGAAATGGATAAACAAAAACACATCTGACTGTACAGACAATACACGTTCAAAACAGCTGCTAACTACATTACATTACAATTATTTGGCAGACGCTTTTATCCAAAGCGACGTACAATAAGTGCATATTGAAGGTCATTGACGCGACTACAAAGCAGATCCGACAAAGCACAACTTTCTCACAACGTAGGAGCTGTCCCTAGTAATGAACATGAATAGTACACACAGTCAGCTATACATTCTGAACTATAAAATAACCCCAAAAAAAACACAAGTTAACTGAATAATACTTGGGTAGAGTTAATGGACTAACACCAGACTACATACTTGCAATAGCAGAATGGTGGTGAGGATAGTCCACTTCTAGGTTAGTAATACATTACATTACATTATAGGCATTTAGCAGAGCGACTTACACAACTTCTTATTACATTTATCCATTCATACAGCTGGATATATACTGAAGCAATTCAGGTTAATTGCTCAAGGGTAGGAATGGGAATCGGCTGGGAATCGAACCTGGTTACAAGTCCTGTTCCTTAACCATTGTACTACACTGCCGCCTTAGTAATAATCAGATACAGTACGTTTAGGGATAAAGGAGAATTCCAAGAGTAGGCTCACCTTCATTTCTTTGTTAGCCAGATAGCCTAGCTGACTGGCTAAAGATCACAGACTCTAACTTGGCAACAGCCATTTACATGGGCTGCTGGATGGCTCATTCGGTTAAGGCACCACGCTGTGGTACATGGATGGAATCCAGGCCGTGGCAGTGCCAACTGTGGCCAGTTGCTCCATAGGGTAATGCTCAATTGGCAAGGGTACATGGCCATGTTCCATCGCTCTTCAGCGACCCCTGCTGGTCGATCGGGGGCCCGTGGACTGCTTGCCAAAGCAACATATGACAGGTCTTCCTCCAACTCCACTCTATGTGAGCGTGATTGGGGGTGCGGTTGGATAAAAAGCAGGCTAGTACACTACGTATTTCGGAGGTGAATCGCAGATTCTACAGTCTTCTGACTACGCTAGATCGCACATCAATGCGGCTGTGATTGAAAATCGCTAATTGGATCTTTCAAATTGCGGTGGGTATTGGACATGTTCAGCCCCAATATTTAAAAAAATGAATAAACATTAATTCACTATGAATTGATATTCACATGTTCCAGTTCCCTGTTTGCTGTATGTAACTCAGAGCACCTTGTCATTGTCTAGAATACAAGCAGAAAAGGCTTAAATTAAGCCCTTATTAAAAATCAATTCAGAATAAAGAGCTCTGTGTGGATTCATTTGTATAATTATTCATGTGAATAAATGTAATTATACTAGAGAGAATGTTTGTTCAAAGTTACATTTGCAGGGGAAAAAACTTGGGTAGGACAGTGTCCAAGTGGTGGTTATATTGCTTGTTCCTCTTAATTAAAAAAACATTGTGTGTCTCCCTCAGAACAACTGTAGGTGGCGCTGTTTCTTCACATATCTGAATCAGCCCAGCAGCACGCTCAATTTCCTGCTGCTTCTCCACCTCTTTGGTTCTGGCCTAGAATGATACAGTTTATTCAGTATGTAAAATATTAAAATGAAATTAAAAAAATGAATCTAACTATGGTTAGTTTCCCTTTTGTCACTGTTAGTGTGTGTGTGTGTGTGTGTGTGTGTGTGTGTGTGTGTGTGTGTGTGTGTGTGTGTGTGTGTGTGTGTGTGTGTGTGTGTGTGTGTGTGTGTGTGTGTGTGTGATGCTTTCCAGGACATACAGCTGACAATTTACTGAGGAAATTCAGCTCATGCACTTTGATCTGGTACTACTGCATAATGCAACTGCTCACCCAATACAGAGACAGACAGGGAAAAAGAACAGGGCAAATGGGCTCCATAAATAACAGATGAAACAGACCCCGCCAAGCCTTCACCGATGTAGGCGGACCCTGTCGTATTCTGTGAAGTCTCTGTCATGTTTAACTAACAATACGCTGTGGACTTGAACGTAAGTCCTGGCTCTTGGATGTCATCGTGACCAATTTGTATTTAATTGCACTGTGAAAGAGCAAGGCCGTGACCGAATATGATCCCTTTCCCCTGCCCCCTGTCCCCCGTCCACTCAGACCCCTGTCCACTATGTGCCCTGTCCCCTCTGCAAGCAGTCTGTGAAAAAAAATCCTGCAAAACTCTTTCCAAACTAGTGAGTAGTTTGTTATATATATTTTTTTTATTGAGAATATCAATCAGTTTACATATACAAGGTGTAGATTATGAATGAAGATAGAATTAACAAAAATAAAAATAGAGTAGTTCGTAATATGCCCCGCTCCTGTACTACAAGTTGTAGTTTTTACTTCCGGTTTGACTTCCCAAAATTGTCAGATGAGTGCACTGTGGAATGAGTGTGCTCCTGAATGCCCTCAACAAAACCCCGGAAATAAAGGTTTCATCCTGGGATTTTAAGTGACCCCATTTGTGAGAAAATGTCGCCCACTCAAAATTGGGATTACGCCAACTGCTGCTGCCATTATTATTATTATTATTATTGTTATTATTATTATTACATCACTATCACCACCACCATCCTTCCCTTCAAGTATAAAAAATTCCACATTTGATAAAATGAAATTCCAATCAATATTCCTGCAATTAAAACCAGCTCAGGTTAAAAATAAACTAAGCCAGTAAATGACATGCCACTGAGAAATGTAATTGGCTGTTGGCAGACAAAGAAAAAAATCATCTGGTTTCATAGAGAAATTCAAGAGCCATGAAATCTTCAAGGAATTATGTCCTGTTTGCGTTAGAATCATCCACTGCAGAAATATAACTGACATAATAGCCAGGTTCCTGAACAAAATGATTTCCAGCACTATGTGTTACCGAGACAGTAAAGACCAGGTACAGCACACAGTACAATAGGTCTCTACATTTATATGCAGGGCTTGTGTGATCTTTGCTTTTTTTTGACAGATGGGGCAAATAAATGAGCATCTTGGAATCAGAAGGATTCCAGGGAAATTTAATTGCACGCAGATCCTTTGTGTGCTCTAAGGAGAGGCGGGGCCTATCCCTTCTGACAGCTTGCAGTACATGCCAGCACTGTAGCTACGAGAGAGGGGCCCCGTTGGATCCAAGAGGCTATTTTTAGGAGGCGCAGAGGAGGCTGGGGGCTTTGTTATTCTCCTATGTAAGCTTAATTACGTCTCCTATTGGAGACAAAGCCCCTGTGTTGAAATCTTCTCATAGAGCCGTCCAATTTACCATCATTGTTCGGCTCTCTTTCATGAGAGACATAGATATAAGGATAGCACAATGGTAGTTTTTTTTATGAAGGCATATTGCTTGTATGAGCCCTGACTTGATTGCATGGTCTGTATATGAATTTGTGCGCTAGCTGATGGTACCTAACTTATTATTCTTAAATTATTAGTATAGTATTCTCTTTAAAAGGCTCAGAGAAAACAGGTCCTGAGAAACATTGAAAATCTAGCCACGCTGAGTAGACGGGAAACAGACCAGGGGCATGAAGCAGCCGACCACACAGAGCCTAATAAACAAAGCAAATAGAGGCATTTTTTTCCCGAACTTTTATCTCACAGATTAAACTCAATGGTGATTGGCACTACACCACCGGCGTCGCTCACGTTAATTGTGTGATTATATGGACATTAACTCGTGTACTGTACAGCTTTATCGTTTAGACTAAAGTGCCTCTCTTCATAAACAATGACATTTGTTTGATTTTGGAGCCACGTGCTCTTTAGAAGAAACATAATTAGACTGTGAGGCTAAGCTCAGACATATAAATGAAGGGTTGAGCCGCACGTTGTGGCAGGGTGATAAATCAGCGAGAGATTCCCTCTCCTTCATGAAATATGATTTTTTTAAAGCCTTGTAGAACATAAAGAGAAAACATACAGAACTATTTATAAAACCTAAAAGTTTCCTGACAGCAAAACGTCAATTATAATTTATTGCGGGAAGGTATTGCGAACAGAATGAATCAATTTATATATAAAGCCCGCCAATGTATCACGCAGAGCAAGATGTACCGCAGGTGCATTTTCTAGCTTCATGGATGGTTGATGTTCTTTCTCTTTCAACTGCAAAGTAATATGAATTGTTATGAATGATTTTAAATGAAATTGCTCTAGTTATTGTTATTCTGTTTTTAGCTTGCGGCAGAAATTTCCGGCACACTTATTCTACCGACGGAGTATACGCTCCCTAGAATTCAGCCTTACTAGCTCCACTAATGTGCAGAGTAGTCAAAATCTCCAGAGACCATAACAGAATACCGGTAATTTAGATAATTAGGCAGTAGGGGAATAAGTAATGTAATTAACTTTCTGAGCAGTGTAACACAGAAAGCCATGTCTGTACACAAGAAAATGGAAATGAATGAACAGAGTATCAACACTGCTAACATTATGCTAACAGAACATTTTTAAATTGATATATCAGAAAAGAGAACAAATGGGATTCATTTTGTGTGAATCACAGAAACAACTTGGGAAGCATTACCTGAATCAGTAGTTCAGTCATCTATGGGCGGATAAAGCATGTTGATGTGATATGCTGTCACTAAAATACATACAAAAATGCATAAGACTTGCTGGGTTAGTCCTACTAAACATTGCTGTAGAATGTGCTATCCTGATAACTTCAGGAATTTCATAATATTTTCCAGCTGTTCACATTTAGGAATTTCCCACCATCAAAGCTGACAGTGTCATTTTGGCACCACTTTAATATCTAACAGCTGTTTTGACATTTTAGTGGGGCACCATTTACAAAGGTACGGACACAAAGTTGAAGAAAAAAATTTGCATACTTTCTTTTGCAGATCAGATGATTTATTTTGGTGTTCTCTGTAAAATAAAAGTGCACAATAGAAGTGAAAAAGAAAGTGTTAAGAGCCCTGAATAGTGAGAACATGGGGGCGAAAAAAATCTCCTCTACTTTATACAGAAAAAGGAAATGTCAGTAGTAAATGTGTGAGGAGTAAGACATTATAGAAAAGACAGTCATGGTATGGAAAATGCAATCGGGGCGTATTAAGGAACCAAAATGGCTGCTTTGAAAGGCCTGTTTCTGGTCCTGAGTGACAGAGACGCTTTAGATTTTGGCTTTGAACTTTTTAACCCCGCCCTGGCTCACTTTGGGGGTCACTGCTCGCTGGCCTCGGCTTACCCTCCACACAGCTCTTGATCTCCAGCGGATGCATTATTTACAGAAGCCAGCACAGCATGGCGTACCATCAGCGTGTGGCACTCTCAGTACGTTGAACCCCAAAGCTTCCCACTGCCCATCCGTCCCTCAAACATCGAAATGTCACTACTTCAGCCCAAAATGGGACAGACCTGCACAAAGACCGCCCCCCCCCCCCCGTCCCCCCCCTACCCTCAAAGAAGATGCTACTTTAAAAAACAGGGCTTTCTACTTTAAATGCTATTGAAAGGTTTTTGGACAATGGAGAACTGACGATTCATTAGAATTGTACAGTACTAATGCAGCCATGGTAATACTTATCGTTTTCGTTCCTTAATTGCATTCGTTTTCGCAATCTCTCAGAGAGGATGACCCAGTTCAAATTAACCACCAAGATGTTTTCTGTGATATAGGACACCAAAAATAAGTGGTTTAATCTAAAAAAGCACTTCAGTCTTTTAACAGCTCTTTTGGAATCCATTATATACACAAGAGTGTGATTGACCTTAACCCATTAAAAACATTTTTTTTAAATGCCTAACCTTAAGATAATGTAAGAACACCAGACTTAAATGAGTGAATATGGCATCCAGTGGTTTGTGAGATATGTCACGTCTAGCACTTGGAGTGTGTAAAGAGTAGAATAATCTCCAAGGTGAGTGCATCGGGGGAGTGCATGCGTCTTTGTATATCATCATTCATGATGTTGCACAGGTATTTTGCAATAGAAATTTTGCAGAGGGAATCAAAAACCCAGAAAAACCCCAGAAAACAATTTAAATCATCCCAAGACCCATTAAAAAGCCATCAGGGAAAATGGTGGGACTCGCACCTGCAAGATTCATGTTTACGGCTGCAAATTAGCAGTCTGTTCAGGTACTTGATGGAATTCCTGAATACGGTACAAAGCTGCTTCTCCTCATTCAGGTGTGGCTGGAAAAGCAGAGATCCCAGAAGCACATTTGCCAGTTCACACCTGGAAAAAAGGAATTGATGAAAGCCACAGGCAGTGGAGAAAAGGATAGATGAGCAATATCTGAAAAAGAGGAAGGAATTGCAACAAGTGAAATGTTTATTGACTCCCTGGTGCTGGATGTGTTCACGGTGATAAACGTTCCAGTTTTCTTTTATCATTAATTTTCCTTGTATCCGGGTGTGCCTCATTTTTTTTTCATACAGCATACCGGTCGGCAGCAACATCCATCAATTTGGCAGCCTCCAACTCTGCCAACTTCAACGAGTTTACTTGGCCTCCGCATCAGAGGTGTAAACTCAACATGACGGTTGAGATGAGGCCACGCCCACCCAGTCCAGCCAATTACACATCACCTACAGCCAGGGCTGCCGGCCCATTCAGCATCAGCATGCTCAGTATTGTGGCGCAGGGCTGGTTCTAGACATAGGCCACATATGCAGTCACAGAGGGGGCCATCCTTCTACGGGGCACCAAACAAAAGGGGGGGGGGGGTAAAATCCATGTTTTTGATCGGCGGCAAACGCCCCCCAGAGTCGTAATTGCTTCCTCCCTCCGGTCCGAAACCTCCTCCTGTGACCACTCACCACCCCCCCCCCCCCCCCCCCCACCCCGCTTCCGCATTCTCACAAGCGCTTTTTACCACGCAGGTTTTACACAAATCATTCTGAGTACACAATCGCCCACCAACAAATAACCAGCCTCAAAATGACAGGGTGTATGTCACATGATACAAGTTAATACTTTCTTTTTTTTTCCAGAAAATGAAGCTTTGCCATAAAGCTGCACTGGTAATGTGGTTTTGCTCAAAATCAATAACACTCTTGCCCAATTTAATAGCAAAGTTTTTTAATGCTTTAAAACTTGATAAATGATACTGATTTCGTGAGCTGCGTTTATTCTCAATGGCCCATCAGTCAGATGTGATATCTGGTTGAAATGTGCGAGTGCTCACTGGAAATTCAAACGTCGTTATAGTCATAACGTCATTATAGAGACGTTGGCTGCCCTCCTTGTGCTGCAACAGTTACCGACACTGATTCACACGTACATTTTTCACATGCACATACTGCAGGGTCAAGTACAGCTCTAGAACTGTAAAAACATACTATGCGGTGTCAGCATAAAATATACCTTTCACTCAGTAACTTCCATGCCTTCTTCTTCTTCTTCTTCTATGTTTCAAATAGCTTAAGGAGCGTCATCACTTTATTTCTCACCTTAAGAAAAGCTAAATTAAAGTATTTTACTAAAATTAAAGAGAATAAGTAAATTAAGTCTATAATCATAACTCATACTTGATATAAGAGCCAAGTCTGTGGTACGTGTCCAGTAACTAGGCCCTGCTTATATTGCAATGCCCAGCAGGGCTGGTCCTAGGCACAGGTGACAAGGGTAGTAGCCGAGCAGCCTAGAAGATAGAAAACCACGTGTTGCGTCCATGATAGACACCTGCTCCGTAATCACTAAGCCACACCCCTCCCCCCGGTCCACAATCACATAGCACAAAGGCTAGAGCCATGCCTGAGGCCAAAAACTAAAGACAGCTTTCTGAATGCGCCTTGATAAAGTTATTATTACTGTTATACTGTATATTAATTTGCGTTATTTGTAGGAGACTGGCTCATAATAATACTTTTATCCTTTTACGCATCAAAGGAAATGCAAATTATGTGAGTTCATGAATAAAATGCACAATATTGGAGAAAGCCGAACACATGTCTTCGAGGTCACAATCACACAAAGGGAAAGCTGCGTATTATATTTTGATTTAAATGTTTAAAAGATACTTGACAATGGCAACTGAGTCACCAAATTAAATTAACAGATTGAGAACAATGATTTTAATTACTTACCCATGCAGCCTCTCTGATCCACAGTGGATGCCTCAATGCTGAGTGAAACCAAAGAAAATATCAAGAGAGAAGAATAACTATTATTCATAATTGAATTATATGAGACAGGAAATGAATGGGGCATATGTAATTAGATGTGAGGAGACAGCATAAAGCAAGTCCTGGAGTGCTATGCGGATGCAAGGACAAGCGCAATGTACACTGAAATCTTTTTTTTTCGAATTTACTTAAAAAAGTAGTGCATCATTTTAGCACACCCTTTTTTAAGTATATTATATATAGTATTTTTCAGTAAACTTTACTTAAAAATCCCTTGCTGGCAATGCTCAAATTTATGAGTTTCACTGAACTGTCTTTACGTAAAAAATTAAAAGTTGTTGAAATTAAGTTCATGTGACCTAAGTAGACGGTTCAGTGAAACTCATACATTTGAGCATTGCCAACAAGGGATTTTTAAGTAAAGTTTACTGAAAAATAATATGTACAATATACTTAAAAGAGGGTATGCAAAAATGTTTTTAAGTAAATTCAACATAACCTTTTTTTCAGTGTACACACTTGACTACATACACAATTATTTTATCTGCTGGCCAGAACATACCACAGCTCACCACTGGCTGACCACATTGTTCATTTAACAGGGTAGAGGAGAAGGCAGGGTCTTATTTACATAGCTTCTCTTTCATCTGAGATCATATCCATCACGTACTGCCCACTACTGTCCCTTACCACAATGCTCAAGCCACAAGCAGCTCAAATTATGTTCAAAATACACCAGCCGCAGTAATGAAACCCTGGATCATTTTCTACAGTCAAAGTTATAAAAACCAAATGGATATTTCAAAGGAATATGACACTCAGCACAAATCCATAAGTATGATGAGATTTATATTTCTGATCAGAGCGCCTTCTTCAAGAAACCGGCTCGCTAGGCTCGATCCAGTTTCCCCCTATCACAGTGGTTGCTACCGAATCGCTTCCTATACGCTTTATAGTGCACTATTTAGGGGATCGGCTATTTTGAAGGCTTCCGAATCCTCAATTGAGAACACTGAGAATTAGGACATCCTACAAAATGGCCGATTCCCTAAACAGTGCACTGTAAAGGGTATAGGGGGCCATTCCGAACGCAGCCTGTGTGAATTTCCGCCAAAGGCCCGATCGAGTCGGCTTCTGACGGAGTCGAGAGGCACAGGCTCGTCTCTGCGCCACCTGCCTGTCTCGGAGTGACCCCCAGGGGGCAGTCTTCGGTTTCATCTCCGTGGATCAAACACAGATCGGGATGGCTGCTCCTTCTGTCAGCAGCTTTTCCCCATTTAGGGGAAACATCACAAAGCACATCAGACACGGCATCTCTCACAGGTTTCTGCACCATTCTCGCTTATGCGCAACCATATCCAGCTGATTAGAGATACGTCTACGCATAGTGACACTTCAAAGAAAGTCCAATACCTTAGCTTCAATGACAAAAAAAGTATGTGTAATATGGATATTGGAAGACATATTACCACAGCCAGTCTACAGTAAGGCTTCACGATTATCTGTTATCACTGTTTCACGATTATCTTCAATTTTGGAAATTCACACAGGCTGCGTTCGGAATGGCCCCCTATAAACCTATAATTGCACTGTTTAGGGAATCGGCCATTTTGTAGGATGTCCTAATTTTCAGTGTTCTCAATTGAGAAATCGGAAGCCTTCAAAATAGCCGATCCCCTAAATAGTGCACTATAAAGTGTATAGGGGGCCATTCGGTTTGTGATCATTTGTGATCTCCAAAAAATATCAGAGCAGATTCCTTGCACCTTTGCCTAAATTTTGATATGCTCCATCTTGTTAAATTTTATTGGCTTTTCTAGTTTTGATACAGTGAAGGTCAAAATGGTGGAGGTGGAAACATACAAACTCCCTCTGGTGTAGCTGTGAAAACCTTCTATTCCTAGAGAACAGAGCATGTTAAAAATATATATTCTTATTAGGGAAGATGCAAGGAGCAGAATTAGTTATATTTGTAACAAAAAATTACCGTAGTTCTTGTATTGTATACGAAAAACCTTCTGTCCACTGAAGTGGACATCATGCATTAAGAGTTGTAATCTGCATGTGTGGTCTATGTTTTCAAGGGGCCATTTAGGGCACATTTCTGTGACCTAGGCGAGTTTGTTGTGAAAAAAATATTCCACTGTTTTGTATCAATTCATGCATGAAAGGTTTAACTGCCTATTCACCCACACAGGTGCTGTAGCTCCAAGCTGATAGTGTTTTCTCTGTTCATGTCCTGTGCCCTTTTCCTAGCTCCTCTTCTTCCTCATTGTAACTGTCATAGGTCAGAGGTCAGATGTCAGAGGCCACTCTGTGCATCAAAGGGCTGATCCTCCCAGTGCTTAACCACCAACCCCTGGAGTATTCACAAAAAAAATACGATCTCTCTAATGGTGTTTAACTGTGTGATCTTACCACAAAATCCAATAATAACAACATGAGGAGATTTCTTAAGACACATAAGATAGATTTCCAGCACGGACAACTGTTGCAATGGTCAGCATGGCACCTCAGGGAGGCCTGACCCTGTGCTGTTGTCAGAATGCAGTTTAGGGATTCTTCCTTCTTATTACACACCTGTCCCATAATGCATCTCATGCATCTCCTCCGAAATGTGTTCTAACCAGTCACCACTTATTTCCCCTCTGTAGTCCGGCAGATAACCTATGGAGTCACCGTGTTGGAGGAGCACACTTCTTGCACTGCAGCAAAACTAAACGGGCTCCATCAACTCTTATCTAGAATTGACTGAATTTATGAAAAAGTGAATTTTGATTTCAGCTTGTCTTTAAATATGTATTACAGGAACAAGGAGAGTGGGCAGTGGGTATAAGTAGAAAAGCAAACAAACAACTAGCTGGAAAACAGAGCTTAAACAGTAGCACACAAACATCATTGTTTTAGCATATGAGTAATGGCAAACAATTGACTTGCAGAACACCAAGTGTACATCCTTCTAGAATTATGTTTTTGGAAGATAAACCATGATGTTCCTTGTCGTCATTGTTACTTATGGACCTGCTGGACAGGCTTCATAGCAGAAATGGAAGAGAATAGATAGAGCTGGAGGAGAATAGAATACAGAATATGTACACCCTTCTAGAATTATGTGTTTGGAAGATAAACCATGATGTTCCATGTCTCCATTGTTACCTATGGACCTGCTGGACAGGCTGCATAGCAGAAATGGAAGAGAATAGATGGTCTCACGTGGTCCCCTCTCCCACCAGTGAAGTGATGCTAATACTCATCAGAGGTCTTACCATGTGTGAAGGTCCACTCAGCCGGAGTCCTAGCGGAATGTACAAGTGATGCACAGAAACATGTCTGGTAGATTAGCGGGAAGAACATTCCGGAGGGTTTTCACAGTTTACGGAGGCAGGAGCATTACTGGGGTTGATGAAGCGTGGATAAAATGGCCATGAAACACCTGTGCTTTCTCCTTAATCAGCGCCTCAGTTTAACAGCTGCTTCAGCGTCATTTAGTATTTTATTAAACAATTTACACGACACTACTATAAAGGATAGTGGTTTAAATTAGGCCAAATTACTTACGTTAGTAGCAAAAGCCCTTGGCACAAATCACCACCATCTTTTTTTGACTTTCCCAATGAACCTGAAACATTAGACTGGAGAGATATTTTGCTGCAATTTCCAATTTGCACTTTCATCATAACCGCAACCCCAGTGCTGACATTATAGGAAGGAATGATCCAAGTGAGGACAACTAAAAATTAATGCACAGCCTGGTAGGCCAAGCGAGGAATATTTTTTATCACCTTTAAATTGTGTTCTGAAGCACTGGTTTTTAAATAACTGTACACACACATATATCAAATGGGTGCACAAAACTCTTCCATGGGCTGACTTAAATGTTCATCAGTTTCCAAGGAAACGTGTTGCTGTAATTCCATTCAATACTACTGCAAATAGTAGAAAATAAAAATTTAAGTCTGAACATTAGCAAAATATACAGAGAGATACTTTTTTAAAGAAATGTAACATCATAAATACAATTTGATCTAACATTAGAATACCCATGTGTCCAACTGCATGAGATATAATTATTGTGCATCATGTCAGACATGTATATATGTGCATATATGTCTGCGTTGACATTCATATTTTTAATCTTTACAATTTTCTTCATCAGTTTTTCCCAATATCAGGCTACCAGCTTATAACTGTGATGGAAGATCAGAAAATAAATGAAAAAACATTAGGAATTTTAAAATGGCTTTTTAACCATAAACCCATTCAACTAACTGAATCTGTGGAACTCCCACGGATCTGATATGAAAAAAATATATATAACGCATAAAAAACATATTTATATATATATATATATATATATATATATATATATATATATATATATATATATATATATAACCCAATGCGCATTAATCACTTCCACTAGGTCCTACTCACCGTTGCTAAGCGACCTGGTGGTGATAAAGAGTGACTTAATCTTTTGGGGGGTCAGACTTATGAATATTTATTGAGCAGCGGCGATTTCATGTTCCCACTCTTCTTCGAGATGAATTACATCGACAGTTTTGTGAGTTTATATTGTATCTGGGAAAGAATAAACATTGTGTATAAGTGCCACCATATAGTCTTAATCTTAAGTATCTCTCCTGCTTCTGTCCAGTTCATATTATTTGAATGTAAGTGTTTGTGACAATGCTTTTCAAGCAATTGCACACTTTTGCACAATACACAATTGTTGAATTCTCATGCAACAGTTTATAATAATAATAATAATAATAATTAGAAATAATAAACGCAATGTTGTTAGCTATTTATTTTAAATCCCATTAGGATATTCTCAAATTCGAATCACTGTGCCAATTATCATAGTTAAAGAAAGACATAAGCTATTTTGTATTACACGTGGATATATGTCAATAGATTATATTCCACTATTACTTAGACTCAATGACTGAGTAGAACAATGGCTCTATGAAACACTGTACAGACATCTGTATTTAGATGTCCTTATAAAGCACAATCAAGTAGGAAGGACGGACATTAGTTATTTATCTGACTGGCATTCAGGTTGGCCTAATTGTAGCATTAACATTTTCACCTCTGAAAAAATGTTTTAACAGCCATTGGAATCGTCTCTGGCATATTTATCCACCTAAATGGCAGAGGTGAAAATCCAGGAGACATAAAGTAAAAAGTCCTCCCCGGTATTTTGCTCCAATCACCTGGATTTGCTAATTACGATAATTCTTCAGGGAGGAGGTAGAACTAATTAGTGAAATCAGATGGGTCTATGGGTGGAAGGAACACATGGTTGGACTTTTCTTTTATGTCCCCTGGATTTCCACCTAAATGGAGATGAACAGTCAGTGTTAAAAAATATTAATATTAATCAAGCAATGAATGCCTGAATATATTCACTGTCAAAAAGACAGGAATTCATCAAAACCTATCTGCTGCAATGTGCTCGCGGGGAGGTGAGGTCAGTTGTAGGAAATGGGAGCGGCATGGTGCAGGTGTTGCTCTTATTCTGAGAATTTCCTTAAAGGTTGTATCAGCGATTTTGGGTGGAAACATAAATGATTTTTTTTTTCCTCACGATCCGCTAGCTGCCCGCCCCATAAGCAGGCCGTCAAAAAACCGCGTCTCTGTAGGCAGCCTATGCTCCGAGATCGTACACAAAAACAAATGGTACTACCAACCACTCAAAACCTAAATAAACAGTATTCCAACCAATCACAATGATCTGCACAAACGCTAATACTCTTATCTCGCTGAAATCTTGACGGATTTACAAACGGTTTGGTTTCTTACAAACGTTATTAACGTGGTTATAATTCTGGATGCTTGAACACTATTTTTTAAAACATAACATAATTATTCATAAGTATGTTTGTTTGGGATTTCGCTTCAGAAGTGACGTCACGTTTGTGCAGATCATTGTGATTGGTTGGAATACTGTTTATTTTGGTTTTGAGTAGTTGGTAGTACCATTGTTTTTGTGTACGATCTCGGAGCATAGGCTGCCTACAGAGACGCGGTTTCTTGACGGCCTGCTTATGGGGCGGGCAGCTAGCGGATCGTGAGGAAAAATCAGATGAATGTGATCATTTATGTTTCCACCCAAAATCGCTGATACAACCTTTAAGTTGTTGCATGCCGCTGAGCAGAGGTGTAAGATCCAGGGGTCAGAAAGTAAAAGTCCTGCCATGTGTTTCTTCCACCCATGAACTCAGCCAGCTGATTTCACTAATTAGCTCTACCTCCTGGCTGAAGAATTGTGCTAATTAGCAAATCCAGGTGATTGGAACCAAGTACTGGGGAGGACTTTTTACTTTCTGAGCAACAGTTTACCATTTTACTGTGTGTGTGCTCATAAATGTAAGGGCGTGGAGGGAAATGACTATTGTACAGGAAGTTTCAGTGTGGCTTCCGATGAGAATATTGAACTATACTAGATGTGAATATGCCCGCTGAATTTTTTTTTGCAAAATTACTGGAAATGTGACTACATAGCAATGTACAACCCTGTTCTAAATAGATCAGTGGTCCACTGGTCCCTTTTTGGCGATCTGTTGGTTTTCACTCCAACCCTAACAAAGCACACCTCATTCAACAGAGATCTATTTCAGTTGCTAGTAGAATCAGGTGTGCCAAATTAGATTTGAAATGAAAACCTACAGGATGGTAAATCTCCAGTAACGGGGTTTCGGACCACTGATATAGCTTATTCGATTATTGTATTTGTCCTTCATTGTGAACCCCGATGATGAACAAAACACATGGCACAATATTTTTTTATAGTTCTGTAAAAACAAATGTCAGCTCTGTTGGTTTGTGTGACTGGACCTGGACGTTTGAAATAAACCATCTGAGATAGCCTCTATAATGTGGTACAACCTTACAACAGATAAATGCGTTATATAAACTTTATACGAGTTTTATAGTTTAGGAGCCACCTTTAAAAATTCAAGCCTGGCCTACTTGCTGCCGTACGCGCCTATCTTGCAATTAAATATTCAAATAAGTCAGTTTTCCCATGTTCATCACACAATTGGCCAGTCTAAGTTTGGTTCAACGATGAATAACATTTCTTTTTTTATTATTAAATTTTTTGTGAGAACTCCAACGCATTTTTCAGTCAAAATAAAGCTTTTTTAACATCGAAGCAGGATACTGTCGCTTTAAATCCATCATGCAAAATTAAATCAAGTCCGCTGGCTGCTCGACTCGTAGATCTGAGCAAAGGAGGAGACAGTGCGCGTTCACGTAGTCCAATTCGCGCAGTTGGACAGTGTCTGTTGAGTGGCAGTTGTCGTCGGTTATAGTTACTGGATTCGCCACAAGAAGTCGTAAAGGGGAAAATTGTCTTATTTTCCCCTCTGTGAAGATGGACCACAAAGATACAGAGATGAACGAGAAAGGAGTGCCTTCCTCAACCAGCGGAGTTGTGGTCCAAGTACGGGAGAAGAAAGGACCTTTGCGTGCAGCCATCCCTTACATGCCTTTTCCAGTAGCAGTAATCTGTCTGTTTCTCAACACATTCG
The DNA here is from genome assembly GCA_029718625.1 of Synaphobranchus kaupii. Lineage (NCBI taxonomy): Eukaryota > Metazoa > Chordata > Actinopteri > Anguilliformes > Synaphobranchidae > Synaphobranchus > Synaphobranchus kaupii. Next base: position 11,148,334 of record CM056381.1, on the reverse strand, counting down.
TACCTGGATTAGGTGAGTTGGTTTTCGATGGACTGTTTCCTAAATTCTTTGCGCGCACATGTGTCTGTCCAACACCAACAGTTAGACGTCCCTTATTTGCATAGGCTAATCTACTTATTAAACTATTGAAAATAGAATCTGCGTCGCCTTCTTGAGTTACGTTTAAGCTATTTGGACGGACATGTAGCCTAAGTTATTTCGGACGTTTTAGACTTTCAACAGCTTGCCATGTTTACTTCTGCGTAACTGGAACACTCGTAAATATTTTTCTCATCTCACTGGCAGGAGTCCCATAGAAACATTGTGAGAAGCTATTCTAAGGGTAGCGACTGCTTACCGAAAGGACCAGTAAGGCAGCAGTAGGCTATGCTTTCTTTACACGCAACGGGTGTGGTTTTCAGTTGGAGCTGTGTGTGTGTGCCACTAACCAACTATTTCGCGCTCGTTATAGAACAGATATAATAGCACAATAGCGCTCTTATGGTTAACTTTACTACTCCCTCGGGAAAGCAAGGAGCGCACTGGCTAAATCCGTGAGAACCTGATGCCTTCCCTTTCCCAAAGCTCTTCCCTTTCCCAAAGCCTTTCCCTTTCCCAAAGCTCTCCCCTTTGCACTTTCACGTTCTCACTGATGTGATTCCGATAAAAAAAAAAAAGGTGCTCGTCCGTTTGGGGACCGCAAGTGTGAACATGTAGGCTACTCTGGATATATAGCTGATCAAGTGTTCGAGTTAGGCTGCCTACAAACAACCTGTTTTCTCGTGGTTTGTTTTTGAGCATAGTATTTAATTTATATACGATTTATCCTGAGTGACATGTTATTTATACTGAATCTGAATTTGAACTATGCTGAGATCTGATCCTTGGCTTTTTATTAGCCACGTTGAAAAGATAGCCTGCTTAATTAAGCCCTTTACAATCTTTTTTTTTGCATCTACTGTAGGGCTTCCTGTGATATTAAATAAGTACTTGGAACAAATGTTTTATTTTGCAGTGTTTGTATTTGGCACCATATTCCACCAATTATATTTTCTTATTGGCTTAATAGCAGCAAACAACATTGAACCCCTTCTACAAGCAGCAAATAGCCAGCACATTAGTCTCCTTTGTCATTACAAATAACCTTCACATGCTCTATTTTGGGCTTACAGTAGGCAATCTCTGCGACTATGTGGATCAGTCACTCTGTGTGGATCTAGAATTCGACTCCCTGCCCCCTGGGCTGCAGTAATTGGACCAGTTCCGGGTTTTCTTTCGCTCTTTCATATGTATTTATCATCTCCCCCTCCTGCCTCCTTGGTTCCTAATTGTCACGTGCCAACGTTATACTGTTCTCTCTAGGGAATTCCCAAAAGGTATCTACTCTCCACAGACGCGACTGCCTCGAGTGCTGATATCAAATGGCGACGTGAGCCAGTAGTAGCCTATCTCTATTAGTGATTTTTTTTTTCCTCTGGGTAATATTGTACAAGGCATGGGCATAGCATTGATCTCCCTCCTCTCCCCCTTGCCTAACGAGCCCCGAAAAGCACATTCCCAAGGGAACTCATAAAGCAAACCTGTATGCTCCTTTCATAGGCTCGCGCGCAAAGGTGTCACGAAGGCATTGTCGCGTTTTTCCCTTTTCGCTTTCTATAATTATTCTCACGTGGAAGCTCTTGCATACAATACATGCGCGGTGTGTGGGTGTTCTTTTTCTGTGTACAGCTATAACAGTGTTAGAGACCACTCCCTCCGAGAGTCTATTTGGTCAGTGCTATGTCCATCTTTATTTTGGCTTTCTGGGTGGGTGGGAGGGAGGGAGGGGGGGGGGGGTATTTTTGTGTAACTGAGAAAAAAATGCGTGGCTTCTGCTATCGACCCGGGCACCACATTGTGCCTGTGACACAGGATGTCACGGTGTGGCTGGGTGTTCATGTATTGACGGTACTTATTGTGCTGAATTATGGTTGGAAGAGACAGCCGAGCCAGGTGCCAGCGTGATCGCTTATAACTTCATCATAGTTCTGAAGGCTCTAGGCGTCAATACTGTGATTTTGGGACACTAGATTTTTCCAATCCCCAGGGAAAATCCATCAGCCTACCCTGGTATGCAAGCCCGCTGTACAGGATCTATGTATCTGTCAGTCTGTTGAAGATTAGCCAATGTATCAGCAACAGCTAGTGACTGACTTATAGCACCAGGGTAAAATAAAAAAAACAGTCATGTATGTTAATATGATGGGGAAAGATGAGAGGTTAGAAATGTAATAAATAACTTAGAAATATGCCGTTTGATAGTTGAGCGGCATTCCTCCACCAGATGTCATTAGAAAAGAAAACTCCATCTAGGATTATGTGGGCATTTCGCATCAAAAATTAAACATACTGAATATCATGATCAGCCTATATAAACTTAGCTTTCATTTTATTTGTCGTTGTTTCAATCCCCCCCAGTTGGGTAGACACAGCACACTTGGCCTACTGTGCTTCATACAACTCAGCCTGGATTCGTGTCCCACTCAAGATGGTACCATACCAGTTATTGGAAAAAAGCGTGTTGCTATGTACCTAAATAAAGCCGCAGTGAAATTTAATTAGCGAGCTCTCAATTTTTGTAGCTCTTTTACTACTGAGAAAAAAAACTTGTTAGCACCATCTCTCGCTTTCCAGAAAAAACAGATTGACACCGGGTGAAGGTGGTGGCTTAGAAGCACACACAGGTATGTGCCTCATTATAGCACCTCTTTTAATACGGATCAGTTTTTGCATCGAACGCTTGGCCTAAAGGTTGATAGCAGGCAGCATATTACTTTTCATCCTTGATGATCCATATCTGTTTAATAAGGCTGCAGTGGTTTGATGTGCAGACTCTGTTCATGCTATTTTTTTATGTTTCAACGGAGATCAAGGTTTATTGCTGCGGCCGTGGTTGCAGAGGTTTGGAAGAGAACCTTGTGGCTTGTCGGTAATTGTGAGTGAATATTTCAAAGACTGTCCATTAAAAATAATTGACTCGCTGTGCCCAAAGCACGCTTTTTTTTTTGCTTATGTTCTAGCCTTGACGGATTGGTGCATAAAACAAATCGGGAATGAAAACATTTTCAGTCTCCCTTTTTAAATTTATCTTTTGTGTCATTTCATTTCAAGCTTGTTGCAAACTAAGCAACAAGTTTGTAGTTGAAAAACATCTTTTTACAAGTGGAAAAGGCCGTTGTTATTGCTCTCCCAATAGAACACGGGACCAGGAGGCATTGCGCTCACAGATCTAACGCTCAGCAGGCAAAGTCTGCCACGAGGCATGGCGTGTTCTGAGTCAGCACTAGGGCCGGGCACATAAAAGATCATCGAGTCTGCTTCTGTTGGAAAGCCCGGTAACGTCTACCGGGCCCACAAAAGCAAAATGGGATTTGCCGCACAGCACCCCCCCCCCCCCCCCCCAGACAGATCAAAGTGAATTTGTAGCAGATTTCTTTGTCCAACGGTTCTCTGACTGCTTCGTGAGTCTTTTGTGGTTCACCCTACTTTCGGTTGTGCTTGAGCAGTTTCCATGGCAGCAGATCATTCCAGAATGCTTGTTTGGAGCCGTTTTTTCCCCCCCTTTCTTATTGTTGCAGTCGTGTAAGATGACAAGAGGAGCAAGAGGGCGTCCTCTTAGGACCTTAAAATGACTATCATATCAGCCTGGCTTACATCAATCTATTTGCTTGGAAAATCCGTTCTTACTCTTGTCGTCCATAGGTCTTCTTTTATCTGTAAAATAGAAGATATGAATGGTTTTTAGCTTTCCTGAACCAAACGTCTCATCAAAACCTTATTTCAAATCAAAGGCTTATTAGGCCACACAATGGCGAGTTTGATTGGTTTCCTAGTGTAGTAATCAGTCAGGACAAATCTTTTTATTGCGAGGCTAATCAACCACAGCTCTGGAGGGTAGTATCCCAGCAGTATTCCCCCAGCCCTCCATCAAACACTTTAAACAAAGGAAAGGAGCTAAATTGCTTTGTTGAAGACAGTCATTACATTCAGGTTGCTAAGTGCCAGGGAAAAAAAGAACATAGGTTCTCCGGCCCTTTGGGCGGGCCTAGGCCTGAGTAGCCTCCGTTAGGCTGAAATCATTTCAATTTGAAGCGCCTTCTGGTTAGAGACCAGGGCTGCATTCGAATCCAATTTAACACGCTCCCTTCCCTTGCTCACTTCCCAATGAAGGAGCTATCTTCTGATACAATTTGCTACATGCAGCAGGCAAATTTAAAAGGCGCTCTGCAAGGGAGGATTGACGAGAAACAAACAAAAATGGAACCGAACTGCCCTCGCAACATTTCGGAAGTGCAACAACATAGAGTTGAAATGTGACCGCCACATAGTTCTGTGGTGACCGCCCACTTTTTCCATGTGGAGCATTGCATGGTGGGATTCCCTTCTTGCTGGAAGCTTGCATTTTATACCCTTGGCGGAAGGGAGGGTAAACGAGGGAGCGAGGGGATATAATTACTCCCTCCCCTTTCTTAAATTGGATCCGAATCACACTTGGTGTGGCTGCCATATGTCATCCTGGCATTTAGGGGATTCCCCCCTTGAAGCAAGGGAAGGGAACGACGGGAAGAAAGGATAAATTTCGGATCCGAACGCAGCCCCGGGCTCTGTACAGCACTGAACGGATTCAGACTTGATGATAGCCGCGCGTGTACAGCTCAGGCACTTGCAGGGAATGGTGTTAATTGCTCAAGTTGAAATGGCAGCGTGGTGAAATGTGCGCTATGCGAGGAGTGATGTAATGACCTGTAAGGCCTGTGTGGAGGCACAGTTTGTATCACAGATGTTAGCGAATGAAAACCTGGACTCGCCTGCACGTGCACGGAGGGCCATGGGTCCACCTGACCTTGGCAGGACATGACTGAAATAGATTTTCTCCACGGTCCGCAGTGGGACTACATTGCACTAACTCCGATGACATAAATGGTTTACTTCATCAATAACTGACGCCACGCGCCTTCTACCAGACATTTAATCCGTATGTTTTCTTAAGCCAAGTGAAACGAACAAGCTCCGTTCCTCTTTGTTGCTTTGATTCGCTTGCCAACATCTGTATCCTACCTACTTTTTTTTCCTTGGTTAAACCCTTGGAAGCAAGCAGGAATCATGCATGCAGCAAGGTAAACCTTTTCAGAAACGTCGTCAAAACTGACCGTTGAATGCGGGCACTAGCCGGTTAGCCGCGAACAGCTGCTCGCTGGACGTCGAACAGCTGAAGTAACGGCGTACGCTGGAATGTCCAAAAACACAGAGACCGAGTAAACGGACTCACTGGCGACTGGATCACTGCCGCTACCGTGTTTGCTGTGATTAAACGGAGGGGGTCTGGGGATGACCCGATTCCCCTGGGCGGGGAGCTCCACAGGACAACGCACAGTTGGTGCCCGCCTCGCCCGGGGCATGGGAGGGTTCACTTGGATAGGGATCCACATTTCATCGTTCTTGGGCGATCCCCACTGGCTAATAAGACCACTGGTAAGACTGCTAGTAAGCCGCGCATATAAGGTCCTTCCTCCGACGCCACTCTACGCAAGCTTAGCTTGCGGTGTGCCACGCGGAAAGAAGCAGCTGTCGGACAGCGCGTCTATCGCGGGGGAACCGCGGATGTCCCGGTTCTCCCGAATCGGTGGGGTGGTTTGCACATGGAACGCGGCTGCGGGTGTAGACGGTCGGACATTCCAGACTGGGGTGGGAATCGGATATACACAGTCGCGAGTTTGGCGGCAAATTTATAAAAATAAAAACACAAATGAATGTGCTGCCTTGGATGAAATTGTTCCATTGCTTAGAGTGACAATCGGTCTGAAGCATTTGAAGAGATGAAGCGAGAATATTACAGCAAAATATATTCATAGTTTTTGGATAAAGTATCGGTTCCATTACTGGATATGAGGAAAATGTAGTGTGTCAAGTAAAGACTGTCATAAAAAACGAATCAATCTTACGCAGTGTGGGCTGTTGGGAACATTAACGCATATTTATGTGTACTCTGCTGAATATTCTACGTGTCTTTCAGTGCAAAAATAAATAAAGCATATAATTTTTCAACAAAATTCACATTGGTTGCATTGGTGAAAGTAGCTCAAAATGATACTCAAAAATCTATTTGTTTTCAGTGTGTGAGGGAAAAAAAAAAAAATGTATTTGCTTTTAGGGGAAGTTCTAATCCGAAGCAATGGGGGTGTGTCCCAATAGTCCTCCTCCACTACCACCTCCTCTGCTCCGTGCCCCGGAAACGGATCTTTGTGTTTTAATCTAATGTTGCTGATTACATCTTAATTACGTATTAATGCTTACATATTAATTAATGTCTCGACGCAAACCGCAATGTCATGTACATTGGATACTGGTACATGCAAATACTTGTACTCAAAACGTTCAGACAGTTTTGCATATTTCTGGGTAGGAGAGGAGTGGTAGTCGGGGAGTGGAGGTGGGGAGGTGGGGAGTGAAGAATATTGGGACGCACCCGAGGATGCTGATGCAATCACCTTGGACTGACGTGCTTGTGATGTCACTTAGCTGTGATGTCACTGTGATGTCACTTAGCAGAACCGGGTCTGTACGTGTATGATCAGCGTGGCATCACGGGAAACGCGTCTCGTTGTTAGCCTTGGCGAGACGGAGCTGCTTTTACCGCAAATCCCATCTCCTCTGACTGGCATGGTGATTCACCATTTCTCTAAGTGCTGCGAGATGTCACTCTTCCCACTCATTCCAATACTTGATCATATTCAGTTGACCATAGATTCTGTTTAATCTGTCTGTGCCTGCCCTCGTCATAGATCTGTGCTTCTCCAAGCTCAGATGTATTTCATTTTATGTGGCTACTTGACCCCAGATAAAGCCTTCTGACCTTATTTATGTCCTCTAAATGTGATTTTTTTTCTTTCCCTTTCTCTGACCTAATTTGAGGGAAAAAGAGAAAGTGCTGGAATAATTTTAGTTTTTTCTTAGACTAATAGTCTTTTTTTTTTTATTATTCATTTGAAGGACTCACCATGTGTTTAAGAAAGCAATTGGAGGTTTTAAGATATACTGTGTGTAATCTTTATCCACTGGAGAATGCTGTGCTATAAAAACCGATGGCTTGTTTGTAGAAATGTTTTGGGTGACCGTATGTCACCGTAAATGTTTTTTTTTTGTTGTTTTTTTAACAGACTGTTGAGAAGTAACACAAAATATGTTGTCCTTAAAACCCTAACTAGACACAGAGGTGTGTTAGCAAATTACACGTAATGTGTTGTTGTTATCGCATCTGTTTTGAGTGTGTGTGTGTGTGTGTGTGTGTGTGTGTGTGTGCTTCTTGCAGCTGCATCTGTTATACCATCCTGGTGTTCCTCCCTAAGAAGCATCTGTCTAAGAGCTGTTGGCGATTTTCAACCTTGTGCATTTGGCCTTTTTTAATATCATAAATTGAAGTTGACTATACATGGTAAAACGGTTCAATTTACGGTTAACTGCCAGGCTGTCTTTTTTTTCCTTTTTTTTTTTCTTTTCCCAAAGCAGAGAGCCGGCGCTCAACAGCGTCAAGGCCTCCAGCTGCTCTCCGGTGTCTCAGAGATCAATCTGTCAGGCAGAGACGTTATTGTTTGGGGAACGAGGAGCACACAGACATGATATGAGGATCTTCATTTGATTAAAGTTTTTTTCTTTTGATGTCTGTGTTTTGCAATGAACAAATGGCATTCACAGTTGCGGCCAGCATACGCGTGTTAGCGCGTTAGCCCTCGGTGAAGAAGCGCAGTTATATAAGAGCGGTACTCCTCCCTGCTCAGGAGAGAGAGACTCTGTGATTGATAATGTGTGTATCTACAGCAGAGACCCTTGACAGTGACACAGGAGATGGGGTGCAGGGTAATGTTGAAACTCTGCGCCCCGTCTCAAGTGGTGAGCTGGGGATATGTTTAGAGACTGAGGAGTTCAGTCAGCAGTGGCCTTTTCCTATTTTGGTCTCGGCGAAGTTTACCATCCCTGAAAAGGTTTAGTTTTCTGCGGTTTGGATCCGGTTCGTTCTTTTTGCATGGGAGATGGTGCCGTGATGACCAGTTTAGGAGCTCATACCCCTGTCTGAAAGGAACACACAACTAAAGCTGTACAACATGCTGCATATTCCACAAAACTCCTATTCTCAGGGTTCTCTGTAAAATTATGAACCTGTGTTGTGAGAGTAGGTGATCTTGGTTGAGAATTCTGCAGTTTGTCCAATGATTGGTTGAAAAGAATTCTGGGTCCAGGACAGCTGTGATGTCATAGGTTTGTGACTGGGCTATCTATGATAATTGGGTCAGGCCGTACTGAATTAAGACTGTTGACTGGGGCTAGTATGGCTGTACCGCACCCAAAGACTCTGTACATGTGCGCAGACTCGACTGGTGCCTCAGGATCAGTGTTTCCACTCTGAGGAAGAGGTAACCGTTTCATAGCACAGCTCTGGGTGCTCCATGGGTCCATTACTGATTTGGTAAATTGGCTGGTAAAATAGTTGCTGGAAATCCAGGGTTGAGCTTCAAGTGTTTTATATCGACATGACATTCGAACAACCTGCCATTTGAGTGTTTGAAAGCATTGACTCACACTGAGATCTGAAGCATAAGAACACCATTTGCCATTGACCATGCACACTGCGGATAATGTTGCTCTTACTAAAAAAAATGTAACTTTTATTTTTTAACATTCTTACCTTGTATGTATCTTTTTCGCCATTGTTTTTTTCATTTAGAATTTAATTTAGGTTGCATTTTTCTGTGAGTGGAAAACGAATACGCAATATGTGCATTTTCGCTTAAATCTCAAGTGGAGAACCCGCTTATTTGCTTGGAAGTGTTTCCAAGCACATGTGCAACGAGGCGTTTCAGTGTCCGTGTGTGGTGTGCACACTGCCGAGGAGCACTCCAGCCAGAGTACGCTTTTCCATTCTCAAAAAAAGAGAATTGAACGGTATAATTAACCACCTCCTTTTTTTCAGGGGACATTGAGTGTGAATGCTTCAGTAAATTACAGTCATCCTGAGCGTAATGCACGAGGACGTTGACATTCGCCAACCCCATTGTCTCTCACTCACATGGCAGAGCGTGTAATTATTGGCGGGTTGCTGGTTAGTGGAGCGCAGCGTCCTTTATTGGACGCGCGGCAGGCACCGATGGCGGCCGTAATGAAGCGGCGCGTGGCGGGAAATCTCCGCGGGCTTCCAGATGCCGCGGAGGCGTCCGCCCGGGAAACCTCCTGGACCGGGCGGAGAGGCAGCTGCGAGGCCCGTTGACAGCTTCGTGTCGGGCCACGCGCCATCGCTGCGACCGGTTCGACGAGGACAGCCGCCACGCGGCGCGCTCTAATTACAGCCCTATTAACACCTGACCTGTGACTCGCAAGTAAATCACGCGGGGGGCGCGAGCGGGGGTCGCTCGGAGACGATCCGCCCCGGCCCTCCAGTGGAGCAGAGAGGCTTTTCGTTCTGTCCGTCCGTCCGTCCCTCTAACGGCCTGTAACGTTGCTGTCCGAGCCTGTTCAGGCCAGTTTGCGAAGAGCTGCAAGGAGAGGTCCCCTTGTGACATGATACGCGGTCGAAAACCGAAGCGCTTACTCGAGGAAGACTATGTTTGGGCCATGCCTGGTATCGGATCGCCTTTCTCTACCGGAGAGGCTCAGTGTTCCTGTAGCCCCCCCCCCCCCCCCACCCACCCACAAGCTAAACTCATTTGCACCCCTTTAATGGTTTTGCCGCCGTCAAAAGTGGCCACGTTTGAGATATGCCACAAACAAGGCAGGGCCCGGTCTCGGCGTAAACACAGAGGCCAAAGGTATTGCTGTTGATTTATGGCGGCCTAGCCTCGTTCTGTTTAATTCACTCGCTTTATCTTGCGGGCTTGGGTTCATGTTTCTCCGGGGGGACTGTTGAGCGTCAGAGCGGGACGCCTCTGGGGAACGAAGCCTGCCCAGAGAAAATTGGCTGACGGTTGATTTAAAGCCTCATAATTACAGTAGCAGTAGGTGAGACGCTGCCAAATAAACACGGAGATGGAACGGGCCGCTCACCCGAGGAGATACCAAAAGAAACCCTTGGGTAGGGGTTTAATGAGTGCGGTTGAGTAACGAAAAGGGACGGTGCTTTATTGCGTACGGCGGGAACTGTGGCCGTCTAAAACGACGGCCGCTTGTCGTGTTTAATCTCTCGACTGCATCAAAACAATTTAATGAGCTTCTGAAATCAATAGGCTAGAAGGTTTATTGCATAGACCTGCTGAATCTCCCACCTGATAATCCTAACATTTGTTATCCGTGTATGACTGTGGTCTTGGAGTTTCTACTTTTTGGCTGGATGTCCTCCCTACCACCCAGGATGTGCTGAGGCATGTGTATATGACCCTCTGGCCCCTGACAGTATTTTTGGACTGTTTTTGATTTTGTTTTAGACTATGTTGTTGATGGGCTTTTTGTCATGTGAAATTGTGTTGCTTTAGGCAATGCTGAATTAGTCAGCCCAACAGGAAAACAGGCTGGCTTTCGACCAATAAACACAGACTTTTTTTTTAGCTGCCTGTTGAATGCTGTCAAGTGTATCTGCCATCTATGGAATAGCTATTCTTGGCCTAATTACCCGACATTGAAGAGACTGTCTGATTTTTGTCAATGTGGAAAGATTATTGCTCATTTTTTTATGTTCTGATTTATTAGTATGTTCTCATGGAGAAATCCAAAAACAGAAATCAAAATTCTTAACTTTTAATATGTATTTTTAACTGTAACCTTTCTTTTTGACTGTTTTTGGAATGTAACTGATATATTACTGACAATCTGGGTGGACTGTTCACTGAAGCAGATTAGTCATGCCTTTTGTATTTTCCATTAATGAATCTTAAAGGTGCACTTTGCAGGATTTTTACCTTGGAAATATTATAAAATAGCCATACTCAATCATGTCTATGATGCACTGGCAATCTGTGTCTTTGTGCACATTTGCCGAATCTGTGCTCATCTGCCGGTATTTATTATTCTAAGATGTGTTTGGGATGTTTCTGGGCGTGACACTCTTTTCTGTGTGGGGAGGGGGTGGGTGTGGCTACAGAGCCTGTGGGGAGGTGTGGGTGTGGCTACAGAGCCTGTGGGGTGGGTTTCTGCAGAGTGTTTGTAGCTAACTAGCTACTGCAATGGCGGGGTCATGGTTTTTGACGATTTCTTCCCTTGCGGTCTTTTCCCTCGGTAGCCACGCGAGGGCGCTGCCCTTTTAGTGGATGTTTGCTCCGCCCCGTCTTTATCGCGGAGCTTCTCTCAGCATCCACACCTGTGCGTGGTTACCTCGGAGCTATTTAAGCCCACGTTTCCTTCGTTCTGGGCTTCTGTGTTTTGTGTTTGATACTATTTTGGCCTTTGTTTGCTTAACCAGTATGGTTAGGTCTAGGTTCTGTAGGAGACCTCTTTGCTCCAGTAGGTTTTATTGGAGTAATGCGGGACTTGCCTTTGTGCATGTAGCTATTAGGACTTTTCTTCCTTGGCTCTTTTCTGTCGCCGCTTCCTGGTCTTTCCTTTCTTTCTTTGCCTAGACCTGTTGCCTTTTCTGTCTCTCGATCCTCTCTCTGTCTGCTTTCTTCCTTGAAAGCGAGAGGAGTCTTTGTTTGTTTGTGGTTATATTTATATAGTCATTTCTTACTGAGAGGCAGGGCATTTATCATACTGAGAGGCAGGGCTTTATCTATACTGAGAGGCAGGGTGTGTATTTTTTACTAGGCTTGCGTTAGTCATTGAGCCGGCAAATGTCCAGAACAGCTGTTCTGTTTGTCCTTTCGGTACCTGTCTCCTTACAGGGAGACTGGGCGATTTTGTTCGGAACTGTAGTTCTGTTCGCCCTTCGGGTACGTCTCTCCTTACAGGGAGACTGGGCGATTTTGTTCAGAACAGTAGTTCTGTTCGTCTCTCCTTACAGGCAGACCGGGCGATTTCGTTAACATGTTTGCGTGTGACTGTGAGCCTATGAAAGTAGCCATGGAATGTTAGATCACTGTTCCTTTCGCCTTCTCGTATCCTCCCCCTTATTGAGATGTAGGGCCTTTATTTTTCGCATGTCTTGCGTTTGGTACACTGCCGGTAGGGGTTAGGACACGGAGAGTGCTTCCCTCCTTTTCCTGCAGCAAGCAGTGCGCTCCGTTTAGAGCTAGGGAGTTATTTTTCGCTTGTCGCGTTCTCCCTTTGCTTAGCTCTAATTTATGTTCCTTTGTTTGTGTTACCTCCGAGGCAGCTCCTTCTCTCATTTCACGTTAGCATCTCATTGTTCACTGTTTTGTATACTATTTTGGGTATTCAGTGTTGTTAGCTCATTGTGTTTACCAAGCTCGAGATTCTTTGCTCTCGTGTGACGTTCACCCTGTTATACGGGTCGATTTCAGTTATGCCCCTTTTTCCTAGTTCCCTTAGTATTTTCCTCCAGTCGAAAGCGGAAGCTAGGTTATTTGAGTTTGTCGTTTATATTTCCTCAAATACGGGGTCTCTCCGTCTCAGTGGCTCTTAGATCTTTTTTCAAAGTGTAAGTATAGCGACGCCAAACAACAAGCTGACAGGACGCATTCAAGAAGCAGTCGACCTAGGATTTGCCTTGATAGCTGAAGTTAAGCAAGGGGATAAAAAGTGACACGGAGTTGGTGAGTTTTCTGTTGGACCTGTAAATAACGTTAACGCTACGCTAACTCGATGGCCGAAGTCGGGTACCTTGCGTGGGCGGGGCTGAGGACGGAGCTGGAGACTTCTTTTATTGTAAACACAGGACCACAGCAAGGCTAAACATCCTTCATAGTGCACCTTTTAAGCAGGAGTTAAGGACTCTGCACATTCACAAACCATAGAAAAAGGGAGCAAAAGGGCCATTGTTGTATATTTCAAATCACATACAATATATTTTGTACAGAAAATATAATATTATAGCATGTATATTTTAATTAGACATAGCAGGTGTTTAGTCACCTCATATTCTTAATGCTGCGTTTTATCTGTGTTATTTTATTATTTTTTTGATGCAGTCTTACATGTAGATCCATGGTATAGGCCTACATCCCAAGCTGGCAGTAAAGAGCCAAAATGGCTTCTCTAAAGAGCCAGATTAATTTCACTGTGGAAGGTGAATAATGAGAACTTCGGCCCAATTCTTTCAGGAGTTGTGGAGACGCATTTTTAGTCTTGAAAAGGGTTGGAAACTTGAATCCAACTCCCACAGGCGGACGACCTGAACTTGGCTCTTGGCTTCAGCAGCTCCGTGTCAGTCCTATTCATGTCCTATTCTGCCTTTTCATGTCATGTGGTACTGATTTTTCTTCTGGACTTAGAAGAACTGTTTCTGAGGCAGTCAGTATCGAGGGGGCTCCGGCATGCGGGCCATTAAAACTCCAGAGCTGAGGCGCCTTTCTCTACGAACAGTGGAGTCAGTCGAACGTAAAATGCTGCCATTTTCTTTTCTTACAGATGCCGCTTTCAAACTCTCGTGGGTTTTGACCGCGTCTCTCTCTGTCTTTGCATGTTTACTTTCGTAAGCCATGCTATTATTGTACAAGTGGTGTGTGTGTGTGTGTGTGTGTGTGTGTGTGTGTGTACCTAATCTGTTAGACTAACAGTCTCCTCTGTCCCAGGCAGTGTACACTGTGTATATATGACATATTACTTATTTATACAGCTAGATAGAGCCATGTAGGAGAAATGCTGTGCTTGCTTTGGTTTGACCAATGAGAAAAGAAAGAGGAAGGAAAGTGTCAGTTATAAATATGTGCTGAATGGCCATTCGATCAGCTTGTGTTTCAGGCAATCAGAGTCTAATACTTTCCGCGGTGTTCATTTTCAAATGACTGCCTCTTTCTGTGAAGTTCATCCCAAGATACATGCGTGCGTGTACTTTTTTCACCCAGTGGGCAGAGTGGCTTGTGGATTCTAAAAATCACCTGCCATTTTCAACATTGTACCAGCCACATTGCCTTTTACAATATAACACAACCTGGTTGGTTACCGGCCAAAGTGGCTGCTAGAGTAAAAATCTTACCAGCCACAGTCAAGATTTTACCAGCATTTGGCTGGTGGCTGGTGTTAATTTCACACCCTGATGCATGCATACATGTACAAAATATACTGTACATACACAATATATAAATGTATGCATACATGTATATAACATGCATACACACATACATGCGTGGATGCAAAATGCATTGATAATTGCATACAGCATGCATATATTTGTAAGTGTAGAGCGACAGAGAATAAGAAGAGCAGAAGAGTATTCGTTACTGTGTACAACTGAACGTGCAGAGCAGATTCATCCCTTTGCTCGCCTCATTGACCGCGATTGCTCTGTGTTTGTCGCCCTCTCCACACAGGTACCTTTGTCTCGGCCTTCACGGTGCTGTGCGGGGCACGGACAGACTTGCCGGACCGGCACGTGTGCTGCGTGTTCTGGCTCAACATGGCGGCCGCCTTCATTCAGATCCTCACCGCCATTGTTATGGTGGGGTGGATCATGAGCATATTCTGGGGGATGGACATGGTTATTTTGGCAAGTAAGTAATGATTTGTGCTGTTCCATCCCTCTTAGTGACTGCATGTAATGGCTTCCCTAGCATATTCATACAATTTTGTTGTGTTCTTAAAGGGATAATTAGGAATTTTGGACATAATGTCTCAATTACGACTTACCCATGATGTAGTTGATTGATGGAAACCATTTTCAGCTAATTCCATGCTGTCCTTCTTTTGGACATACACACGTTGCTAATGCTAGCGCAACTCTATGGTAACTGGTAGCATCAACTACCAAACGCACTTAAACACTCCACAGTGCACCCAAAGCAAATAACCCCGATAGACTGTCATCGTATTTTATTTTGAGTGTTTATACCATCATTTTTGAAGTCAAACTATCGTTGAATCCTTTACTTTGTGCTGACCTATATTCTCTGTGGAAGTACGGCGGCGGAGCGAACGTGGCCATTGCAACTTGTTGCTCTTCTTTGTTGTTGTAGTCAACCAGTGCTGGCACTACATTTGTAGGTAACGTAAAGTATCGCTCCGCCACCGTACTTCCACAGAGAATATAGGTCAGCACAAAGTAAAGGATTCAACGATAGTTTGAGTCGTAATTGAGACATTATGTCCAAAATTCCGAACTATCCCTTTAATGTGCGCAGACTAATTCCCAAACGCAGTTGAACAGTGGGGAAGAAATACTGATCTATCTTCATATAACTGCAACTCATGCTATTAAAACAAATATATTTAATGTAGCGCTACTCAACTCCAGGTCCTGCAGGCCGCCGTGTCTGCTGGTATTAGCACCACCCATGCGCTATACCACCTGATTTCACTTGATGAGCTTACATCCAGAACCAAGGAGGTAAAAGAATTAGTGAAATCAGGTGGTGGAGCACGTGTTTGGTAGAAATACGTGCAGACACTGCGGCCCACAGGATCTGGATCGCTGGTTTAACGGGTTTCTCAAATGATAACGTAAGCAAACATTTAAGTAAACATTCAAACTACGAAATGTCTCATGATGTAGTACGGGTTGGAATGAGAAACTCATCCAAATCCTAATTTCGACATTTTTGACTGCTCTTTGTCACCGCAATGCACGTGCAGGTCAGCCTGTTAGTTGGCTGTGCTGAGTCACCTAAGAAAAATAGTGATAAATAGGAAATATTGTCACACATAGGGTGTCACACTATGGATGACTGCTTACTGTGTGGTGACATATTTGGTTTGCATTATTACATTTGTGCATTTGGTATTTAGCTTTCCTTTGTGTGGTTTAAACTGTGAGGATATATCAGACATCAGTTGCTTCAGTTTGTTCAATTTGTACAGGAGAGTTGGAATGGTGCTTTAATTAAAGGGTGCTTTGCTTGGAGTCTTGTTTACTGTAGAGATCCTGCCTTTGCAGAAAATCTTTAAAAATAAATAAATAAATAAAACTGTTGGTATCAAGGGAGGAGCTGATGTGTGAATTATTTGTAATAATTAAGATGCCATACTATATTATAACCAAATCTCTTCGGTACAACTATTTTTTTTGTGACATGTGCAAAGTTAATGTTACCACGTTACACTTAATTAAATATGAGAAGCTGCAGCTGTGTGACCCTTATTAAATTAGCAAGCTTGTGAATCTGGGGGGGAAAAGCACATTCAGAATAATTGCAGGAAAAAAAGCAGATTTCAGAACGAGCGTATTCACAAGGCAAGGGCTCTACCTCCCCTATTGGTGGCTCAAGTATCTGCTGGTAACCAGAGGTGTCGAATCCAGGTTCAGAAAGTAGAAGTCCTCCCCAGTATTTTGTTACAATCACCTGTATTTGCTAATTAGCTCAATTCCAGAAGGTTAAACTAATTGTTGAAATCAGCTGGCTGAGTTCACTGGTGGAGGAAACTCATGGTTGACTACTTTCTGACCCCTGGACTTTCCACCTTTGCTGGTAACATTCCGACAGCCCTGTAAAAGAGAGTTTCTGTGTTAAAAGTATATTTTTGAAGGGTAGGATCTCCCTACTGTATGAAATAGGCTGAAATGCAGTGTTGTATATAAGAGATGGCTAACGTGTTTTGTTTCCAGCAGGAGATCCTGCTTCGTCTCCTTTTCAAAAAGGAATTGATAGGTTACCATGTCAGTGAATTTGTATCAAAGTGAAATCAAAGCTAATTAAATTACTTTTGCTAAAGTGGATTCAAAGTTGGCTTCAGGGTAGAATGCAAAGGGGAACAAGAGGCTGGGTTTGACCAGGGTGCTATGGGAAATGTAGTCCCCATGGTGCTATGAAATGTAGTCCCCATGGTGCTATGGGAAATGTAGTCCACATGGTGCTATGGGAAATGTAGTCCACATGGTGCTATGGGAAATGTAGTCCCCAGGGTGCTGTGGGAAATGTCCCCAGAGCTTCTACTTCTTTGTCATTTTCTTATGTCTTTCCATAGCAGTTTGAAAGTTGCTAAAATAGTTTAAAAATATTTAAATAGAATTCAGAAGTACTGTATGCAGACTGGAAAATGTGACATAACTAACATCACTAAAGGTAAATTTCCACATGTGTACAATAAGTTTAAGACTGGATTGTGCGCAGAATTTTAGGAAAAAAAGATTTAATGTCATCATGAATGTGGATTTAGACGTGTCAACGTATTCAATGTAACGTATATTGATCTCATACAATGTTTTCCTCAGGTGTTGTATGATCTCAGGTTAGTGTAAAATAATGCTAACCTATGCAGTATTTAGCATTATTTGCACAAATGCAATGTGAGCCCGTAATACCCGTGTTTTCAGGATATATGACAATTCTGTCCTTCCCTTTGCTTTAAACTTTCCATTGGCACAATAGGTGTAATGATTCAACTATGTCACAGATGGCATCCAAAACTGGGAAACAACTCTGGCAGCAAGATTAGTTCCAGGTATCTAACTTTACAAGTTATGAAGACTTATGAAACTCATAAATACTGTAGAAACTCCGCCTCGCTGGTCCCAGCAAGAGACTGGGAAATGGGGTATTTGGGAAAATGTTTTCAAATGTTTAAAAGGATTTAATAAAGTTGTTTACAGGCCTGTCGTGTGTCATATTCTGGCATCTGTCATCCTAAACTCAAATAATTTTACTGGCTGGACACCGAGATGCAACAGCACTTTGGATAAAAGCGTCTGCTAAATGACTGTAATGTAATGTATGTAATGTACTGAATTAGACAACAGATGTTCATTTAATTTGACATTAGCTCAAGTAGCTTTGGATAGTATGAGTCATACTGAGTGGAGGGCTATGTAGTAGGGAGCTGGCAGATTGTGACCCTCAATGTCATATTCACCCTCATTTAGTGTAGCTCTCTGATTTTGTCCCTTCTTTTTAATGCTAGGATGTGTGTGTGTGTGTGTGTGTGTGTGTGCGCGTGCATGCGTGTGTGCGGAGATATATAGATAATAACACTGTGAGAGATATAAAACTTGTCATTACTATTAATCATTCCAAAGTACGCAGAGGAAAGTGCAATCTAAGAAATATTAGCGAAGCTCATTTATCTTCATATATAAGCAGCGTTTTCATCTGTCTTAACCTTTACATAATTTAACACCTGACTTCAATAATCCCATTGTTTTGCAAGGAGATTATGGGACCACGGGGTGTCTTTGTGAACATAACGAAACTGTTCTTTTTTTTGTGCCGGAGAGAATATTTCTTGATGGCGTCAAATAAGAATGAGTCATACTTTCTGTGCAGTTGGTCTTAGTGCTTTTGTTATTACCAAGTCTTTTTTTTTTTTTTTTTGATGAATGGCGACCTTTTGAATTATTAGATTTATCACCTTTTGAAGTTTGCCAGCTCTAATCTTCTAAGTGCACAAAACAGTGAAAGTCACGGGTGGGCGGGCGGCGACTAGGGCACAATTTCTCTGCTTCCTGTTTTCCACCAGTCTCACTTCCTGTGTTAATTGTCAAATCTCTTCTGTTTTTTTTTTTGTTGCAACGTCTCTTCAATGGACACAGTTTCCGAAGGTAGGTGTGATTAGCGCGGCTCTCTCCTGGTCTGGCCATGATCTGCACACCTTGCTCCGGCGTACATCTAAACGCTGCTTTCAGTTCAGACCTACTAAACCATCTGTTTGTCTTTCATTTGTTCTTCCCTTCGTCTTCTCGACATTAATCACCCTGTGGCGACACGGTCCACTCGTCTACATATCGCCCGTCTCTCCCTTTCTCTCTCTGTCTATCCAGTCACGAGTGCACATGCCTGTGCATGTGTGTGCCATGTAGCCTATATGAAATACACACAAGGTATATTTAATGCATGGCGACTGTGCGTCCCAGTCACACGATCTGTATGTCTGTTAATGTAAGGTTGCGTAAGGCGTAGTACCACTCATTTAAAGCTTGTTGAACCAGAGTGGAACTAATTGCCTTCGAGGATACCTTCAAAACTGGTCAGAGACTTACAGTATGTGCACTATAACATACTGTATAGTACATGCACAGTATAGTACCACTACAGCACTTACACTATTAAGAATGTGCATTTTGAACATGGCATTGTTTTGCACCCAGTACTTGTGTAAAGCATGCTTTCCAGCTTACTGCATAGTGAAGCATTGACTCCCTATTTCTAACTGCAATTTCTAACTATTTCTAACATCTCAAAAACAGAGAGATGGGTGAACATATTAACACACACACACACACACACACAAGCATGATTCAAAGTTATGTAGGATGCAGCCTGACAAGATGACCTGTAAATTATTGTACAGTGATTAGTGGTTCAGTTCTTACGGTAAAATCACTTACTAATCTATTCATTACATGGATACATGGCCTATATTATTTCCAAGAAAACTTTATAAGCCTGCAGTTTGCAAAAAGCTAAAGCCCGTCTGTGAGAAGTGCGGATAGTGAGGAGGTCGAGGGACATCGTGAGGGAACCAAAGCTCATGCCTTGTCGCACTCAAATTCCTCATGCATGCAGTGAAAGCTTATTGGCCCGAGCTCTGTTAGACGGACGCACAAGCGCTTTGAGGTGGCGACGACGCCGTCGCCCGCAGCGTCGGTGACCTCACGCCTCTGGCCCTTCCCTTCCGTTTGCAGGCTACAGGGATCAAGGCATACCTCAGCAGCTGTGAATGGGGTGCAGCAGATGTGAAAGCAAGAATGTACAGTAGTCTCCTAGTCTCCCGGCACACGCCCCGCCCGGCCCGGCCCCTCCCCCCCAGTGAGGACGGAAGCATAGAGATGCCTTCACCATCCCTCCCAGGGGGGGCGGGCTCCTATTCCACAGACTCCGCCCCCACACCACCTCCCACCCCCCGGTTGCCTTCTACTTCATGGCTCAGAGTAAGTATGAAGATCATTCGGAAAAGAGGGGATAACATTTCTCCACGTACTGTAAATAATAATAATAATATAATAATAATTTAAAAAAAAGATCTGCGGGAAAGATTAAACGACCGTGTGTACCGTGTGCTAATGACATTGCCATCCCGCCAGGGGTAACATCAGTGTTAACAGATTTTTTTTTAAATTAGTAGCAAATATTGAAAAGTGTAGTTTTATTCTGATTTGTTTTTTGTTTTTTTCTGCTGTACAGATGGGTTTTGAAGTTTTGACTAGTTGGATTTATTGGTACGCCACGGTGTCTGTGTTCTGCTCCCTGGAACGTTTAATACGCTGTCGGGCCTTATTTTATGCGGAGATTAACTTGTTTTTAGATATTCTGCACGGCTATCCAATTTCTGCTCATTGAGCTCTGTCTGTGATCTGTAAAGACTCTACCGCACAAAGAACCACACAAGCTGATTATCTTCTGTGACTTTTGTATCATTATTTATTGGTTGTTTTTTTGTGAAACGTCATTATCATAAACCTCAATGTATTGTTTATTGAATTTCTCTAGGCCAGTTTCCTTAGATACTGTCCATTTCGACAAAGTCAATGTGTACTCATGGGATGAAATAAAAGTAATTGGTGTGAGTGATTTTTGCTTTATTAAAGTCACACTGAGAAAAGAATACAGCGGGCACAAAACACGTTGAATCATTTGAAATGTGGCTGGACTTTTGTTTATTAGACAAGAGGGGGAAAAAACCCATAGGGGTAGATTTATTAAGATAAATCTAAAGCAAAACTGTTTAGCACCCGCAAAACCAATAACGTGACCAATGATTGGTCAAGGTATTTGTTTTGCACCAATCATTGGTTGTATTATTAGTTTTGCATTTGCTAAAAGGTTTTGCACACGCTAAAGGTTTAGTAAATCGGGCCCATCGGCTGGTGAATCGTGATTTTTTTTTACAGTTAATTTATCACAGAGCATTTCTCACTTGTGTACCCCTCAGTTTGAACCAGGGACGGAATCCACAGATGTATATTTACATATACGTGCACAAATATTTTCATTTTAATGGCATCTCACAGCTGTTTATTTTAAACATTATTCTGTACTCGGTATCAATCAGCGATTGTCGCACAGGAGAGCACCGGAGATGAGAGTTACTTGGACTCTAATATTCAGATTGAACAAACATAGGCTGCATCCTCGCAGTAGACTTTAAAATTAAGCCATCTGCCCAACAGACAAGGAAGGGAAATTTAAATATCTATTAGAACTTGACTTTCGGAAAGCTGTTGCACATATTTCAGCTGCCAGATTTAGCCTCATTACAAAACCGGAAATATGTGTTGGCCATAGCACGGAAATTGCTCTTGGGGGGGGGCGAGATGCTTTTCTGAATAAACAGTCTGCTGTAAACGGCACTCGTGTGTGTTTCAGCCAGCCCGTATGAACAATGACCGCAGGTGCCACACCCGGTAGTATAGAACGAAAGCTTTTTCCCCCCGCTGCAGACAGTGCCCTAGGGCGATTGGTCCTCATAAGCAAATCTATTGTTGAGATGTTTCTGGTGCTCTCAGTGCAGCTGTTACAGCAGCGCTTGAACAAAGACACCACATGGGGGGGGGGGGGGTACAATAAGGGTTCTGACTCAGGCCGATGTGGGACGGCCGTTATTTCACGTCGGGCGCGGGAGGGCGAAAGGGAGACAAAGCGTCCTCGTTCTCGGCTGTCACCGGGGGGGGGGGGCGCTGGTCAGGCACAGCGCTGGTCAGGCGGGTTTCAACCCCCCGACGTTGGGCTTCAGTGCCAGAGCTGCCGTCTCCTCTAGTCAGGCCAGGCGCTGCTGTGGGCTAAAAAAACAGAAAACTCACCGCGTCCTTTGGGGGTGGACACACCGCGTCTTTTGGGGGCGCACACACAGGACGTGCACCCCGTCTTTCATACACGCGTCACCAGCGTCCTCACCTTTCACACCGAACGCACTCCGTGACCCCCCAAAAAACCCCGCAGACGCGATTATCATTTTGCTGTCCCGGATATAGTGTAGCAGTGGTCCCCGACCCTGTTCCTGGAGATCTACCATCCTGTAGGTTCTCGCTCCATCCCTAACAAGGAAACGCATCATTCAGCAGCTAGAGATCTCGTTGAGGTGCTGATTAATGGAAGCAGGTGGGCCATTTTAGGGTTGAAAAATTAAAATCCACAGGATGGTGGATCACCAGGAACACGGTTGGGGACCACTGTAGTATGGTATTGTAATGCATCGTAATATTGTTATACTTCTTCCCACCTAAAAATCGCAGGGAGGCCTCAAGTCAATGAGAAGACATTGTGTGTATGACAATGTGTAAAAATGCTGTCAAGTGGTCTTTGTTTTTGTTATTATGGTATTGCTGCTGTTTATTTATTTTTTTTACACAGATTTATGTCGTGTTTTAAGCTTTTATCCCAATCGGGGAGCCCAAAATGGTGCCTATGGACAGAGTTTAAAATTTCAAATGAGAGGAAAACACTGATAATGATTTGAATCTCTTTTATAACTCTGCCGTGTTGCATTGCCTGCTCTATACAACTGCAGTACTCCACATATACCAGTCAGACATGTTGGATATCAGGCTGTTCATGTTAATCAGTCACAGAGTAGATATTTTGTCACATTATATTTGAAAGTGTTTAACCTATTAATTTTCTCACGTTATACAATGGGTAAATTAGATGACACAGAATGACTCTTATAATATGTGCTATAACACACTGGCAACATTTTGGACTGAATGTTACCAGTTTTGTATTAAAACCTTGTCACCTTAAGTTGTTAATTGTTTTGGTGTCTAAGTTGCTGTAATGTGAAATGTACCCGTTTTTGAGATTTCTGAAGTAAACTTTGCCTCTTGTCTGTGAAATGCCTGTTGTTTCTCTGTCACAATAATCTTCCTTCAGCTTTTCTTGCCTTGTTTGGCTGTTTGAAGTGAACAATGTCTTCTTTGAACTTCAGCGGATAAAGGCGTTATTCATGTCTGGGGTCTCTTGTCAGTCTGAGATTGGCTCCTCCATGACCCAGGAGAACGGGGGTACCATCCCACGGTCTGGTGCAAGATCACAAATACAGTATGTGATTAGAATGTTCAGTTAAGAACATTCTAATGCTGATGTAACAATCAATGCTGGTAATTGGAAACAATGGAGTTCTAGAACACCGACTTAAAATTTTGAAAAACACATTCCAAAAAACCTACTCTTCAAAGGGTTAAAAGGAAGCTTCCTGGTTCTGTGTTTTCATAGCTTGTTTATTGGGCTATAATGCTTTATGCTGTCTGGTAGGGGTCTGCAACCCTAGTCCATAGGACTGGCAGAGGTCCTCAATCTTATCCAGTAAGGGCTGGTGTGGCTTTTCTTCAAACCAGGCAGTTACACACCTGATTCTACTAATTAAGGTCCTTAGCAAAGACTCTTGTGGTTGATTAGTAGAATCAGGTGTGTTACTGCTTGGTCAAAACAAAAACAAAAGCCTGCACCCACACCGGCCCTTTCTGGATGAGATTGAGCACTCCTGCTATAGAGCCTAGTGTAGTAATACTCAAATCTCTCCCGTGAGGCCATTACTGCTGGTTTTCTTTTCCACCTGATAGTTAATTGATTGATTAATGCCACTGATTGGCCAGAGATTTAACTCACCTAGTGTCCCAGGTTTAAATTATTCCTAAATCAGGAGGAATGAAATCCAGCAGTAGGCTACTACTGGCCTCGAGGGTCAGATTTGAGTATCCCTGCTCTAGTGGTTTTCCATCTTTCTCAGCACTTAATTTATTCATATATAGCAGTTCATTACATAATTAACCCACATCACCTGGTGTCTTGGGTTTTTAATTAACTGTCTGATGCGCTGGCTGGTTTTAAGATGGAAACAAAAACAGTAAGCCCTACAACTCCCCGGGATCAGGGGGTATATTACGAGGCAGGATTCCTTAGTTAGCTGGATAACTTCACTGAATAAAACCCGGAAACCTCCCAAATCTGGAACACTGAGGGACGTAAAAAGGGCTGTTCTGGATTTTACTCAGTGCAATTATCCAGCTATCCAGTGATGTCGCTCATCTCGGAACGGAGGGGGTCGTCGGTTTCCCCCACTGTGCCCAATCGGGGGCTTTGTTCTCACTTCAGCCACTTCTGCTGCAGGTCTGAGCTGACAGGAGCAGGAGGCCTCAGTGGATGCACTGCAGAGTAGGATGTGTGGAAATGTTCTCACGGGTGCGAAGCGCATTTTCGCAGAATTACCACGTGTCGTTCCCTCCGTTACTGAAATATCACACAAAAAAAGGCCGCAACCCCAACCTTTTGTATTACATGTCGGGGCTTGCTGTACCATTTATTTATTTTTTTTACATTTTAATGATTCATTGCACACTTTAGTGTGGGCTTGGAGAGACACATTTGTTGCATTGGACAGCTGTGATTCTTTGGCTTTAGCTGTGAATGCAAAGCCCCTTTTATGTAATTGTAACTTGAAAAGCCAACGGGGGGCAGTCTGAGCTGTGGCTATTATGGGTCATTGATGTAACTAAGCATCTGGTACTGTTATGCACAGTTCAGTAGGAAAGTGATCAACAAAATATTTTTATCATTTTTATAAAACGACCATCAATTTCTGAGCCAGCAGCATCATTCCTTGTTTTCGGGGGCTTGGGGGCTGCTAATTATCTCCATGGTGATGTTCCTAATTTGGTTTTCTGCATTTACAAGTCCGTTATTCTCAATATTCAAATAAAGCCAGGCCACAAGGTTGTGCATTTGTTGTAAAAAATAAAAAACTCAAAAAAGCCCCAGAGAAAGACATTTTATATCGCTTTATATTGGAAAAGAAATGGTCTTGATGCAATGTAGGTTTATTTATGTCCCGTGTCCAGCAAAGTGCTTACGTAAAAATCTCAATGCTTACAAATGAATTAGTTATTTATGTTTCGCGCAGTTATTTTGCCGCCGCTTTTATTTAATGTCAGTTACTGCCTTTTCACATTGGCCGCGCATAGGCGGCAAGTACCGTTGATATCAATGGAGAGTCGTTTGCCGCACTTGCGCTGCGCTCAAAGTTCAACCAAATTCAACTTTGACCCCTCCAGTCGCTGACCTTTCAAAGCGCAGTCAATAGCTAGAGAGTGGGCGGTACTGAACGGACCAACTTCGCGAACCCAAAATGGAGGAGAAATTAATTATGTGCGTGACCGAATAACCCGAGTTGTATCAATCGAACTTGCGGGACTACCCTAATTTAAATTTTTTTTAAATTCGCATGGCGAAACATAAGTTTTCAATTGGGGCTACCAGGTTTGTAACAAATAAGCACTACTACATTGATATCTACCAGATTATTACCAGGCTGCGCTAGCTCGCTACGTTAACTATCGATAGCCAGGATGGCATTCTATATTACGGTCAGTAGATAAGTGTTTTTTGTTTGTTTAGAACGGTATACATTTCACGTTCGAAAGCAATTAGAAAAAGTGGAGAAGAGCACAGACCCTGAAAACGAGTGACAAGCTCTCTCCCTGTCCTGGTTCATGTGGATCACGTTAATGTTGTGGGCAATGCTGAATGAAATTAAATCACATGAAAATAATAACCGGATTTTGTGCTTGTATATGTAGAGGAAGAATGACTGGTGTAAAGTCGCTTTTAAAATACCCGTCCCGGATACGGATATGTATTGTTGTTTTTGCCGCTTCGCTCTCTGCTCGCGCTGACTATAGCGGCAAGCTTACGCTCATGCGCGCCAGATGTGAAAGTAGCGTTACTCTGTTTTTCTGTTCCCGTGGTGTTTTTTTAAAATTGTTTTTCTTACTGCAGCTGGTTCGTTTAACTTGTGGAAAGCATTCCTCTGCTTCTCTATTCCCAGGCTGCGGCCTGTCTCTGGGTCACTGCTGGAATGCGCCGGTTGCAACGTTCCATTACCAGCTGCTGCGCATCCACTGCGACGTCGCAGTTTTAAGCGGCTCGTCTGCGAACCCAACCACGTGCGGATGAACCCTCATCCCTCTAATACTGCGTCCCAGTATTCTTCACTCCTCGCCTCCTTTCCTCCACTCGTCTCCTACCCGGAAGTATGCAAAACTGCCTGTACGTTTCAAGTACAAGTAGTAGTAAAACTAGTAGGTATACAGTATACAATGTACCTGCTTCAAGATATTAATTCATACATAACCATCCATATGTATTTAATATGTAATCAGCAACATTAGATTAAAACACAAAGATCGGTTTCCGATTGGGACGCACTCGAGGGGTGTCCAATCTTATCCGAAAAGGTCCAGTGTGGGTGTAGGTTTTTGTTCTAGCCCAGTACTAAGACACTTGATTCTACTTATCAGGGTCTTGATTGAATTAAGACTATGGTTGGTTGATTAGTTGAATCAATCGGATGTCGTATGCTTGGCTAAAATAAAACCCGTAGCCACACACGGCCTTTTCGGATAAGATTTGGATGCTTGAGTGGAACTTAGGAGACTATGGCCCAGGGTCCACTTGTGTTTTTTCTTGTATAAGCCTTCAAAGCAGGACTATCAAACTCTTAAGACCTGGAGGAAAGCTGGTTTAGGCCTATAGGGAACAAGGTATGTGGACAACTGATTTGGGATCGATGACTTAAATTAATTGGAATTAAAACCACACCAAAATACAGGAGATGCTTAGACCACACACCTGCTTTAAAAAGGTTTTATTGTACTTTTTTTTTGCAGTTATTGCAAATAGAATGTGGTCCTGAAAATATAAGATTAAAGAAAATTGTTAATAGATAAATGAAAACTGAAATATTTTATTTTTTCATTTGAATACAGTATAAAACAAGACGTCTCTTTCCCGCCTCCAAAAAATAAAAAAAGGATGGCCTGACTGACAGCTGACAGACTGCACATGGGCCAAGATGCCCATACACTGAGGGGCCATTCATTCTCCCTTCATAGCAACACATAAACGTCACGGGCAATCCCCATAACCCGATCCTTCATCATCCTCTAAATATAGGCAACACCCACTCGGAACATTCGCCAGCGGTCTGATGGGCTCCATAAATAATGCTGGGTGTCACCAAGATGGAGAGGCGATACCATCCCTATGGACGCGAGAGCCGATGAGAGCTCTGAGCCAGCACTTTTAAAATATAACGGTGTTCAAGAGGAGCCCCTGCTTCTGCATGAACCGCCATAAAGAACTCCTGATGGCAGTCGTAAATTAGAACCGGCGAACACGCGGTCGATTCAACTACTTCAAGGCGGGGTAAACCCGCATTGCCCGTCTGCCCGGGCGATGCGATCAGCGCGTCGCTTTGGAACGCCAGCTGCGTGTCGGGTTTTGTGTTCTATCCCGGTAAGCCATCGGAGCAGAGATCTGTGGGCGGGCGAACGCAATAGCCCCTCTGCAAACTGCACGGTCCCCAGGCCATGATATCTCGGGCTGCCAGCCAGGACTCTGACTCAAGCCAAGCATTACTAAATAAGGAAGCAGAGCATTCGCGAGAACAGAAATTTTCCAGAGCGCGAGCAGCGCAAGCCAGAAACACAGCGTCCATAGGACATAGGTGAGATAAATAATGTAATTCACAGTGGCTTGTGGGTTATGCCCGGCTTATTTTATTTATGCTTTATTACGTAAAGACGGATCTTGATGAGCTTTTGTCTCTGAACGTAAAGCTTAACCAATCACACAACCTATCTGGTTGGCCTACCGACCGTCTGTGATTGTTCGGCCTAATGTCATATAACCCACTAGGTGGCAAAAGTTCCCGGTGAATATGGCGTTGTAACCTGATCTGCGACCAAAATTCCCGATTCAAATAGAAACACAATTAAAATGCCAATCGACCAAATAAACGATGGTGGAATACCATAACGTCCACAATGTGCAGTCTAAAACATAGTATCAAACTGGCTATGCTGGGGTTTATATTATAGGCCAATGTATGCCAGGTGCTTTTTCAAAACGGTCTATGTGTTAGTTTGTGGTATCAATCAATGAGATATCAAGTTTCCGTAGATACACTGCCTGGCCCAAAAAAAAGTCACACACTCTAATATTTCATTGGACCGCCTTTAGCTTTGATTACGGCGCGCATTCGTCGTGGCATTGTTTCGACAACCTTATGCAACGTCACAACATTTATTTCCATCCAGAGTTACATTAATTTTTGGCCGAGATCTTGTATTGACGACGGGAGAGTCGAACCATTCGGTAAAGTCTTCTCCAGCACATCCCAAACACTTTCAATGGGGTTAAGGTCAGGACTCTGGTGGCCAATTCATGTGTGAAAATGATTCCTCATGCTCCCTGAACCACTCTTTCCCAATTTGAGCCCGATGAATCTTGGCATTGTCGTCCTGGAATATGCCCATTGATGGGATAACCTGGTCATTCAGTACATTCAGGTACTCAGCTGACTTCATTTTATTGCTGCATAACGTTGCTGAGCCTAGTCCTCACCAATTGAAGCAACCCCAGATCATAACACTGCCTCCAGAGGCTTGTACAGTGGGCACTATGCATGACGGGTGCAACAACTACTTTTTTTTTGGCCAGGCAGTGTATTAACTGGGTTCAGTGTCTCTAATGTTTGACAGTGATGGGCCTATTTCACTATCGGTGTCTACTTTTTCTACATGTGCTAATCATCTCATAAATTCAACATTTTCCTGGTTTTCACATGGTTCGTCGGAATAACTTCAGTGTTGCTCATAAAGGCTAAAATGGTTCACTTCTTTTTCACTTCCTCAGGAATATGCCCACTATGAAGCACTGGGTGAAAACATGTTTGTAGATGGCTCTATACAGAATAAAAAACTAATTGATGGATGGATTGATTGATTGAATATAACAGCTGAATATTGGCTGAATGGAACAGTGCATGCTGTACAGAGCAACGGTGTATATAATGTGTTTCAAGGATTTATTGCATTGTGAGTGACATTCTACCTGTCAGCCATGCTACCCACAAACAGGAATGACGATCATTCTTCCACAGATCCAGATTTGGCCTGACAGACGCGTGTCGAAAGGGTGGATTGGACAGAGGAGCCTCCATTTACGGAGGCTCAGAGCAGAGATGAAAGAGTCCCCATCCACTGCCATCTCCAAATAGTGACACTGAGGAAAGCCCACGCATCTTTATTTTAATTTACTTCAATTACATTTTGTCCTGTAAAGGGAGAAAGCGCAGCGAGATTTTCAGCCTTGCCAAACAGAATAAAAATGTAAGTCTCACATGCAATTTAATTGTGCAAAAACAGGTCAAGCATGCATGATGGCCTCTTGGAATGTCAGTGAATGAGGCTACGCGCCTTGCATGTAGCCGAATTAAAACACTCATTAAAACCTGGCTGTGGTATCAACTTTAATGGAAGGCACAGTCAATGTTGTGTCTTTACACTACTTCCAGTGGCAAGGAAGCACTCGTCTAATATATTCAAATCTCTCAGTTTGAAAGTTAGGGTTTAAAAATAAAAGCAATAGGAAAATATCACATTTTAGCCAAAGTCCATATTTATATTTACTGTAACATTCTAAAGCGAAGCATAGTTTGCAGCATGACTGACACGATGTGATATGCGTACAAAAAGGAGGTTTATGAATGACAACATCTGAGTACAGTAAGCTAATGGGCTTGGGTACAGTATTTCTCAGAATATTACAAAGGCACCACATTTGTTTCACTGAGAATGAAAATCAGTCTATGAACAACCCAGACTATTTGCTTAACTTAAGCGAGGCCTTTCAAAAAGC
Source organism: Synaphobranchus kaupii (assembly GCA_029718625.1). Taxonomy (NCBI): domain Eukaryota; kingdom Metazoa; phylum Chordata; class Actinopteri; order Anguilliformes; family Synaphobranchidae; genus Synaphobranchus; species Synaphobranchus kaupii. Next base: position 11,118,722 of record CM056381.1, on the reverse strand, counting down.
CCCCTCAATCTGTAGAGGACACTACACTGCTTGCTCAACTACGAGACATATTTACATTTTAATAAAACCGCACCTGTTACCTCCACCTGTGGTGCAGCAGAGAATGATTAACTTTGACAATGATCAGAATACAACCATCAGCTTTTCGCCGATGACAGAACTCTAAAAAACATGCTGCTACATTTAGTGTTCTTGTGCAAACATCACAAAGTAATAAATATGGCTAGGTCTATGACAATATAGGCGATTCTTACTCAATGAATTCTTGCACTAAGACTCCGCATCCTGGCTTCCATTTCCCCTTAAGGCACCGTCAATTATACACATTTACGTTTCCACAGCTGCCACTAGAGGGCCACATCCGCGTTTGTTGAGAACATGACTCGTTGCTGTTTTCTGGCTAATGCAGCACATTGACCTGAATTTAACAGTGGATTTACTCAGAGGATTCGTTTTTCTAATAAAAGGGGGACAGCCTATAAAACGAAGATTAAACAAAGGTCCTCACTCCCATTAGAATACTAAAAGGATTCAAGAACACACTCTCCGCATCGAAATACCTATTTTTAATCTGATGTTTTATAAAGTCAATATGAACTAAAAGTGCCTATAGTGTCAATTTGAACTAAAAATTTGACAGATCACACTTTATCGAGCAAGCACTGACACTACAGGCACTCAAGAGCCTGCAGAGAATTGTTTATGTTACCTGTGCTTTGTGTGTGTGTGTGTGTGTGTGTGTGTGTGTGTGTGTACGTCATGGGCGCTCATACTGTGAACACCATAATTCATTGGACAGTGACACATTTTTTGTTATTTTGGTTCTGTACTCTAGCACTTTGAGTTTGAAAGGATACAATGAAATTTGACGGTTTTTTCATCTATATTGGATGAACCGTTTCAAAATTATCGAACGTTTTGTACATAGTCCCCCCCATTTTCAGGCATCAAAAAATATTGGACAGTTTAACACAATGGAGAATAGAGCAATCGTTTTTGATATTTGGTCGCATATCCTTTGCATGCCATGACTTCCTGATGTCTGTGACCCAACAATATCAAAAGACTTGATATCTTATTTTCTGGTACTACAAATTCTCTGCATTTGAATGGATCTCAGACATCAGGAAGTTATGGCATGCAAAGGATATGCGACCAAATATTTAAAATGATTATTCTATTCTACATTATGTTAAACTGTCCAATATTTTTTGGGGCGGACTATATACAAAAGGTTCTATAATTTCTAAACGGTTCATCCGATATGGATGAAAATACTCTCAAATTCAGGCTCATTGTCACTGTACAATGAATTATGGTGCTCACTGTATATGTGCACATACAATACTAATTAAATGTATGCATAACATGAATAGCAAGGGCCTGGAATTCTATGACTCTCTTTTTATCTATGGAAAATTCTAATATTTCTTTGCAGAAAAATAGTATCTCTTTTTTAAATGTCAAATTGCATTTAAGGTGCAGTTCACCCAAAAATGTAATTTTGATATGTTCTGTCCATCCAGGTAGTTCCCTTGAGAACTCACTAGTTTTGTAGATATCCACTGCAGCTCACCGTGATATCACCCTGATAGAACGGACCTCAATGGGTCCAAAGTCTGTGCCGCCAAAAATGTACATTCAAAAAAATCACCAGCAACGTCTCTTTCCGAATATAATGACATTTACTCACGGACATCCATAGACCTTGTTGTGCTTGTGTGTTTTTTCAAAAACTACTTTCAACAGAAGTAGCTACCCCAACTGTGTATATCCACGCAAAGTATCAACCAAAGCACACCAATATTCTAGGGCACACTGTGTTGACATAAGCCCCAGCATACTGGTGTGCTTTGTTTAAGACTTAGCATGTATACACAGTTTACGTACTTCGGTAGAAAGTAGTCTTCGGAAAAACTGTGCACATCAAGGTCTGTATGGCTTCGACCGCCACAAATTTTGGACCCATTGAAGTCCGTTATATTGGGGTGATTTGTAGTGGATATCTGCAAAACTAGTGAGTTGTCAGTGAAACCACCTGGATGGATAGATAGCACTCCTGGTATACAGAAACATGAAAATTGTATTTTTGGGTGAACTGCCCCTTTAAGCTCGCAAAGCGAGGACGGTGATGAGGCTCACAATCCAGGAGGAAAGATAATTTATCAATTCGTTTTAATTTGATTCCAAACACTACCTGCAGGGGGCAGACTACTATCAGTTAGTACTACCAGTTACAATAATCTGATCGTAATTTTCAGATGCACAACTGGCATGGCAAAGTATTTCATGTATAAAAATGTAATTCTCCTACATTTCATACACAAAACTGCAATCACTATTGTACAATGAGTAATGAGGCAAATTTTCCAGTGTACATGTTCCAGAATTTGGAATACTTTTGTTGACTAACGAAAATAACAGAAAATAAATTTGATTGACACAAAAATACAAGGTAACTGTAACATATCCTGCACTCAGTGTGTGTGTGTGTGTGTGTGTGTGTGTGTGTGTGTGTGTGTGTGTGTGTGTGTGTGTGTGTGTGACTTCACTGTTTGGCACTTCGGGGCTCCTTGAGGGAGGTTATAGTTATGAAAGCGCCTTTGAGGCGGGTGCACAGTCTCGAACCCCCTGCCTGTCAATCAACCACGTTTCCCTGCCAGTACAGTCCTGTTTTTGAGAAGAGTACAGCGCGCAGGTCGAGGGAAGTGAGCAGTTTCTTTGGACCTTTAGCTAGCTACTCGTACAAACGCAAACTCCTCTCAGTTCCTCCAGTAAAGGTTAGCTACCACGGAATCAGTAAAATTCACAGTGCGACTGGCTCTAGAAATACTAAATGGGCTACCATGGCAACCTTGACTCAAGTGTTGGCGAATATTCACAACCTCACCAGTATTCACCATATATAGTAGATATATGATGTTCTCTCCTCCCGATTTTTATATGGAGTAAGTCATAATATTTGTTCCGTGGATGTTGTATGGAATGTGATTCTGTCTGGATTCCAACTTAAAATGAATGGGAAAACCCCTGTAGGCAGTCTGGGTCTGAATGAACACACGCTGATAATATTATCAATATTATCTCGCTTTATGTTTGGGCAAGGCTTGTTTCAACAGTCGGGAAGCAATCGTCATATGAGCGTTCACGTTTGCTTTGTAAACAGCACTCCCCCAATGCCCCGTGCCCGACGCTCATCTAGTCACAGAATACAAAGGTGTAAAATCCTTTACACAATCCGAGGGCTTGTATGTCATTTAAAGCGGAATACAGCACTGCGTGGATTCTGACGGGCTACACTACAGCATAACAAGCCGTCCGTGAGGAGTGTGGATGCGCGTTAAACGCATGTAAAAGAAAACGGTTAACGCAGTGAGTCACACTATGTCTTAGGATCTGACACTACTAAGGGGAAGAAGGCCGTCCGTCAGGCAATGGGAAGAACCAATGACAGTTCAGTGAAGAACAGCTTCTCCAGCGTGTCAGTTACGGGTGGCCTGATGCTTCAAGGCGCTTCACTCTAAAGAGGTTGTGAAGTCGCTCTGGATAAGAGCGTCTGCTAAATGCCTATAATCTAAAGACCTCAGATTCTGGCATGGTGAAGTGTCTATTTCTGTATGTGAGTGTCAAGCGTTTTGCCCCCGCCACCCCCAAAATATCAACGGCGTCCTTTTTCTATGGGAAATAGTTTCAGTTGACTTTAAATGGTTTAATATAGTTAAGTAGGAAATAATGTCAGCCTCATATACATAATTTCCTGTTTGAATAGCCTTTATAGGGGTTGTGTTTACTAAGAAAATCCAATCCAATCCAAAGTCAGTTCAAGTGCATATTCAGTCTTTGCTTCAGTGCAGCCATTTATTTCCCACATCTGTTTAGTCCAATCAGCATACAAATACCTCACTACCAACACTGGGCAAATAATGTGTCTACTTTGAAAATGAGATAGGATGCTACCTAACACCCAAACAAGGGAGAATACCCATATAGACATCACAAATGTTATTTTTAATGGTTAGACAAAACCATGGTTTCCTGAATGCTCTCTGAGTCATTATTTCATGAACAAACCACTCGGGTTATTAACCAACATGACGTGTTAAAAATGTATTTTAAAAGTGATCTAAAAATAAAAAAAGTGGGAAATGTTAGGAAATCAACGGGAAGGTACTTTAAGCTGTCTTTCGCTGTTTTAAATATAGAATTTAAAAAAAACTATTTTAACGTAAAATTCTAAAATGCTGCCCTAAGATTTGTGAAAATATGACTTTGTGAGGAGGGAGAGCCCTTTAAAGCTAACCAAATGTCTCCCTTCTCTGAGAATGTCCCGAATATGTACAACACCTACAGGAACACACAAGTGCGCGCGCGCACACACGCGGGTACACACACACACACACACACACACACACCTATCATGCTCTTGTTTCACTCATGTGGATGCAGTTTGTTATTATTTTTTTTAGCAAGGGACAGACAGTAGCTTTCTGCGGAAACCAGAGGAGTCCCTGTAGTGTGAGTCTCCCGGCAGGGTGGGGGAGGGGCTAGTAGGGGAGGGGGAGGGGCTAGTGGGAGTCTGGCACCATGCCAGTTAGAATGTCTACGAGGTGGTCCAGGCCCCAGAGGTAGCCGTCCTCCCGATTCCCCTCATCCCAGGTGGCCCGATGGCACAGGACCTGGCCCTCGGGGAGAGGCGTGGTCTTCCCAAAGTCAATCATCCACACCATGGCCTGCTCTCGCTTGTCGTGAACGAAGAGGAGAGAGCTGCCAATCACCTGAGCAGGAGGGTAGAGAGGCCCAATGACAGGTTAAGAACAATTGTGTTCCATGAGAAAAAGACAAATACAAAAGACGACTGAAGACAACCAAGACGGGAACTAAGGGTGCGTCCCAATATTCTTCACTCCCCACCTCCCTTCCTCCACTCCCCCACTACCACTCCTCTACTACCTGGAAGTATGCAAAACTGCCAGAACGTTTTGAGTTCGAGTATTTACATGTACAGTATCCAATGTCCCCGACATTGCGGTTTGCATCGAGACATTAATTAATATGCAACCATTAATGCATAATTAAGATGCAATCAGCAACATTAGATTAAAACACAAAGATCCGTTTCCGGGGCACGGAGTAGAGGAGGTGGTAGTGGAGGAGGGGAGGGTGCATTTTTCGACTATTGGGACGCACCCTAAGTCTTAACAGTCAGATGGCAATGCTATTTCTGTCCCTGTTTCATATATACACAGTATATATAAATATATATCATTTAATTCCAACAACCCTCTACTACATATAAAATAGCAATTACATTATTAATCCAGTCCATTAGTTGTATGATCCTATTTTATTCACTCTTGTATTGTTGGATAGAAGCCTGTAGTAATGCCATGTATATTATCACGGCTATCTAAACACACTGCGCACTAACTAAACAGACAATCCATAAAAAAATTATTAATCTTCTTATTCTTATAAAGGTCAATTTATCAGATGCTACGTGTACACTGACAGTTTTTATACACGTGAACGCTACTTTCCAAATCCTCCACTTGTGTAGCTGTTCACAATCTGTTGTTTATTATACGCTCGTTCACAGTTTAAAAGTTTAAATTTGTTGCATCCAACAAATTTTTATTGTATGACAAATGAAGGCAGAATCTCAGTTAACGTGTCATTTTTACTTTATTGTCTTGTAAAGTCAGAGAGCCCTCTGCATGTACCAACCCCAATTCCAAAAAAGTTGGGACAGTATGTAAAATGCCCATAAAAGCAGAAAGCAGTGTTCTCTTTTACATATATTTAATTGAAAACGGTACAAAGAAAAGATATTTAATGTTTTACCTTATCAACTTTATTGATTTTTGTAAATATACACTAATTCCCAATTTGATGTCTGCAACACGTTCCAAAAAAGTTGGGACAGGGGCAAAAAAAAAGACTGGGAATTTCAAAAAACACCTGTCTGGAACATTCCACAGGTTAACAGGTGATGCTATCAAAAGACTCTTGATATCTTATTTTCAGGTACTCTTACAAGCAATACTATAACCTCTCTACATTTGAATAGATCTCTATGGGAATTGGGCGGTGGGACTAGATTAAGCTGTAAATTATACGGGAACAGTATGGAACCCATGGTTGGCTAAATGGCTGTAAGTCATCAGGGGTCTGGGGTATCAAACGAGCCTCAAACCGTCACTCTGCTGCCAGATATGCAGTAGATATGGATGGATCACTGGGCTGTTTCTAAAATAAATATCAGCAGTTCTAAGTGAAGCTGTCCAAAATTAAACTAAGTTGTGAGCTGTGCAAATTTCTTCAGAATTTCTTCTAAACACTGTCTGGGATTTTAAAAGATAGTGACCATGAGTTTCACCATAGCCTCATTACTGAAGATCACAGAGTACTGTAAATAGTAACATTGTGCAAAACGGGAACGTCAACTGATTGGTCTTTGAGACCATGGCCTGCTCCAATTCACCCTCTCTCTCTCTCTCTCTCTCTCTCTCTCTCAAGGTCAGCTCGATACACTGGCATGCACCCAAAAGCTGTGTTTCCTCTGAGGGAACCTTATACAGACTTAATCTGGGGAATCCTGTCTCAAGGGGCCATAAAAACTGCCTTTTTTAGACTCCCGTCTTTATGCACGTTGCTTGATGACCTGATTTGGGCCGTGGCCAGTGGGATGGGCCAAAGTACACGCCAAACCTTCGTTGAGAGCGGAGGGAAGGTCTGAGTGACCCATGACCCGGACAGCTGCAAACTCTCAGGCTTCACTGGAAGCCGAAAAATCTTCCCAGAATTATGTTTATGCTAACTGTCTTTAGCTTCACCCCCCCTCTAGTAGAGTAGCACATATTATTATATTGCAGTCAGTCTTTCCTTATCCTTCTTAAGCTGCACCAACATTTTCTACAGCTTCAGGAATCCGAGCGTTTGCTGCCAAAAGCTAATCCGTTCCACAGCAGCGTTTGGAATAATGTGCTGTTTTAAACCATAAAGAAAATACTCAGCGTCCTTCTGGGTAGGTTGTATTGTTAATTAGTTTTTTTGATGTGGCCATTGCTGCTGCTGTGCAATACTTTGGCCGGGTGCATTTGCAGGGCTGGGCAGCTTTTTAAGTGCTCACGGTTCAGTACACGTTACCACTTTAAATAAGCGTACATCTGGAGAGGAAGAGAAAGAGAATTACCTCATGCGTCTTGAAAAAGGGAGATATTTCCAGAGTATCCCTGATGTCCTTTAGTCTGGTGAGATAACTATTCTGAAGCAAAAACAACAAGCGGAAGAGGGAGTTATTTATTGTTAGTCCAGGAAATCTGGGAACACCTACCAAGCCTACAAGTGTACCGGCAGCCAGTGTTTATAACTGCACTGTGTACAGCATGAACCATAAAATACATGACGCATGGGTACAGGACGATGCGTAAAGGTCTTAGCATTCCTGTTCCTGTAACAGCCAACTGCCCTTATGACAGTTCTGAAACCATTTGCTTGGTTTCCATTTATTTTGAACAGGGCTGTACTTGTATATAGGTGTGGGTGTCTGTATGTGATTGTTTTCGGTTTGGCGTGTGCACATTTGTCATAACTGGAGAGGTATAAATGTTCACCAGTGACTGTTCATTGCCTCTCAATTCCTGACAGTGTTGCAGGATCAAAAAGTTATTTATTTTTCTTCACTTCTTAACACCACATAAGCACTGTTCCCTCTTAAATATGACAAAAACGCATTTTCACAAAGCGCAACCGCAGAGCTCCAAGGAGAAGTTTGATGGCCACATTTCATCAAGCCGATAAACACTCAAATCTGAGTAGCCAAGGTCAGCTGCATTGTCCTTGATCCATAAATTAACTCAAATAACATCTCCTCACGACCAATTCTGAATTTTTTTCAGTGGGAAAAGGAGTAATATCGTCATTATGCACATCAAATATGAGTTCCCTAATTGATTTACATAAAAACCTTTCATCTTAAATCAATTCACAGTCTCCTTTCATTTTCCAAGACACTCACAGGTTAGAGAAGGGTCAAATACAATATCCCCATCATCTATCTCATGACTAAATGTATGAATCTGTGGAATTGTATTGCAGTTAACCTTAGTCACCTAATTTTAACTCTTTAAACCCCTTACAATTAATATGTTTGTAGAATACAGAGCATTATCCTTAAACAAAATTCAAAGACAATAGTGAAAATGTGTTGTTGGTGCTGTGTAACTTCACTCAAATTCATTTAAATGTCCAGCTCTTCCAGTTGGTAGGTGTGTGCACTGGAAAGAGAAGAGCCCGTGTAATAACAATTCAGGCCTCAATGTGCATTGCCTTTGAGCAAAATGATGTCAACAAGCTAGAAACGAAGCGTTATTTGAGTGCGCGGCTCCACGACGCTGTATCGTGGCCTCCGAGAGCGAGGCAACCCAAAGTGGCTAAACCCCTGGCTTGGTCAGCTCTATTAATAGAGTGGGAAGTCCTTGGGAGCTCCCTCTGGCTCTTGGCAGCAGTTCAAAGGAGATATGCGTCACAAGCAGGGGCCCTGTGAACCTACCAGGATGTTCTGGTTTCCCTTGACGAAGTCACGGAACGCCTCGGTCACTTGCTCCCGGCTCTTGGTTTTCTTAAAGTCCCTGTTCACCGTCCCGTCTTCCTTCTGAACGGGGAGGGAAGACGGGGAGGCGTGTGAGATTTCGGGAGGTTGAGAAAGGTGGAACCGATACGGGCGACCCCCCCCGCCCCTTGTGAGCAGATGGGACTTCCTCGTCATCTTGGTTTGACCGCAAGCTTGGTTTGACCTGACAGAAACTCTCAGGCCAACTGAATTATTAAAAAGTCAGCTTCTGTTATCTTGATGACATTACATTAAACAGTACAAACACCCACCATCAAACACACAAACACACACACACACACACACACACAGTCTTCTTAAGTCTGGGTGGTGGGGAGGGGAGGGGAGGGGAGGACATCACCTAGCTTTCATGGTTATTATCTATAATCTCAAAATCTGCAGACAGAACTATAGACAATGAACTGAAGTCAACAGGCGCAACAGCAGCTGTGTGGTCTCTGAGCCTGGGTAGGCATTTAAAAACTACGATCGCCGAGGGCAACCTCTGGTGCCATGGCAACCGACAGCATGAACACCGCCTTCTATGGGCATACTGGGCCCCACGAAAATGGAAAAGTGCTGCTCGAATCCTTCCTATGTATGCGGCCATCCAAGACACAAGACGTCATTAACGAAGACATACTTTGACACCGCTAATGGACCAAATAAGGGCTTTGGTAGTCTCCGCTCTTTGACTTAGGGTGTAAAAATAGCCCCGGCCATAGTTTAATTGAGGATATGTTTCACGAGCATCTTTTCAACTGTTTCCCAATTGGATTATGTAATCGCCCGCTTGCACAATGGCTGCTTCTCAGTAGGCCTTCTGTCAACAGAGGCTCGCCTCGGGTAAGCCGATAACGTGTCGTGGGAGTCGCTGGATGTCAGAACCTGATGTCACCTTCAATGGAGGTGCCATGACCAGGCCTCTCGCATGACAAAAACACTCAACGGCGCCCGGGCGCCGGAGAGGAGGAGACTCGCTCGTTCCGTCGCCCCTGACAACCGGCCCGAAATGCAATTACTGTAAGTAAGCCCCGTTGCCCGGGGCGATGAAGCTCTCACCACGCAGGGCTGTTTGCTAATTTCACGCGGGAAAATGACATGATAACGCGCAATTCTGAGATTTCTCATTACGGTACGCCCCTTCGCCAGAGCTGCTTCCAGCGGCAGAGTCTCCACAATGTCAAAGGCCTTTCAGTCAGCCGACGTGAAGAGGAGGCCCGGGAAGTAAGAACGCGCCACTGACTAAGACTTAAACGAGACAAAAAGCACAATTGCTAATTGAATCAGAGTCAAGTGTAATATTGCACAGGTGATTATAACTGCATTATGTGTCTCCCCGGGCTGGGGTGGAGAATGATCCGATATGCTGTGTGCACAGGGGGCTAACAGCCAGGGTGCACGTGCACATGCGGGTGTCTGTGTGTGTTCACACTATTTAAGTGGCGGGGGCATCTTTTCATCTGATCCTTCATTATGAGCTCTCATTTTCAAAGCTGCCTTCCTTAGATTAAAGTTCTTCTTCTTGATTCTGTGGTCCGTCCACTTGCACACGCAGAGTGTGTGTGTGTGCATGTGTGCACGTATATGAACCGCTGTATGTGTTTATGTGTCACACATGTGACTGTGCTTGTGTGTGTGTGTGTGTGTGTGTGCGCGTGTGTGTGTGTGTGTGTGTGTGCATGAGAACATTAGTGTGTGTCTGTATGTGCATGGTTGAGTTTGCCTATGTTAGTGTGTGTGCAGGTAAGCATTAGTGTGTGTGTGTGTGTGTGTGTGTGTGTGTGTGTGTGTGTGTGTGTGTGTGTGTGTGTGCGTGTGAGGAATAGTGTGTGTGTGTGCTTGCGAGCATTAGTGTGTGTGTGTGTGTGTGTGTGTGTGGTGTGCGTCCATGCGAGCATTTGTGTGTGTGTGCATGCGAGCATTAGTTTGTGTGTGTGTGCGCGTGCATGTGAGCATTAGTGTGTGTGCGCGCGTGCATGTGAGCATTAGTGTGTGTGTGTGTGTGTGCGCGCTGTCTCTGCGCTCACCTTAATGCCCTCGATGCGGAAGCCCAGGGTGGAGCAATAGTGTGTGTGTGTGTGTGTGTGCCATAGACTGTATAAAAATATGGACAAAGTCACTGTGACGTCACCCATTGCCTTCCCACGGCCTCATAAAAACCGAATTGAAGCTCCAGATGCATTTTTCGCCGCCAGTTTGTACGAACTGCGTCTGCTCTGTGGAGCCGAAGAGGACTCAACCTGTCCCTCTGATTGGTCCTGAACAAATGTTAATACCCTGTCCAAATGACACAATATTTTTTATAAATCAGCACATGCAGAGGCATTAGATGAAGGAAAGGCACCTATTGCAATTACATTTTTTTTGTGGGAAAGATTTATTGACTGACTATTTTGACCACATTGCTGCCATTGACTTACATGGTGAAAGACCTATACTGGAGCCAATCGCAGTGGCGCTAGTGAGCAACGGCACAATTGCCGCTCCCAGCCCAACCAGGAAGTGCGCTTCAAAACGAAAGCCCAGTCTTGGCCCCTTGGTGTGTGTGTGTGTGTGTGTGTGCTGTCCTGTCACCTTGATGCGGAAGCCCAGGGTGGAGCGTTAGTGTGTGTGTGCGTGTGTGTGCGCGTGTGCGTGTGTGTGTGTGTGTGCGTGTGCGTGTGTGCGTGCGCTGTCTCTCTGCTGACCTTGATGCCCTCGATGCGGAAGCCCAGGGTGGAGCATTAGTGTGTGTGTGTGTGTGCATGTGTGTGTATGTGTGTGCGCGTGCATGTGTGTGTATGTGAGCATTAGTGTGTGTGTGTGTGTGTGTGTGTGCGCGTGCGAGCATTAGTGTGTGTGTGTGTGTGTGTGTGTGTGTGTGTGTGTGTGTGCGTGCGAGCATTAGTGTGTGTGTATGTGTGTGCGTGTGCGTGTGTGTGTATGTGAGCATTAGTGTGTGTGTGTGTGTGTGTGTGTGTGTGTGTGTGTGTGTGTGTGCGCGCGTGCTGTCTCTCTGCTCACCTTGATGCCCTCGATGCGGAAGCCCAGGGTGGAGGTGGAGCTGATAGTCTCCCTCCACTGCATGTAGCGGGGCTTGGTGACGGCCCGCTGGGCGTGCTCCTCCGCCGTGGGCGCCTCGGGGTCCACCTCAATCATCTTCTTGTACATGTCCTCCCTCAGACTGGGCTTCTTCCTCGCCTTCGTTAGCTCCTCCTCCAGGTATGTCCTGCATGAGGGGGGGTACGTGAGGGGTGTCACAGTGTCCGAAACACTTCTCCTGGGGTTTGAGCAGCTGAACAGAGGCAGAACAAGGAGGGCCGGCACAGGAGATAGTCTATAACTCACACGGCTCTTACTCACGTATACCTGTCCACCTGAGTCACATAGACATGCTGACTGATACTATTGTGAAGCCAGTTCACAGACATGTGACCAGCCGCTAGGTTGTCCATTATCCATCCTGGTAATCACGCATATGTGACCCCACTGTAATTACATATACTCATCTCATTTGAAGTGATGGTACGTCAAAAACAAAGGACTTTTTTTTTCATGGTGTATTCAATGCAAATCCTCTTAGCGACAATCAAGGTACATTTTGGGTTCTTTTTGCACTAATGTGTCAACAAAACATGGTTATATAAGAAGAAGGATATCTGTTTTATTGTTTTTTTTTCTGAAAGAGGGCTTTCTTTCATCAATCCCAGTTTCCCAGAATGCATTTCGCTTTCCTGAGGCCCCAGAACCCCCTGAGTGATTACTCTTGAACGCTGAAAAAAAAGAATTTACCAGAAATGGTTTGTACCGCATTGTTTTGTTTTGACAGGCCAGTTTAGACTTTCGTAATATCCCTGGCCATCTGGTTACCTCTATATTTGTACATCAGTGCGGCGATGTTCCACAGAGGTCCAAAATGTACAAACATAGCTGTGCTCTGCGACTAGGAAAACAACATCAGGGTCTTGAGCGATGAGCTGGCGACCCGGTGCGTCAAGGTCTCTGCGCAACAGAGCGGGGCGTTATCTACCGTGTGCCGTTTCGTATTCTGCGGCTAATCAGCCGGTCTTGTGGGACACTTTTATTAATGAGACAGCTAGCCGTCAATGGCCCAAATGACTAGGGTAAAACACTTGAGCATCGCAAAGCAAACAGCGGCTTAGCTGGCACCGCTCCAATGTAAACTCTGAGCCAGATTATTGCGGGCCTAACCACGTTGGTCTGCTAAACGGCACTGTAATAATTAACCAGTAAGGATTGACACGGGTTTCCCAACATTTTCCACGCGGCCAGCAGCTTTCAGACGGAAGACGGCCTTCGTGTCCATACTGGGAATACTGGGAATATTGGGGGGGGGGCAGGGCTCGGCATTCGGGAAGAGCTCGACACGGAGCGGTGCGGAAGTGCTCACCTGACGCCTATCTTGCAGTCCATGACGCTGGGCAGGTCGAACTCGGCCAGGAGGTCGTCCATCTGGTTGTACTTCTCGCCGTCCTTCTCCACGTCGCCGTGGTAGGCCGGCACGTAGGGCCTGAGCACGTCCTTCATCAGCCAGTCCAGGCAGCGCTGTTCACACTCGCAGTGCTTCTTCAGGATGCGCCCGTTAGCCCCCGCCTTGAAGCTGCCTGTGTTCGACAGGAAGCGCACCCCTCAGGACTTCTCTTACTTCCTGTTCCCCCCCTCTCTTACCTCACACCGCAAAAAAGGGCCGTCCCCTTTATCAATAACGGCTTTTTCGCTGTATTTTGTCACCTGGTGACTCAATGTAATGTCCTTCTTAGAACTACCACCACCAGTACCTTATCCCTCTGTGTGTGTTTTTTTTGACAGTACTGTCCCCCTTGTGGTGTGAAACCTTGTTCAAATACCCACCCATAGTGGGGGGGGGGGTAGTGGAACTGACTACCCAGGGCCCCAAGGCGAAGGAGGGGCCTTCAGAAGGCCTGAAATTAAAAGTCTTTAAAAGGGGGCCCACAGAGAGTCCATTTGCACGCGGCCCAGAATTTCATGCTCCACCCCTGCAAACACCCCACCTAATACGGGGTAACACTTCCCTCATTGATATTTCGGGATTTTGACTATACCGCTGAACATCACTAAGCTCGTCTTGAGAAGACAACTGAAACAGGGTTTATTTTCTCCAGCGGCTCCAGGAGGCTCCTGGGAAGCTACGGTACCTGCGTGTCCTGCCAGCTGGATCCACGGGTATTTCTTCTTGAAGGACATCACAAACGGGGACCAGTGCACCATGTTCTTGATCTTCTTCCATGACTTGTGCTACAGCAGGAGAAACCGGAACAAAGCCATGAGCATATTTATATTCCCTGATACGATATCCTCTGTTTATTCACCAAGCATACACTGATTGTGAGTACAGACTGCTGTAGTTTTTTCCAAAAAAACTAAAAACTAAATTAAAAGAAAACAAACCGTTATGAATGCTTGGAATAGAGCCAATCGCTGATGTTCACATCCGGACCTCACACTGTCTTTAGCGTCAGACTGACGGTACCACTTCATCACATATAGCAGTGGTTAGTATTAATAGCGCATAAAAGGCTTTATATACTGTATACTGTAGTTCTTACTGTCAGAATTGGTTTTAAATACTGCTCTTTTTACTACTCCTTTTGTCTGTTATGCATCATAAGCTAGGATCTGTTATAACACTTATAACTGGTCTCAAGTGGAACAGTGTGTAAAAGCTTGTGATATGTCCGGTACCTTAAAATTAAAACGGGACTGTAGATGGGGTATGGATAGGCCACATGGAATTTAAGAGACCCAGCGGAAGACATTTGGCATGCTCTATTGGTTCAAGTCGATCTATAGCTGTTCTTAGAGTGCTGAAGCACGATGAATAAAGCATTTGTAAGCGAAGAAACCCTCTCTTTGCTTTCTGAGGGAGATTAAGCAGCCCAGTCACATCTGGGCATGTGCTTCCGCTGTGCCGCTGACACAGTGTTACTCTGTGGTGAGGCTTCTACGGTAACCAGACTTATTTGCATAGCGCAAGAGTATTCCCCGACTGCCCAGCTGTGACAAAACTCGAGTGCACAACAGACACAAGTGCCTCAGCACAAACTCGCACAGTCAACCCCGTTGCTTTCTGAGCCCTTTCTGTACAGTGCTCTTGGAGTAACTGACTTTCTTCAATATTCACGACTATGTATTTTTATGTATGTGTGTGTGTGTGTGTGTGTGTGTGTGTGTGTGTGTGTGTGTGTGTGTGTGTGTGTGTGTGTGTGTGTGTGTGTGTGTGTGTGTTGATAAAAGAACAAAATGCTAATATAGAGTTCTGTGGTTTCATGTTGAGAAATATTTCATGTTGAGGAACATTCTGCTATTCGTAGCAAGGACACATTTTGTACACATGTAGGAATGTCAAAGAATGCTTCTGCACTTGTGAAAACCTGTTTGTATAATGAGGTTAATCCCTCAATTTTTCATATGACAGAATAAATAAAAGGCCTGGGCTTTACACAAAAGGATTTAAACATTTCTACCAGCTACCTACCCATAAATCCTTTCCCTCTATCACTTACAGATGTAACATTAGTATAATCAGTGAAGTCCTTCGTATTCTGTGATGCGTACCAGATTACACACACACACACACACACACACACACACACACACACACACACACACACACACACACACACACACACACACACACACACACACACACACACACACACACACACACACACACACACACACACACACACACACACACACACACACACACACACACACACACATACATTCCTAGCAGCCGATAATGCAGAAATGCCTCCAGATGGCAAGGATTGCAAATGAGTCAGGTTAGCACATGCCTCTGACTCAGGAGGACTGAATGCTAAGAGGGTGGAATCTTCACAGCTTTTCTGTGACTCTTTGTCACATTTAAGAGTACACTGCAAAAATGTCTGTCTTAACAAGTGTTTTTTTTTTCTCTAAACTGGAAAATATTACCTTGTTTTAAGTTACTTTTTGCTTGACAAGTGAAATTATCTTACCCCACTGGCAAATCTTGAAATGAGTAAAACTCTCATTCTCTCACCCCACTGGCAATCTTTTTGTCTCATTTAGCAAAAACACAACAGAAATAAGATTTTAAAGTCTAATTATAAGATTAAAGTTCTTTGTAAGATTTGGTTTTTGCAGTGTAGATAGATGTTTCACAAGAGTGGAATAAGATATTACACTTGTTAGCGACGTGCTATATTGGTGTTCTTCTTTCATCTTTGAGTTCATCCCTATAGTTCATTAGAGCAGGTGTAGCCTCTTGGCTCTGGCTTTGTTCATTTTTACTGAGGTGAATTCTAATGTAAAAGGAACGACGTCCAGGATCGCTGCATTTTTCACGTCGCGTCAATTCATCTTTACGAAAATCAATGTTTTAGACCAGTGGTTCCCAAACTCGGTCCTCGGGGACCACTGTGTATGCTGGTTTTCGTTCCAACCACAATTCCAATCCCAAAATTCTAATAAGCTGTTAATTTTTCTTAATTAGTTGCTTTTCATGTTTAGAGGGATTAGCCTATTTACCCTCTTAAGCCACATCATGTCAGAAATAGCTAAGCATGCCATGGAGAATAAAATTCCTGTGTTCCTACTGTGCTTATTGGGCTATATTGCAAATAGGTTAAAAAAAATTTTAACTGATCAACTGGGGTGAATCAATTGGCTCCTAATTAGGTAGTTGAACTCGTGTGTTTTTAAGTTCCCACATCATTTGTTTCTTAAATGTATTAACACAATACAGGTTTGGCTCGTTATCATTCTCTTTGTCTTTTCATTATTTATCAAATGGTTCGTTTTAGTGGCCATGTGTCCACAATTTCACCAATTAGGAGCATATTGATTCACCTCTTTAATTTTAATCAGTGCCCCTCTTTTTGTAATTATTTGCAATATAGCACAATAAACAATGACAATATTGGACTTTTATTATTCATGACAAGCATAGCTATTGCTAACATAATGTGGCTTAAGAAGGTAAATAATCCCTCTAAATATGACAAACTCCTAATTAAGAACAATTGACAGCTTGTTAAAATTCCGGGATTGCAATTGTGGTTGGAACGAAAACCAGCATGCACCGGGGGACCCCGAGGACCGAGTTTGGGAACCACTGTTTTAGACGAATGAGCTCACTTACTTACAGAAAGCATTATCTTCCCCCTGTTGCCCATTCAAACTACATAAAGCACCGGCAGCGGGACACAGCAAGTATTTTCACTTGCCACTTCTGTCAGGAGAAACGTATCGCCTCTCCAAACCGCACTTTCGCAAGTAAACAACCCCTAAGGATACAAGATAAATCGGTGGGAACACAATGAAAATTGAAAAGAGCATTTCTTCGTGTTTGTTTTGATTGCCGCGGTATACTCGACTTTTTTTATGTTGTTGTCGCTGTTGCAACCGTCACTGGCTTTTTTTATCGTTGTTGGGATCGATCTCGCCTAGTGACAGTGTGACTCACTTAACACAATTTGTGTCTCTATTCCAGTTCAGTCGCTCCCTTCAGAGCTGCACAGTGCTATTCTGTCCCCCCCCCGAGTAGGCCCTCTTTCCACGCTGGCACCGAGAGCGCATTCTTTGTTTCTGGTCGCTGAGATGGACGAGGGGTTTCCCTTAGTTACTTCAGTGCTCTCCAAACAGGGGAAGCCTTTCTCAAAGTGACACAGAGCCGGTTGCCAGCTCTCGAACCCGGAGGCCGCGATTAAACATCGGAATGCCAACTGTGAGCCACGTCCTTCATCGGAGCAGAATTACTGGCCTTAAGCTCCTGGTCTCTCAAAGGAATTTAATCGTCGGCAAGCAATGCCGTAATTTTATCTCATATTCAGCGAGTGCTGTACTGCCCATAGGCCACCATCTTGGCTCAAGCATATGATATGTAGCAGACTTGTGCCCCCCTGCCCCATGATCTCATTGATATGTCATGATAGGGCATCTTAATGGGATAAAAATTGTATTGGCATATGTATATATAAAGAGAGAGAGAGAGAGAAAGAGGGGGGGGGGGGGGTGACGGGAGAGAGAGCGAGAGAGAGAGGGGGGGGTGAAGGGAGAGTGAAGGGAGAGAAAGAGCGAGAGAGAGATGGGGAAGGGGGAGGGAGGGGTAAGAGTGAGGTTTATTTATTTTTCTTCCAGAAAAACACATGATAATGAAAACAGTAGTCTTCCCTTAACAGTGACTGTTTTAGCTCTTTGCTGGTAGAACACGTGAGCTACTGTTGATGGCTATCCTCACATACTTGGATGTGCACAGCAGTTTAACACAATTTTTTTTAAAAGAACGCAGTAGTTGCAGTTAAGAACTTGACCTCAGAGGCACAAAAAAAAGGCACTAAAATAAATAAATAATATCTCGGTGCCTTTTCTCCTATCTGCTCCATTGTTCTGCTCCGGTAGAGGGGAAAAGCCATGGCGTTGGCCTGGTGGAGGTGAATGGCGGGGATCTGGCGGGCGGGGGAAACCTTCACACTAAGTTGCTTTGCGGCCTGGAAGGCTGCCCGCGTTCCCCCTCACCCCGCTGGGCTCCCGCGAGCGCACGGCCTGGCCAAACCCGTGCAGACACGTGGTGGAAACTCAGTGAACCGCGCGCGGGTGAGATAGTTTCACTGATTTCAAGATTTGCCAGTGGGGTGAGATAATTTCACTTGTCAAGTAAAAAGCAACTTAAAACAAGCCAATATTTTCCACTTTAGAGGGAAAAATGAGATTTTAAGTCTAAAGACTAAGACACGTGTGAAGACATTTTTTGCAGTGTGGTTCTCCTTCCCAAACCACCAGCTCCACGGTCATTAAAAACTCTACGGGGCGGGAGGGGGTAGGATGATACGGGGCGGGAGGGGGGTAGGATGATACGGGGCGGGAGGGGGTAGGATGATACAGGGCAGGAGGGGGTAGGATGATACGGGGCAGGAGGGGGTAGGATGATACAGCCTGTATCATCCTACCCCCTCCTGCCTGTATCATCCTACCCCCTCCTGCCTGTATCATCCTACCCCCTCCTGCCTGTATCATCCTACTCCCTCCCGCCCGTATCATCCTACCCCTTCCCGCCCGGGCAGGAGGGGGTAGGATGATACAGGGCGGGAGGGGGGTAGGATGATAGGGGGTAGGATGATACGGGCGGGAGGGGGTAGGATGATACGGGGTCCGCCATTCGCTGAACTGTACTACACTGCCTGGCCAAAAAAAAAGTTGCACACTCTAATGTTTCGTTGGACCGCCTTTAGCTTTGATTACGGCGTGCATTCGTCGTGGAATTGTTTCGACAACCTTATGCAACGTCACAACATTTATTTCCATCCAGAGTTGCATCCATTTTTGGCCGAGATCTTGTATTGACGACGGGAGAGTCAAACCACTCCGTAAAGTCTTCTCCAGCACATCCCAAAGACTTCCAATGGGGTTAAGGTCAGGACTCTGGTGGCCAATTCATGTGAGAAAATGATTCCTCATGCTCCCTGAACCACTCTTTCACAATTTGAGCCCGATGAATCTTGGCATTGTCGTCCTGGAATATGCCCATTGATTACATTACATTACAGGCATTATCCAGAGCGACTTACACAACTCCTTATTGCATTTATCCATTCATGCAGCTGAATACATACTGAAGCGATTCAGGTTAAGTACCTTGCTCTAGGGTACAATGGCAGTGCCTACCTGGGAATCGAACCTACAACCTTTCAGTTACAAGTCCAGTTCCTTAACCATTATACTACACTGCCGCCCGTGCCGCCCGTGATGGGATAACCTGGCCATTCAGTACATTCAGGTACTCAGCTGACTTTATTTTATTGCTGCATAACGTTGCTGAGCCTAGACCTGACCAATTGAAGCAACCCCAGATTATAACACTGCCTCCAGAGGCTTGTACAGTGGGCACTATGCATGACGGGTGCAACGGCAACTTTGTTTTTGGCCAGGCAGTGTATTTCAGCTATGAAAGTACTTGCCCTCTAAAATAGTCTATACCACACTTAATACCTAATCCACACAGCCTTAAGACTGACCAAGACCCAGCCAGTTAAGTATTCATGAGATATTATTTTTATTAAACTGTTTTATTACTTCATTAATGCCTTTGTGTTGACATCAATGAGTAGGCGACACCTAAGTCTACAAGAGTTTTCTTATGCAGTTTTGCACTCATATGAATAAGTATGATATACATATATTCATATACTCATTATTCAGTTCATAATAACATTAAAAAAACTTCAAAAGTAGTATCTTGACTTTAGCCATTCTAAGAATTTTTATTTGATTATTCCACAATAGGAAAACCTCATCATGAAAATATTTGGCCTGATAAACCTTTTGAGTCCTTTTAAAACATTTTTTACCAAAACTGGTCAGTATTCAACTCAATGTTCTCCAGTCAATGTTCACATGCTAGTGGAAAAGTCAGTTGCATTTTCCAAAGACAAATCAATTTATTATTTACATAAAGGCAAAAGGTACACCACAGATCTTCTGGACTGTCCTTAAGTCAAATAAAGAGCGATAAAAAAAATTCCACTGATTTGCTTAGGAAAATCCTGGCATATTTGCACTTGAGTCATGTGGGTAGCTCATTCTTGGATCCAGCCACTTACAGAAGGCAGTGAACCATTTATTCTGTGATTTAATTTTGAATCGATGACTAACGAACTCCATAAACTGTTCACTAAGTCCCTCCTTTGTGAGAAGTAACAAAAATGATCTTTGTCAGTTTGACCCACAGATCTCTAATACAAAGCAAGTTCCCTTCCTCATATTTAAAGCCTTCACTCAGCACATTTCCCATATGCAAAAGGTCTGTAAAAATCATATATGATCATACTTCTAAAGTCTTATAAAAATCATGTATGGTATTATATATTTGCATACAATTCTTATACAATCTCTCAATGTTTTTATAGGGAGTACCATGTATGTTAGGGAACTATTTAATGTTAGTATGAAATGTACATGCTAGTTCACTACCACATATTTATTTTATTAAGTTTTGTATATGGCATATGTGATTTTTATAGGATTTTTACAGACCTTTTGCATGTGGGTTAGAATGTTTCCCTGCCTCCTAGAAGTCTTGCCGGCCGTACCTGTTGAAAAAGTATGTTTGCACTCCGATTTTACAGCTTAAAAGTAAATCGCTCATCTCTGTCCTTAAAGACTCGCCGGCCGGGTTCCTGGTTTGCCTCACGGGCGTCAGCTTTGACGCGAAACAGAATCGGCCTGGACAAGCCGCCGTCGCCTGACGTCTCAAAAAAAAACGACGTCTGGAGCGCTTAAAAGTGAATTAGTCTCAGAAACAGACAGACACTGGGCAACGGAGACAGGTTTGGGGATGGAGCACACCTGCGTGGAGCGCGATATCTAAACACAGGTGAGCGAAGGAGAAACGCGCTGAAGCTACGAGGACGCTGAGCGAGGAGCGTGTCGGACAGCTCTTACTGAAGGTCTACTGACGGAGAGCTGGCGTACCTCGCAGCCATGCTTAGGGTTTAAGAGCACACAGCAGCTGGAGACTATAGCTGACAGGGAAAGGAGGTCAGGGCAGCGCAAGAAATATGAGATAATCAAGCACATCACAGCACATTAGCAGAGCACTGACCAAGTGTCCTTTGATGCGACAGTCACAAACATGTATTAGCGCTAACTGACGAGGAACTTTTGTATTCGTCACTCTAGCCATGAATGCAAATGCCTACACTCATTTATCGCCAATCTCTAGACTCTTCCAGTTTCTCTAGACTCTTCCAGTTATTTATTTTTTTTGCAACTCAGGTAGGTCTACATGAGTACCTGTAAGCTCATAACATTCATGGCACAGAAGGAAGACATAGAACCACACCCATCTCTCGAAACAGCCTATAGCAAAAATATCAAAGGCCAAACTCATTTACCTGCAGCTCCCTGAGAATGAGCAAGATAGACTCAGTCAACCGACACAGCACGGGAAAGACATATCTCCAGATGTTAGAAGCCAGGGATGACATGGCAGGGCTTGGTGCAAGATGTTAGTCTGGCTAAGACTGGCCACAAGACAGGGAATGGGAAGGATGCTCCAGCGACCACAACAGGCAAGGCTCATTTGCTTTCAAGCAAACTGAAAGGAGGGGGGGGAGCAAAAAAAAAAAAAAAAAAAAAACTCTAAATCAAGCAATGCAAATGTTGGTAAAGCCTTTGGGAGTGAGTCTTCCGAGACAACCTTCTCACCTCCCGCGGGCTGAACGTCCATGCGGCCCAACCCTGAGGGATGCAAATCCACTCCGTTTTCGGATGCGTTCGGGAGCGCCACAGTGAAATCCCCGGCACGGTGGAAATGAGAGGAGACCACAAGGAAAAGTGAAAAGTGCACTACAGTAAAATTAGGGCCTGCTCAAATATATGCGCGTGTATGTCAGACAGAACTATAGACGCATGTCATTTCTTGAAACAAGATCAGGTTATAAGATCTTGCGCTATGAAATGGAGATTGAGAAGGGAAAGAGAGACTTAGAAAAGAGTTTTTTCTCAGCCACTGGAGACCTTTTGATTGTTTTTTAATCTTAATTCATTCTCTTTCAGCTACATACCCTATGCAATTAAAGCATATAGCCTGCATGACAATGTACACTATTACATTAAGAAATCCATGCATTCTAGACTTTCATTTTTATTTTAGAACCATGGTACACCACACCATCGCATTGTCGAGAAAAAAGGCCACTCCTCACATACATATGAACACTGTTTCAAGAATGAACACACATATTATTCAATAAAAAAGCACAACTACACTAGGCAGCGAGACTTTTGCTGATGCCCTCTCAAAGAATGCACTCATTCAGAAATGTGAGGTTTTACAATGCGATCTCTGAACTGGTCGAACGCAGATCAAATCATGTGGTCAGAGAAGCTCAAAACCTCAATTTGTCATCAGAGGCCTGGAATTCCTCAACAGAGAAAAATTCAACCTGCCAATAACTACTTTTAGAATAGGGACACAAGTACTGACTGTCCATGAAGACAGTGCACTATTGTAGAGACTGGAGTGAATATTTTTGTGCTGCTATGAAGCACCACACCTTGTTCCACTTCTACACTGTCAAAAATAGCAACTACTCAGGGTTGGGTCCTCCGTCTACATTTTCCTCTAACGTGTGTTTTTTTTTTGCCCATTGTTAGTAAGTTTGAGTTTCAAATGATGAATATCTGTTTTCTGACGAAGGCTAGTGTTCAAACTGAAAGGTGCTTGATCGCTTCGTTGCACTCAAACTGATCACTGTGCTCCAGGTTATCTGTACATCAGGCAGCCGTTCATACTCGTTGAACCCGCCTCCGAAGACAATTGAAGGCTTTCTCGCCGGATCGCACGCAAGATTCAGCTGTACAGGCGCTTGAGGTTAAGAAGATTAACGTGACTGGATTCATATCTGCCGCCGCTCAGCACCGCCAGTGCCGTGTAAAACCACAATAGTTTCCTACTACAGTCTCAACTGCTGCGCACTCCTGGGAATCAACCCTCGCGTATTGTCACATGTGAGCGGACGTTCTCTCGCTGCTGCGGAACCGTTACAATGTTTATTCGAATGCATATGTGAGGTGAGAAGTGTCTGCAGTGTCCGGAGTTATTGCTTCAGAGGTAGGCCTCTGGAGTCAGTCACAACTCTTGTCCTTATCTTTGACTTAGAAGTCAAAGCAATGTTCATCATAACACGCGCAGTTCATAACACGCGCAGTTTGTCAACTTAATTTTGGTGACTGCTGCACTCAGCTAGCTGTGTTTGTGAAGGGGAAAAAAATGAATACTGTAGATTATTTTTAGGTCAAAGCAAGGGACAAACAACAACTGAATCCTGGCCTCATGCTTCATTAACCTTCATTGAGTCTTCTGTTCATTTTCTGCTGTAGGTAACTGCATTTAATTTTAGCTGGAACTGCCTTGTCTTTTTAAATCAGTCACAGGGACTGTTACAGTAGCTAATGGCAATCACGTGTTAGTCGGTAAAGGATAAAACGATCCGGCGTAAAACTAACATCAAAAGAAAGAGATCGATCCATGACAGATTTCATGACTCTCCAAAGTCACCATCTGTACATTCAATCTGTGGCGCCATCTGGGACTGCTTTATATCGAATGTGACACACACACCGAGCTGCATTACTTGTGTCCTTACAGTGCACCTGAAATATTTTGCTTTAAAATAGTTTAAAACCATATTCTATGAATGGTCACCTGCAGTTATCGGTAGCTCTGGGCCTACTCCAGGCCTACATAAAGATGCACCAGATCTGTACAGTAATACCACCATTCGCTTACATGCTCACTCAGTCACAGAAAAGCAACTAATTTCTGGCATAGGCTTACCGGTCTGATTCTGGTTTACTCAACCCTTAATCATTATGAGCCTTACAAACCATCATCACCACATTTACAGTAAAAGATCAGTAAACCAGACCCAGCTACAAAATAAAAAACCGCCCATTGTTTCAGCTATTTGTAGATCACTATCTAAAGGATGTACTGTGATGTGTTCGAGACGATTAATTGCACGTTTCCCGAAAACGAAGAAACGTCGGAACAATAGCGGCCGTGAGCAACAGCTCCGGTCGGTGTCCAGACAGCTGCAGGGAGACGTGCTCCGTGACCTGGACCGACAGAGTGACCGAGGCCCCCACTCCCCATGTTCCCGTTGTACGTGGCCGCTATCAATAGCCCCACGGGTTCTTAAATTAGGGCCGGAAGAGGCAGCGCCGTATCGTGGGGAGAGCTCGAAACCTCAGCGTGCCGTGCCATTGTTCTGATAAAAAAACTGCAGCCTTCTATATTCAGCAGGAGGAAAGGGATGCCGCACTTTTAAAGCGACTCCTTAACCTCACTGGTGTTGTTAAAGTTTCCACTGAGCGCCAAGGGAGGAAGTGGTTTTTAAACCCTTGAGAGGAACCTCTTCAGAGACAGGAAGAGCAGCAGCGTGCGGCGGCAGTATTTTCCACATCTGCGACGCATAGTAAAGCCAGGGAGATAATGAGGGCAAGGCTTGCACCGCCAGTTGACTAATAAGACGCCATGTCTGCGTGGAGTTTGCGTGTGACCGTCTGGGGGTAGCTCTATGTTGTCCGCTTCCATTTTGACTTTGCTACTGTTCGCTCACATTTTAGGGGTTTGGTTAAACATTTTGGGTTTGGTGGGTGTTGAAACTCTGAAACCAAAAACCTGCTTTCACCTCAAGAAAATAACCTGTGCAGCGATTAGAGTAGGCTGTCTCGCTCAGGGCTGCACAGTGCCAAATCTTCTCACTGTACTATCTTGCCAACAAAGGTGCCTTTGACAAGGAATGGCTTTATGGCACTAACTGCCGGAGAAACTCTGTTACCGTTTGCTCCACAGATAAAAATTTGCAACTTCAGATAATCTGTCAGTAGCCTACCCCTTCATCTGTGTCGCAAGGACACTCTCAAATAGGTACACTTTAAAAAGAGTCTTACCAAACGCCAAAAACAATTGATGTACGTGCCACTCAAATGAAACAGTATCTGCTCAAAACACATGGCACGGGACACCTGTGTAAGTTGATTGCATCGACAGTGTAGTAACAGTGCGGCAATTTGAAATTACAGCGCTGCAATTGGCAAGTCCCCTGGGGACTAAAGCCAATTCCTTCCAGGAAAATAAACCTAGGGAAAGTAGCTAGACGTGCAAAGCACACACCTGTTGGGCGACCTCAATCTCACTGATTGATGCACTGTATGTCCAAGCTAATGAAGAGTCCAAGACAAATTTGTTCCTCCTGCCAGAGGCGGAATATTAAATGTTTTATCACCTGAATCCGGCCCGTGTGGCAGGCCTCCCCCTGAGTATTATGGAACACCTGGCACCGGGCATTCAGGATCCGGATCAGAATCAGCTCAGAGAGGTGGACTGAGCGGCTGCTAGCCTGCAGATTTTGAGGAATATGGACCGCTCGCAGGTATGGAACCTTGTTTGCTGCACTTCTCTAAAAAAACCTGCTGATAAGGAGGCCTCCCCTCCTTTATTTCTACCCTTGTGACTGGCTCATGGGCGAGAGACAGACTTACAACCGAGTGGGACTGAGTTACTGTACTCTAACAAAAAGCACTGGGAGGACTCATGAGGGAGGTAGAGAGAGGGGGGAGGGAGAGAGGGAGGTAGGGGGGGGGGGACGGAAAGATAGAGGGAGGTATAGAGAAAGAAGGGAGAGAGAGAGATAGATAGAGACAGAGAGAAAGAGAGGGTGAGAGAGATATGGTTGCATCTACAGGAGAGAGAGACGGCAGAATGTAACCGTGGGAGGTATTATGCAGTGTAAGACCTAAATCAGGTCATTTCAGGTGTTTTTTTTGAAGAAAGCCATTGGTACACAGCCAGTGGTTCCCTGTGCTGTACCAGGTATTTAGCCAGGACACTCAGTATAGTCCTTAAACTGGAACATAGGGCAGATCAGTTTGTGGGAAATACTGTATATGCAGCCGTACAACAAAAATGGGCAATTACAAATATGAAACTTTCTACAGGTGTCAGAAGAATCATGTATGTGTCAATATGCATTACGTGTGGATCTATGTAAACATGCATATATACACATTCATGCATTGCACGAGAATATGATTTATGTACTGTATACTTTAGCGGGAATATATAAAGTAAACACTGAGAAAGTCACAAGTTAAAAGTGAAAAACAACACGCAGCTTGAAAAATGCTAATTCTGTTCCGTCGAGAGCCGTAGTAAACAAAAACAGATTAAGAGTTCACCCGGTAGTTTCCCTCAGCGCTTCGCTATCTGTGTTTCTGCACTGCAATGGGTCTGCCTCAGCGAAAAGGAAAAAAAGAGAAAAAGTGCACTTCCTGTCTCATGCATATGAAATGACTCCCTCCACCAGCACCTCTCTCTCTCTCTCAAACACAGAACCCCAGCTGTTTGAACCAGGCCCCGCTTTGACGTCAGCTGGTCTCCTGGCAACAGTCTACCACAGGGGTGTTACATTTTCCATTGCACTTTGCCTTCAGATTCTCTAGCTAGAGAATGCTAACTTTTGGGGGTGAAAACACAGCTCTCATTAGTTGTGTAGGGGGGAGAAAGAGGCTAGACACAGAAATAAAACTGTTGATTCACAATACGCCACGTGAGAAGATTAAGAAAAAGCTCCTCGTTCTCCATGACAGAAGCAATTGGTAATGCCTCGTACTTCACTCGCCTCGTCAGGCGCTTAGTGTCAAGGCCCAGGGGAAAGTGTTACCAGTTTAATTCGTGTAATTAATGGCATAATTACCTCATTAATGTTACCATTTTGGAAACTGAATGTCAGAGTGATGGAGTTCATTCGGCTGTTAATCCAATTAACAATGTTTGCACGCAAAGTTTAATTCCATTAGACGTGGCAAGCAGCGTTTTCATTCAGCGGTGCCTGCCTTCATAAATTCTTGGTTACGAGCCCGTTAGAATTAAATTCTGCGATTTGAGTGACGTGAATTCCTCAATGAATGATTAACACGAAAGGACTACATGTTATCTCAAGTCATTATTTCTTGCTTGGGCATGTGTGCGCCTGCAACAAATCATCGTAGCCCTTCAAAGCCTTTTTTTTGGCACCGCTTTTCACATTAGCTTGGGTTCAAAGTTGTGAGAAACATCTTTCAAGTGCAGCCGTGAAACATATCTACTGTCTAGGTACAAGCAGTTTGATTCCTGCGAACATCCTTTAACAACCTATGTTACACAGAAAGACAGGTTTCCATAGCCTCCATTCTATATGCATGTTCACTCTCAGAAGAAAAAGGTGCAAAATGTACCTAAAAAAGGTACAAATGCTCATAAAGGGGTGGTACCCTATAGGTACATACAATTGTACCCCTAGCCAGCACTACATAATTTGTACCTTTTTTGCTTTCAAAAAGTTTGTACTTATTAGTACCCAAACAGAACATTATTGTACCTTCAAGGTACATTTGGGAAATGTGTTCCTTCAAGAACAAAAATGTACCCTTGCTGTATCTTTATGTGTGCTAGTCTCCAGAGCAATACAGGTTTTCACAGCCTCCATTCTAGATGCATGTTCTAAGCCTCCTGAGCAAGGCTGGCAAACACAAACTCCCCCATCCACACAGTAAAAGCTTCAGATACGTGGGCTGCGTGAAGCTACAGGTAAAGCATGCTCACACAGTATGCATCGCACGCCTGGGTCAAAACCTTAGTTCTTTACGTGCTGGTGAAATTGGAAAATACTTCTGCAGATACTTGAGAACTTTCAATGAAACATGTTGCTGATTAAAAATCATACGTGAGAAGATTGTTTTTTCTAAACATTGTTTAAAACTTTGGTTAAAACAGATCAAATTGTCAGTTATCTGTGAGCATTTTTATGGTTTCTAAAGTACACTCTCAGAAAAAAAGGTTCTTTGGCTTGTCTATATAGGGGAACCCTTTTTAGTACTTTATGCAACCCTCTATGGTAGGTGTAAAAAGTGTGAAAGCTCCCAGGTTGAGCCACTTTGCTCGACAAAGAACCCTCAGACTAGATAGGCTCCTCTATGGAGACACAGAGGGGCTTTTTGGAACCCTTTCTTCTGAGAGTGTACTATTTTTACCAAATCTGAGTAAGTAGACAGAAAGACACACGCACAGCTTATTCCTACAGCTTAATTAAGCTTATTCCATAGAATTGTAAATCACTTTTCAAACATATTCTCTTAATCTTTAGTATCTTACATAAACCTTCTTGTATTTACATATTTATGGGGCAAGTCCAACCTCAGCGAAAACTAACATAAGACAGGAATATTGCACAAAAAAACATACTGTTCTCCACTGTTTCTGCTGTACCTAAATATGTCCCATAACCAGCAGCGTTAATATATTACTTATGGTGAATTCTTAACATGTTCGTTATGCTGGGACGTTTTAATGTGCTTGTGAGAGGGGATTTCTCTCAGGACAGATATTTCCAGAATGAGAGGTTTATCTAGTCTGCTCTGTTTCTCACCAGTCTTGCATAGACAACATCAGTGATAAATAAAACGAGACGCAGCCTGTGGTTACAAGCAATTCGCAATTCAGTGCTCGATTCAAGGAAAAGTAAATATAGTCAGATGAGTTTTTATTTATTTATGGCCATTAAACAGACAAAAAATAAAGTAATGACAACGCCATATAGTTAATTCGTCACTGGCTCGGGAGCAGCACGACGCTCCGAGTAAAAATTTCAAAATGTATAACAAGCTCAAGGGTCAGGGCTCAGGACAAAACAGCTTTTGGGTCCAGCTTCCTGGCACCCGCCGCACCGTAAACAAGTGACTGAACAATAGAGTCCAACGCTGTCGCTGCGATAAAGGCTCCCTCGCCCCAAACAACATCCTGTCAGCGCTAATAGCTAAAGGAAGACCGCATCAGTCAAACTGGCCACATCATTTTTACCCATATGGCAGTGTCACCGCCCGGCTGGAATTAACATGCACAACCGCCCACAAAACAAAATCAGCAAGCACCGGACACACGGCCAGATAAAGCTCCTGCGGCAACACAACGTTCCCAGGCAGGAAATGCAAGGGATGCCTAAGTAGACTACATGGCAGGAGAAATTAACGAAAGACAAAGACTTGAGTTCAGAGTAGCTTTAGAGAAGTGGTCTGCCCCAAAATTATTGTTTTACCTTAAAATCGACAACCAATTTAGATCCCAGAAACCACGTTAACTGCATGATAAACTGCATTAATTGATCAATTACATGCTGAGTAACAACAAAGAACACAAGATTCTGTGGATCTCTAGGGGGGGGTATTTCTCCACTAAAACCCGGAAGCCTCCCAAAATCTGGAACGTGGACTGAAGTAAAAATAGCTGTTCTGGGTTTTACTCGATGCAGTCATCCAGCTACTAATCCCGCTTTGTGGAATACCCCCCAGGACCAGGGATGCAGACCCGTGCTTTTGGAAAGGACTACTTCCTTAAAGCCTCAGGAACAACGGGACACAATTAGTCAATAATGGCAGCCGAAAGGTAAAACTACCTGTTTGGCTAAGTGTGCACGTGTGCACAACACGGCCGTCAGTTTGACAGCATGCTGCAGGAGTTCAGTATCTTAAGCCTTCACTGCCCTACATGGTGATCTTTTACAAAAAAAAAAAGAAAAGAAAAAGACAGAAGAGCCCAAACCACAATGTTGCCTGCAGCAGGTCTGCACTGGCTTCACTTATTACTGGGTCTTATGGCAGGTTACCACAAGTTTGCAGTGCAAACATGCTCTCTCTCTCTCTCTCTCTCTCTCTCTCTCTCTCTCCCTCTCTCTCTCTCTCTCTCTCCCTCTCCCTCTGTCTCTCTCTCTCCCCCTCTCTCTCTGCACCTGAGAGACTCTCTCTCCCAAAGGCCTTTCTCAGGGGCACTTCCCTCGCCTGGTTAACACAGGAAAAGGAGACACCGTTAGATGATCTGCACGCTGTTGTCAAGCGGGGGATTTCTGAGAAGGTCGCATTCCAGACCGGGCTCACCGTTGCTTCCTCTCGGCACAGTGAATGAGACCTCGGAGAGAAAGGGGTCGCCGAGAACGTTCTGAGTAAGCAACGTGAGTTTGATTGCTATGCCCTTCGACAATATTCTTGATTTGTCAATTTGGCTTATCATCTAAACCAGGGATAGGCAACCCTGGTCCTGGTGTGCCAGTGACGTTTCTGGTTTTTGTTCCACCCTATAACTACATGACTGGATTAATTTTAAAACAATCAGGTTTGATGAATGCAGGTAACCATGTTGCTGGAGGCACTCACTCGTTTCGTCATTCACAATATTCAGGCTGAGGCCTTTAATCATCCATCTCTTGTGATCAGGATCGGGTGGAACAAAAACCATAAACGTCACTGGCACTCCAGGACCCGGGTTGTCTGGCCAGAACGCCAGTCTTTAACGGTTAGCTTTGAAAAAGATAGAAATGTCAAAGTATTGCAGTTTTCGGAAGGACAGAGGGCTACTGTCTCAATGAAAATGAATGCAAAGAACTGTCTGGCTAGAGTCAAGGGTATCTGTCCCAAATTGGCTGTGCCCCCACAGTGGTCTCGTACACAGGGCTAAGTCTCTTCTTCCAACCCCCAAATCCAAACCCTAAACGGGTTCCTAAACAAAGATAACTGATGCACCCCTTGCCATTACCACAAGCAGTCCCTTAACGTAGTGAAAACTTTGGGAAGGTAAATGATTCCTTGAAACAAAAAAGGTTTTCCAAATGCTAGCTATAAGTTTGTCCCAGTCAGCAAAGTCGCTGAGAAAACCTTTTAAACCAAATGTAGCCGGATATTCACCTGAACGCCTGGTTTTACCAACTTTTCACCACAAAAATGTTCACAGGGAAGTGTGTCGTGGGCACATTTCCCTTTGGACATACAATACCTCTGTTATCTGTGGTCAGTATCCAACACACCTACAGAGGGTATTTCTGTTCCTCTTAAAAAATAAAAAGCAAAGTGACAGAGAATGCATTGGGATCAGACTGACCATGGGGGAAACATGCGGAGTTGTGTAACCCCCCCCCCCACTGCTGTCTCTCCAAAACCCTGTACACTCCAACAAAACAACAACACAATACACTTCTTAGTGATTGTGGGAGATTCTCCCTTAATATGTTCTGCATTAAAACTTTCAAATTTTCACACGTTCTAATTTACAAAAGAAAACTACCGCAAAACGAGTATTAGGGTTTTATGTTGCTACCAGTTTAGTGATGAGTAGGACGGTCCAAAAATTTGTCGTTGAACCGTGCCAGAAAGAACGTTTAGAACCACCGTGGTAAACGCCGCACTGAATATAGAGTAAGGGCTGCCTGTGTGGTGTACCTTGTGGGTTTGGTACCGCTGGCCGCCTGGTCTACCTCATCCCAAATGTGATGCACCAGTGAGAAACTGTGTCAGACCGTGGATGAGGCCAGGTTCATTATGCACAGGGCACTCACATCAAAGCGCTAGGCTCACCTCCCCTGAACTATTTTTAGTGCTCCTCATAAAGCAGCTGACAGGGGAACATTTTATTTTTGATGAGGAGCCCATAAGATTTCAACTACAGGTGCTGCTTTCAATTTTACATGCTCAATTTGCTTAGTAAATGCCCTCATCCAAGAATGGGAGGGGGGGGGGGGTATATATTACATTTAATGAACATATTACTTTCCCTGTCTCTTTTTACGACAGCAAAAGCTGTATGCTACAACTTTAAGCCGAATTCCTGAGTTATAACAATTATACCTGTTATTGTTCCTAAGCTAGGGGATGAATACGGGAATTCGGCTTTGAGAAAGATTCCCCTATAAATGTGTCCATCACCATACAGATCACCTGAAAAATGTGCTCAATTTATGACAGGCTGAGAGGTATAAACATATAAAACATGTCCATTAAATTTAAAAAAACAACCAAGACGGAAGACGGAAGGAATTGAAGTGCTCGCTCATGTAAACACACCATAAAACAAGTCACCAGACGCAACCACAGTCTGGCCTTCACTCTCTCAACCTTGATCTTGTCTTTTCGCGACATAAACCTGACTTGGTTTTTTCTTTTTCTTTTTGACATCGTGGAAATGAAAATGTCCGTTAGCTGCCCTGCATCAGACGACAGAAGGCATGACAGGACATTAAATCAACTGTGAGCACTGTGGGATTACAACAGCGCCGTCTCGTACAACCATGGACTTATCCACCCAGAAATACTGTTTTCCAAATCAGATTATTGCACAGCTTGAAAATAAAAATCCACATAGACTACTCAGGATCTTGTGCACATGCAGTAATCCTATAGGTTCTGAGTGACTGGGGTGTTTTTCTGAGAGAACACAGGCACTGCCAAAGAGGGAATGGAAAGGAAACTGTGAAAAGGCTAGGAAAGAATTTCTCTGAACTGGCAAATTACGCAGCCGAGATGAACAGGCTAAAAAAGGCCTTGAGTTGGGGCGGGTGGGGGGAAGGGGAGAGGTGGGCTTGACACAGGCGGCCTTGGCAGAAAATACCTCCCCTGCAAAGAACTGTAAGACTCTAGTTGAGGCGGAAGGAGTTTTGGAAAATAAAACATAAAAAATTCCAGTTACACCTATAATATACCCCTTAAACCTTTTTACACTTTATTTTTGAAAGTAAGCCTACTTGCAATACCCCTGAAAAAACTTAGGAAATTCCAGCTACACCTATTGATTTTTTTTTAACTTTATTTTTTAAATAGTCTACTTGCAATACCCCTGAAACTTTCAACAAGACATGGTTTTATTTACACAGTACTGTTCTGCACTCCCCATTTTAGATGGCATGGTAGTTTTCTTTACCATGAGGGGCCCAACCCACTTTTCTTCAGCATTTGTTTTTGTTTTTGTTTGTTTGTTTGTTGCTGAAAAGCTGTTTCAGATTGTGTGCAGACTTTCTTAGGCTCCTGTACCAGAAACGTATGGCTTCTGGGCTTACCGTCTCTCTCAAGTTGGAAGTTGTAACCTACGTCAATTGGGAAAAGACTGCACTGTGCCTAAGCTATACAGGACTCCTCTGTTTCAGATTTCCCAATGCACCCTGGGAATATACAGAGCCAGGGTTTCCAGCTACAGCCCCTGCTCAAGTGCCAAAGGCCTTTCTGACGCAAATCAGCTGTGGCTTAAAAGGGCATTCTTCAATAAATAACACAACAGTTCCATCCACTTTAGCTTGAGGCCAGCTAGCAGTATTGGCACGGCCAATATTTGCTGAATTATTTTTAATTGTGGCATCTGGAGTTGCTTACGCGATTGTGTTGTTTTTTTCTCGGCGTGGTTGAAAGTTCACATGAAACGGGGATCCCGGCAGAGCTCTTCAGCGGCACAAAGGGCACATTATTCAGTGTCCCCCTCAAAGAGCTCCTCCCTGACGACGTCTGTGACATCACAGATGCGTCCGCGATCATGCCACAATTTTCCAGTGTTTTTTTTTTTTTCTCTTCCCCCTCCCGGACAGTGGCGAACACTAGTGGTTTCTACCGTCCACCAAAGGCCAAACTGGGATGCGTTCCAAGAGGCAAATATTGAAGCGCCGGTCAAGACGTCACTCCCATAGCGGGATTCCACTGGAATGAGGCCAGCTCGAGTTGAAGCTAAAGCTGGCTACGGCGATAGAACACAAACGCTTGTCTATTGCGCCGAATGACTCACCGTCACACGACATTACAGTGAATGCCGCGGCGTTTGCCGCCAGTGGTGACGGGTTCATCTGCAGTCCAGGGCTGCAGTTTTTGTCCTGTGTTGTCTTTCGCTACCTCCGTTTGCTAAGCGTGACTGGCTATGGCACCCATCCCTATCCTCCCTTCCGTGTTTACATCCTGGGGTTTTTTCAGCCCCGGTAATGATGAAAACAACATTAGCATTATTAGTGAAACACTTGCACATCTCCGCCCGCGGTTAGCTTGTAAGTAGGCCAGCCACCAATAGGGCTTGAGGCCAGACACAGGCTAAAACACTGATAGAAAACTTGAATGAAGCAGGGCAACCTGGTTCTTGATCTGCCATGGAAAATGGGACCGACAGTATGCAATCCCCTCACTTTTGAGATCATTTAGAAACACCGTAGATGGAGGGTCATTCGTGAGTTAGACTGGCGAGCTCTATTTTTGAATGTAACCGACAAAGATTGAATTTCCGGTCTTGTCAATCTTGCATGGATAAATCACTCAGACAGACCATACCTATCAGTCAGTTAAGTGATATTGACTCATATTCTTGACAATCTCACCACGCTTTGATCTTATTGACTTCTTTGAAGGCTGTCCAAGAAAGGCTAAATCGAGATATGCTTCTCTTCTGATTAAAACTGGCTAAAACTACTTTTGTGAAGACAAAGTGCTCCTCGCTAAAAAAACAAGATTAAACTTTTAACTTGTAAAAACACATGGTAAAGGATTAAAAATTTTATGATTATTCAGTCTGCCAAATATCAAGTTCAAATTCAGTTCAGCCTGATTCAAGTTCCAGTCAAATTTACACATAAGTTCTTGGACAGAGTTGCAATTGTAGCTGTCCATGGCTACCCCATAATGCTCCCGTTCAGGTTGAATATACAGTAATTTCCTGCCAACATTCAAATCCGTTAATATTTGATGCAAGAGTTTAACAGGGAGCAATAAAGTATTTGCAGACAGTATTTGCAAACAGCATACTTTAACTGTTGAATAATCTGCAGAAAAGTATTTTCAAGTCAACAAGGGGCCTGGAGTACTGTTTTAGATTAAATTATCAATACTTATAATTAATCTAAAATATGCTTCATGGCCAGCATTGCATAATGTTTGAGTTCGCCACACAAATAAAAACCAGTCAGCGGTTTTGTTACTGTGGGAGAATATATAGCATTAAAAGTATATAAATTCTTAATGCACCTTCACTTACACTCTACAGGCCTGGAAGAATTAAAGCCAAAGGCCCTAACGTGCGTGTTGGGCCACACGACAAACGAGGGCACAAATTAACTGGCGTGAATGTGTGATGGAATTATTTAATTGTCAAAGGAACAGGGGGACTCACCGCTTTCTGCTGCGTCTCCAGCAGGGCCGGGGACAGTCCGTCCTTGTGATCGGGGTCGCTGGAGACGTCGTCCTCCGATTCCTCCCAGGAGGAGGAGAAGCCGGTGGAGGAGGCAGAGGAGGAGGAGAGCTTTCTCAGAGCCCTGGCGGAGCCGAGGCAGGGCTCTCCGTGCCCCTCCCCGGCGCCCTCCATCCCGTGGTCGGTGACGATGACGGCGGGGATGCTCCCCGCTTCGTGGCAAGTCCCCTTGCCGGCGCCCCCGGCCGCCACGTGTGGCTGGGTTTCCGCTGACTCCCCCCCTTCCTGTGCGGGGGGCTTGCCGACCCGCTCCGCTGCCCCCGCGGTCTCGGACGAGCGGCCGACGGCCCCGACGGATTGGCTCCCGGCGTCGGCCCCCGGCGATTTGTCCGCACGCCGCCCGTCCCGTTGTGTATCTAGGTCAGCGGCGCTCTTTTCCCCGCGCGTAGTTCCCCGCCGTTCTCCCCTCCTCCCAGCTGCAGCCTCCCTTCCCGTTCTGGAGCTCCTTGGGGATGGAGGGAAGGCGGTCCGGCGGCGGGGAAGGGGAGCCGGGCGAGCGCCTTACCGCCTCCTGGGGCCTGCGGGGGGCCCTGGGGCTGCGCGGGACCTCAGAGTTCTGCGCCCGGGTCCGGAGGTCGGAGATCTGCGCCTCGAAGAGGCCCACCTTCTTGTTGACCTGCACGTTCTGCAGCTCGCGGTGTATCTGTGGGTTCTCCACCGTGCGCTTGATGCTCCGCGGCCCCTGGTCCGCGCCGGGGCCCGGGCTGGACGGCTCGCCGTCGCCGCTCAGCCGCCGGACCCGGCTGCCCACGTTCACGCCCAGGAAGTCCCGGTGCCGGCTCGGGGAGCGGCCCCGGGGGCTCCCGGTACCCGGGACGCTGGGAAAGACGAAGGACGTCCCGGTGGAACCGGGGCTCAGGCTGCCGGGGCTCCCCGCGAGGCGCCCGCAAAACGTGGCCCGATCCGGCACGGGCAGCACCGGCCTCCCTGTCCGAGGACTGCTGTCACTTTTCAGGTTGTTGTTATTCATCATTATCAAGCTGTTCAGGACATATGCGGCCATACTACCAGGCTGTCTCTCTCCTGAGGGAATCCCATTTAGTCCTGCTTGCTCCAGTGGGACCCCACCATGGTTTGGGGAAGGGGGTGGGTGGGGGGGGGGCGGGGGAGCTTGATGGAAAAACCTAAGACCGCAAGGTGATTCGAGTGGACGTCAGAAATTGGCGTGTCTGGCAGGAGCTAATTTAGCGCCCTCATCGTCTTGTTCAAATAAGCTGCGGGGGGAGTGGGGAGAAAAATCTGGCGTCAGAACAGGATTATGAATTTTTGTATTTGTGTTTCAAGACATTACCTGTTTCTTACGGCTTCTCCCACATCTTAAACACATAGAATTATTTTCAGCACACAGAACACATCCTGATGTCCCGATGAATCCTCACAACGCGTTTCCCATTGAGGCAACGGGGATTTTTTGGCCTCTGTACCAGATATTACGTTGCACATAACATTCCTCTGCCGCCTTTATCTAGGGCTATCGGTGAGGTACTCCGAGACTGTTTATGTAACTAAACCATGAAATGTGCAGACAGAATCTACGTTCCAAATTCCACTGTGTTCTTATGACCCGGCGGCTGGCGCAATAAGAGAGAAAAAAACCCATGACACTTTCTTTGATGGTATGGTAACTGCCCCACAACAGCACCACGCCTGTCATTTCCATGTAAAACACCCAAAAAACCTTACCAGTATCACAAAATATAGAGATGCTTACACCATTTTAGTCACGATCCAAATTGTTTATAATCAAAGCTGTTTATATTCTAGCAAAAGCAAAGCAGCTCTTTTGCACAGCAAACAGTTGGCCATTTAAAAAGCAATGAATTTGTTTAGTTGTACTCTATTGTAGGACAATTTACAGTGCTCAATCTGCTAGGGAACACAGGAGCCTTTGTGGGGAATGGTTTTATATGGTTTGTACAAAATAGGTGTTACATACCATAGCCTTTAATGTCTATGTTTCAGGAAGGCAGAATGAGTTTGATTAAAATTACACGTCTTCAGCCATCCTGAAAAAGGTTTGATGTACCAAAATTCCATTATAATGCAAAGGAAGTTGGAGCGTTTGTGATACGTTGGCAAAACCACAGGAAACTAAAGAGATTCTTTATTTTGTATTCCTGCAATGAACACTTCACCCAAATTCATTGAAAGAGATCAAGACTAACATTTCATATTAAACATTATTTTAAAAAATAGGGTCTACACGCAAACAGCATTACCAAGGCTAAAATGTGCGTGAAACGCAAGCTAGAAGACATTTTTTGGAGTTTATTCTCAATGCAGGCTGATGCAACAGGTCAGCAGGACAGCTTGTCCAGCAAAACAAATGTACCCCAAGGACACCATTATTCACAGAACAAAGAAAACCCGTTAGTTGTTTTCTGTTCTGTTTCTGTTTAAAATAAGCTTGTAGTCTTTCACCTCGTATCTCTTCAAATATGAACTGTACATTGACATAGACAAGTCTCAGCATTGACCCAAAAAAAGAAGAAAAAAAAGCTCAAGATTGTATAACCCTCATATTATCTTGACTTTTTATGACGCCTTTTATGTTTGGGGTCAAATTGACCCCAAAAGTTTAAACTGACACAAACATGTTGTAATAGAAAAATTTTGACACAATGTTTGTGTGTTTCCCAATTGACTAGCCTTTCATCCCTAAATATATAAACTCTCATCTCAAACATCTCATTTTAGAGGCTGAGGTAAGTGAAAGTTTGTTAAGTTGAAAACTTGTATGGGAAAGTGCCACCAGAATCACCCACAAAAGAATCTGAGATAAAAATGAAAAAAGGTATATTTTCTTACATTTTATACAGCTACCTCACAAATGACCCCACGCAACACCTTTGTATACAAAGTTGGTACAGGACTTTTGAAAACATAGCATTGTTTTTATTGCATGTTTACTATTTAATCCCAACAAATTCAGAAAAACCAGATAGTGTCAAGATAAAAAAAATACGGTTAACTGGTTTTTAAGAGATGTCAA
This sequence comes from Synaphobranchus kaupii, assembly GCA_029718625.1. Lineage (NCBI taxonomy): Eukaryota > Metazoa > Chordata > Actinopteri > Anguilliformes > Synaphobranchidae > Synaphobranchus > Synaphobranchus kaupii. The sequence continues at coordinate 11,080,538 of CM056381.1, read as the reverse complement.
ACTGACCCCGAAGATAACATGAGGGTTAACCTTCTTCATGGTTTTTATGCCTCTTCACTGAGGAGAAGTTTGCATCGTGGCGCTTCCAATCAGCCTGAGATCCAATATACAGAACGGAGGGAAACACTAGGCACCAGCGGACACGGTAACGTGGACCAGCTGCGAAGTAGAACGCGGTTTTGCAGCGTCGCCGACGTGCTCCTGGCCCAGAGCCTAGGGAAGGGTTGAGTTCTGATCTGCTACACACCTTCGCTTCTCAGACAGTGGACGCAGGTAAACGACACCTCAGCGCTCTGCCATTGGAGCTCCCAAACCCAACCGTTCCCATGAACCTGGAGCCACGACAATGTTAGTGACTAATGAACTCTGGTCCTTTCGTTTCAATGGGCCAACATTCAAGGTGCCCTAGACTTGGACACATGGATCCACAAGGCTTGAGTGGAGACATACTATCTTTAAGAAGGCATCGGTGTCCTGTGCCCTATCTCAAGTAAATGTATATCTGTGATGAAGGCACTAAAGCAAACCCCCAATATTTTTTGGTCCACACAACAATCACTGGGTATCTGAGGTAATGTAAATTGTGGTTTGTTACCCTGGACGTCTTTGACACAAAAGAAAACTGTCTGTCCGCATCGAAGTGACTGGCTCTCTTAACTGCAGTTAATTTCATGAAGCAGAAAAATACCTCTAAAGTTTCATATTTTGGGTTTTTAGTTTTCCTTGTGTGAGCATCTGCATGACGGTTTCAAAAGATATGTATTGAAGACTGATCTCAGTTCTTCTTCTCTTCTCTTCTTCTACTAACACTGAGCACATGAAAAAAGATAACCTGTTCCATTTCCCATAACTGGCCATTCTAGGGTCCTTAGTCAAGGGTTCTACTGCATAATATGTTACCTCAGATAATTTTTTGTTAAAAATAATAATAACTAAAATAACCAAAAACTAAAAGTCCCATCATCCCTTAAAGCAGAACATTTGTGAACATATCTCTGCGTCACGTGCATGGTGCACAGAACGTAATGAAGTTGTCCAATCACTCAACATAAAAAAAAAAAGGTTTAAGAGCTTGTTAATAGACCTACTCACTATCTTAACAAAACATTTTAACAAAACAAACAATACAATCATGGTTATTTTACTCAGCAATTATTGAGATACATTTCCTTCGTAGGCCTATTTCATATCGCCTACCGGTTTGGACGTATAAAACAGACCTCCTGTAGCCTACACAGCATGCCGAAACAAGAATGTTCATGTTTTACTTAAACATAAACATTAAGTAAACCAAAAAACCTCCATCGGTATTCCCAATAACGTGTTTTATGCACATTTTCCGTTTAAAAAGCAATACAGGTGAATGGAATTCAAACGTCCGGTAAAAAGGAATTGAAACTGCGTTCAACTACGTGTGAATATAAACGCAACAGTCCTTTACAATTAAATTTGAAGTGACGCCCATGTGAAAATGATATCGTCCTTACGTTATTAAAGTAGGCTACTGTTTACATAGGCCACGTGGAGGATTCTCAGTCTTAATGCTAGTACAAATAACACACTTGATGAACTGACGGAGTCGCCTACAAATAAATTTCTGTTTTACTTTCCATACAGACCGTTATAATTTATCCTGCTTAACGTATCCAGCAGTTGGTCAGGAAAGTCTATTACTTTAACTTTAAATTCTGCTTAACTAGTCTATAATAAGAAGTCTACTTTTACTTTTAGAAAATCATAAGCTGCAAGCTTGACTAACCATAGCTACATGTTGAACGTACATGCAGAGCAATGAAGATTATTATTATTATTATTCATGTTGTTGTTAGTGAAATTAAGTCTTACTTTTTCAATACATTTTTTTAAGATGCTCTTCAGGCTGTAAGTTTCTCTTGTTGCCATTGGCTTATGCTTTCGTGCATAAATGCTTCATCATAATTTTCTTCTATTCTCATAGAAATGCGCTACATTCATTGAGTTCGTTAACCACCTTATAATAGGCTACAACTATATTAGGTTTCATGCTTTCAAAAGGTATTTAAAGCATTCTTACTGAGCTTAGACATGGATTCAAGGAATCCCAGATTTCCCCAAACTCTCCCTTGGCAACTTCTTCAGTAGCCTATGTAACCTAGCTACTCTGTATTTTCATAGGCAGCCGCGACGAGAAGTTGCGCATCTTACCTTGTTAGAAAAATGCAGCGCCTTCTTACCATCACAATCGGTCCTGGTCGTAGCAACACACTCGACAGGAATGCTAAGATATCTCAAAACAAGGCAGTTACAGAGCCAGCGTCTGTTCATTGGAGTATGAAAGCGCGATCCATCTCTCAATTTCCGCAAAACAGATGTAGTTAGTCCTCGTAGGCTAGAAGTGAAGTTTTTGCTTCTCCGTCAGCTCATCTACATTCTTGCTATATTCGAACACGTTGCGTTCTTCAGTACTTAGCCTTAGCGTAGCATGTTTGTCTAATGTACAAAAAGCAGGAAGGAAGTTAGACTGTAAGGCTCAACTCAACGGAACAAGCAGTTTTTCTCTCTGTGGCATATAGGCTAGCACAGGATAGGAGGGAACGCTTCAAGAACGAGAGAAAGAAAGACACATTTCCATTACAAGTCTTAAAAGACAGTAGGCTACACATCAGCGAATAATAACTGTCTGTTGTTAAGAGATACACTACGCTTAAATGAACTTCATTTGTTTGTAATTAATTTAATTTATACACATTATTTAAGAATGAATCCGTGGCAGAACTTAGACACAACTCTTATTAAGTATTAACATGTATAATGCCATGTCACCTATATTTGTGCAAAGCAATTATTTCCTCATCTTACTATAGGTTTGGCAGAATATACCTTTCTCTCAAGCAACAGGTGTTAGGGAGTTATTACAAGATATATTAGGCTTTTTCATTTGTGTGTAAAGTTGATATAATGGTATTTCAGTAGTCATTTGATTGAAAAAAAGGTTATTTTTTATTTCCAGCGTGGTTAGAACGCTGAACACGCTCATTGTGCTTTACATTTACATTTCAGCTTCTATTGCTTTTCAACCTGCTGTGGCAATACACGTTGACTTATTTTGTTCAGCTGTGATAAGTAACTTAATTTGTACTTTTTCTAAACTGACAAAATGTAAATTAATTTATATACGTATGTACTTTAGTGATGCGAGTATGTTTGCAATGGGCTATAGTTATTTCAATTTCTTTTTGTTTTGTTTTATTTATAAACTGAAACCCACAGCAGAGAAAGCGTGCTTTCAAGTACTCTGTCTGCCTCTTTTCCTCATATCGTTTAAAGGATTTAGAAGTTCAGTTATGTCTAATAACACGTAACACTGATAATAAAATTTTGTATTACAGAAAGGACATCCAGAACTGGCTCAACACTCATAGACCTATTATTTTAATCACCACCAAGTTGAGAAGTCTACTTTGACGTTAATTTCATAGATTGATAACTTCCAGCGGCTCATAAAAAAACACATAAAATAGAGCAGCCATGTAGTGAAACCACCAGGAAGCATATGTCACCTGGCAGTCTAAACCGTGGATGGAAAATACAAACGATGATGGCCTTTCTCATTTGAATAAGACTGACTGCCTGATAGGTACTATGAAAATTAATTTTCCATGCTGTGACCCAGCCCAGATTGTCGAATGCCAGGCAGGCTGAAAGCAGACCTTTTAAGCATATAAATCAGTGTTTATATTTGACATCATTATCACTGATAAACTTAATTAATATCAGTGTTAATTTTAAGTTCTCATCAGCCTTTAAATTCTACAACTTCGTGTAGATAATTTGGCTAGATGAGTTCATTACAAACCATTAGCCTACTTGTTAAACTGAGCATTTAGAGTTATTACTTGCAATCTCTACACATTTCTGTGAAAGACGGTAGCAGCTCACGTGCAAGTCATGTAGAGAAGGCAGACTTTTACTGAGGCGTGATATACGGTTTGTCGCAAAGTATGACGTTTTGCATGAGCATGTGTTTTTCTCTTTTCAAAATGGGTCAGAGGTTTACTCGGAAAAATATACTCTTGTTGTAACAATTACCTATATTGCCGTGGAGGATTTTACCAGTGTAATATTTGCCTTTCAGTAGGCCATAAAGGAAAGCCTATTAATCTTAGGTGTGTCTGTAGTAGTGCCTTCCACACATAGCCTTTGCATCTCTCAGAAGGAGAGATTCCTGGAGTGAACTTTGAGACAATAGCTCAGTTTATTATCAGGCTACATGGAAAGGTGATGGCTTGGGGACACATTAAAAAAAACAACTCTGTGTACGTCAGTAATCCAGATTCATTTTCAGGAAATAAGGAATGGTGTCAGTTAAAACATGCCCGGGAAGGTTATTGCTGGTTTTCTATCCTGGCAGTGAAATAAAAGAAAAATTTAAGTCTACCTGTTTCCAGAATCTTGAGGCTTAGTGACTGCAGTATTGAGCGAAGGGAGTGGAAGAGAAAAATAAAACTTGTAAATGGAATGAGGGAAGCCTGTCTAGTTTGTAGAAACATAGTTTCACACAATGAAGGATGGGAACCAATAAGACCGAGGTCTGCTATGCTTGAAACCTGGCAACCAAGCAAAGGGAGCTTAGTAAACATGCACGTTTAGCGGAAACAAGCTACAATGAAAACTTAGCAATGTGTATTTCAATGCAGATGTACATATGAAGATCTGTGGTGCAATCCTGATGAGGAAATGTTATGTAATTTCTGGAAAGTAGCTATAAAATGTACCAAGATAATAATCGATGACAAAAAAAAAAATGACAAACTAAACTTTGATCTAATCACTAAAGGTAATACGCCAGCAAATCACCAGCAAAGTAACTCCCCAATATGTTTACGTTCACTAAATCATATGCAACATGCGCCACCTGCAGTCCTTCGCTGGTATGGCCGATATATTAGGAGCTGGTTGCTGATTACAGGACCTTAATAGTGCAATCAGTGGCCTACAAAACAAGCAGCATGCCGCACATTTGCAAGAAGCAGGACAATGGTCGAATGATGGAAATTCCCAAAAGCTGGTAGAAGTTATAGGTGTTGATGAAACAGTTGGAAGGAGGTATGCATGTATGTTACATTCAGTTTTTTACTCCATGGAAATACTGGAGTGTGAATGGACAGGATGAATGGGGGCAGGGTGAATATTTGTACGATAAAATAGGTTGAAGGGTGAAAGGGACAGTCTTAAAAGACTATATAATGTGAGGACAATGGTTTTGGAACAGATGCAGGCAGCCACAAGCGCAGTGACCTAGTGCAGGTGCGTACGTATGTGATTTATATGGAAAGAGGTACATGGTGTGATAACTTGCAATTTGTGGGTAGGTGCATCTTTGGTTTTTTATTCTATGGTCATGGAGCAGTGACGCTGAGAAATTTTAACCCAGTTTCCCCCCAGCACTGCCTGTCATAATGGCTGACTCATCACTTCATAATGGGTTGCTCAATGAATAAACACTTCCCCCAAACAGCAGAGTTTATCGTTACAGTGTAAATTGTTCTTACATCTGTTAAAATAAAATAGCTAATCTCACCAGTATTCATATTGTGTTTGAAAATATGTCTGACTCTAAAAGTGGGGTACTGTGTTCTGGCATTTTTTCATTTTGTTTTAACGCAGTTTAAGGCCACAGGTGAAGTAGGATTATTGAAACACCAATTTTCCTGCTTTCTGGTCATGTTTCTTTCAATGAAGGGAGTGATGGAATCCACAGTGAAAATTGGGGTTAATTGGGGAAAATTCTAACTATTAAAAAGACTAAAGAATTTAAACTATTAAAAAAAAGATTTTGTGAAAGCACTGAATATCTTACAATATGTTTTTTTACAAGAGAGACTTGGCCAAGAATATGTCACAATAATACAAATATAAGTTACACAATAATACACATCAATTAAATAAAAAAGCACCTTTCTGTTAATGTTTCTTCCAATGAAGGGAGACAGGGAGTGATGGAATCCTCAGTGAAAATGTCCAACCCAATCCCCCCCCCCCACACACACAAACACATACACACCCACAAAATGGGTTACTTTGTGAAAGCACTGAACATCTTTACAATAAGTTTTTTTACAAGGTACAAGAGAGATTTGGTGAAAAGGACAACACAATAATACAAGTAAAAAAAGTTCCACAATAATAGACATCAATTAAATAAAAACAAAAAGTACCAATAGTTAAAACATAATTAGACACTTCCAGTACCACTTCCTGAATTATAGAATGACATTAATTCAGTGAAATGAAGCTCTCAAGGCAGAGTATTTTTTTGCAGGTTTCCAGGATACCAGAGCCAGGATGTTGATCCACCTTATGACCCAAGTCAGTGTTTGCTGTTGTTATGCATTGTGCATGTAGATTGTAAGAACTACAATTTTAAATATGTTAAGGTACAAAGACAAGGCGGTAGAATACAAAGTAGCCTACAGCTTTGTAAATGGAAATGTAGGCTACAGATTTTTTTATATGTAGATAACCAAATAAACTACCATGCCAATCTGTCATACGGTAGACAGTGACGAGTAAAGGATTTATAACCTGTAATAAATCCCAAGCATATTCGGTCCATGCAGTAGGTGGCGGTATGCACCTATTTGGTTTTGTTAGCGTTACACCCGATATTTCTTTAAATTGTTTCTACATGGAGTGTGTTTGAAAGCTTGACACCGCACAATGTGTGCCTGTTGATACACTGAGAGAGGGGAAATATTTAATAATCGGTTGCCATCAAGATAATTTGTGTGTTCGTAACTGGTAACTAGGCTACTCGCATATCACACAGACCAACCTAAAATTCTATCTTGCTAATTCGCCCTTGGCTTTGCACATCGGACATTTCTAGACAACCCTGGGACTGTGGGACACGCTACACTCATCAGAAACCCGGCAATGCTTTTATACAGTAGCATCTACAGTAAGACGTCTACATTCGTCTGCAGAGTGGCACTCAAAGAAAACACTAGTAAGCGAAGAAAGAACAGAAAGCTTGCATCCAACTAGGTAAAATCGGGGTAAAATCAATGGGCCTGACATGTAAACACGCCCCTTGTTCTAAACTGAGGCTCTTTCTAACCACAGCAGTACTGTACTGCCTACTGATTTGTTTTTCCAATTCGCATTGCTGACTTTTCATTGGCTATGGTTTGCAGAGATGTTTTGTTGAAATATAATGACAGTTCTGCGACCAATAGCTAGTAAGACAGAGGTCCGCCAACAAAACAGAACGCAGAGTATTCGTGGAGGACCAATGAGACGTGCACGGAGGCGGGCTAAGCAGGCTAACAGGCAAAGCCAACACCTCCCCAAAACAGAACGCAGAGTATTCGTGGAGGACCAATGAGAAGTGCACGGAGGCGGGCTTAGCAGTCTCAGGCAAACAGGTTCTTGAGTTGGTAAACACATTGACCTCATGGTATGGAACACACCATTGCAGGGACACTAGGAAGGCGTGCACGACTGAACAGTCTGTAGAAAATTCTGGTGGTAAGTGTTCTTTGACGTTATGCAATCCGTATTGTCCCGAAACAAAATCAGGGTGAATAACGTTACACCTTTGCCGAATTATCTCATCGGTGGGGAATTCATCGTGTAGCTGGCGTGTCTAGGCTACATTGTAGATTCAGCAAGCTTGCACATGTCACAGATAGCTAACGTTACAGTTATTGCGTCGTGAAAGCTCGTGATTCCAATCTGACCATTTTTATGTGGCCTGCTAACGTTAACGGTTTCTAAGAGAGGTTTTGCTAATGTTCTCTTCAATCGACAGCCAGATTGTTGCTGGAAGAGGCAGTAACGTTTGCATGTTCTTATTTAATTCTGCACAAAATGTTCTCGAAGTATTGGCGCTTTCCCCTATATTTCGACGTGGCTGGTGCATGGTTCTTAAATTGTTTGCGAACGTTAGCTTGCAAACGCTAACTGTCTAACTAATTTTCTGATGGATACAGCCGACATTACTGGCCTGTCGCAGTCTTTACAGCTAAATTAGCATTAAAGCCTGGAAAATTATATTCACCCAAGCAGCCTGTCGTAGATATCGCGTGTTTTAGCTAGGTAACTTATAGCAGTGTATTGGCAGTTTAGCTATCTATAGCTAGCTTGTTGTTTTGCAGCTAAACAGAGTAAGGTTATGAGTTGTTTCATTTATAACCATGCTCTGTTGTGGTCACACGTGCGATATTTCACAAGACGGAAGACGTAGCTTGGTGCCTGATTATGCTGACGTTTTCCTCTGCTTCGTTTAAAGCAGGTAACGAAGTAATTTCAGGCACGATTTTCAGACGACCTTATTAGACAAAAACGTTTAATTCGCTCAGCTGTACATAAACGCGATTACAGCTGTCCATCTCTGCACAGTATTATTGTTGCTCGGTGTCTGAAGGACAAAGTGTTGAAGAGGGTCAGAGCAGCCCATAACTGCACTTCACTTGGCACAGTAACACCCCTGTTGACAGCTGTGGCACTAAAAGACAAATCCAAGGGTTTCAATGACTCCGATTGCATACCAAATATGACTAGAAGCATATATAGCCGTTAGAAAATGCCAGACGTTAGCCTGCTTTTACATGGTGCATGCCTTAATCGCGAAGAGCATAGAGAATAACAGGTACGTCTTGTAACCTTGTGTGTTTGGGTTTGATTAAGCAATGTGAAGAGGTAATAAACTTGTTTCTGTAACGTCTTTTAGTTTCTTTGGATTTATGAATCAGAACAGAGATATTTAAGTTTATTTGGCTTTGTATTCATGAAACTTCTGAAAATGTAGAAGATTCAGTTCTCTACTTTAAATTGGGCCTGTTGATAATGTTAGGGCAGCATTATGGCAGTTGAGTTAAGGAACTTAACTTAACTTAACCAGACTGTTGCAGGTTCAGTCTCCAGATTGGTCACTTATGTTGTACTCTTGGGAAAGGTACATTAAACAAATCTTTGTAAATACTGTGACTTGCAATGTGTTAAACAATATAGCTGACATATGTTACCTGGATGAAGGCTTCCAGCCATCAAACTAAATAATTTCACTTTTATAAATAAGATGTGGCATGATGTCAGTAAACTTTAACTTGAGGTTCTTTGATTAATTTAGCTAATACAAGAAGGCAGTGACTTGGTTTACAGTGTAAGATTTCTGTGGCTGAGGAATAATACATCTATAATGTCGATAAGATTATTAAAAAATGCTACTTTGAAGATAATGATTTCAATCCAGGCTATAGACTACCCTAAATTTGTAATGGGTGCTTTTGGATGCTAAATAAACAAGAGCCACATGGCTCTCAGATATCAGAAAATGTAAACATGTAAACTTTCAATCATTGATCATTTAGGGCTTCTTGCATAGTAATAATAATAATAACTGTATTTGCAAATAATATTTCTGGCAGCACAGCACAAAATTTAAAAAATGCAAGAATGCAAGAGAGGTGTACTGGCCCGATGTGTACAGATTCCTCGCAGACAAATGGATTGAGTGGGTGGAAGCAGGTTCTACATAGCTCACACTTTAGAAAACACCCAGCATTGTCGTGTATAAACAGGAGGGAGGGGGTGTCCCTGCGATGTAGGCTCTGATTGGCCATTTCACGGAGACCTTACGTGTTAACTTGGCCGTTTGGGGAATCCTTGACATTTCCTTTTTTCACAAAAGTCATCGTAAAAACAGATGTTCAAAGCTGAATAGGCATATTTAATAGTGATAGGTTAATAATATTAAGAGCCGTATAGGAACCAGGAAGGCAGCCTACCCTTGCTTTTGGAAAATGTAATATTCCACAAATATATTGCCTATTTATAATGTCCTGCTCTCATATCATGCTCTCAGAACACTGGAGGTGATGTCATTGTAGTTTAGATACAGGTGACATGATTTCTTTTGCACTTTCCTAATTGAGATAGGTTGTGAGAACTCAGGGGATATTCACACCATGTGAATAGACATTGAAAATTTTTAAAATTGGCACACTTTACTTAACAGTAGAACTGTTTTTTTTTTTTTTTTAGCACCATGGAATAGGTTGCACACACTTGAGTCAACAGCCGTAGTCACTTAGCCTACATAGAGAAGTCAATGTGGAAAAAGAGCCAACAGAACTTTTCTTGAGAGCAGTTGGGCTGTTTTGTTTTTTTTAAATTGGAATGTTTCCACATTTAACGGCTCTCAGTTTATTGTTCCTCTCTTAAAACGCACGCGGAAGTTGCGACACGTTTTTTTTTCACCATTTTTAGCAACCTAGCAACCACACCGCCGTTCATAGTGTGACAACTCCAGATCTTGTCTGTTAAGTGTCTCACTTTCCCTGAGTATCAGACCAGATAAACGCACGTTCACAAGTGTACACAGCTAGCATAAACACCTGCACTCTCACACATGCGCTGAAGCCCTTAGACTTTGGCGAGTCGTTGCTCTCCCGCTAGAGGCTAAGCGGTTTAGCCTGTCCTCATCAGAGGCCGTCAACCAGAAACAAGCACCAAGTGTTATAGCTGGAGGCTTGTTGAGGCATGCTATCTCCAACCTACACAAAGATATGAAGTGAAAATTACACACCTTAGTTACACTGACTTTTAAGCATACATTGACACTCCCACTTGAAGGGCATCGCGGGTTGTTTTCCGAAGGGGAAAAAACCAAAACACGATCAGAATTTTACCTGATGACTGTGATTTAAACGTGTAGGTTATGTGTCCTCTAGGAACATGGTGTTCGTTTTAGCCTAGGCTCCAACGTCTCATTGACAATTTCAACTTGGGATTCTATAAAAGCTATAAAAGCTTAGCACAACCAAAGCAACAATTCCTCATGATTTATGTTCTGGTAGAACTACCCTGACTCCTTTTTTGAAGTAATTTTGCAGCTGCACTGGGGTAGTTCCCATTCGTGCATGTGGAGGGCAAATGCCCTGTAGACAGCAGGCAGTGCATTTGAATGAATGGGGTGTAGACATTTGGGAAGCACAGCAAATCCTATCTCGGGTTACTACCATAGGTTAGCGATGCAACGCATGAAACTGGAAGCCTTGACGAACGGGAGCAGAAATCCCCACCGCAATTCACACGGAATTACAACTGCGTTACACAGTCAGTATCTTGCTGTTCCGACTTCTATATTCACATAGGCGTTTTTTTTTACACTGGGCCTTCAGCTGCAGGACGCATTCATGTTTGTTTGTGGACTCTTCTACAACCCTTCTAACACATCCGTCATGTTATTAAAATCAAATATCAGTCATTGGCGCCCATGTATTTACAATGAAATTTTTTTCATAGAATTTCTCAGTTTCCGTGCGCTCTGTTTTTCGAGAAGAAACTAGTGTGTGGTATTTGCTTGGTTTTGCAGAGGACTGGAGCACCGTGTGCCTGTGTTTATTTACAGTGCACACGGGCAGTTTCCATTTCTGCTTTTCTCCTGTCTGACCCCCTCCCCGGGACAAAGGCAAGGCCAATATCCTGTGCCAGAGAGCAGAACTGAGTCACTCTCCAGAGTAGCTCCTATTAGCTCTCCGCCATCGTGTGAGCAGGGCGGAGAAAACGGTCGTCGTTGAAAATATGTTGGGGTTCCCCAAATCTTTTGAGTAGCCAGCCAGGTGACGAAAAGTAGCCAGCTAGGGGTATTGGCGGCAGAGAAACAAATAGTTTCTGATGACATAATTTTTACTAAATTAATTGGCAAACCTTAAATATATGTCTAAAAGTAGCCGGCCAAACAAGAGGTGTGTAGTCGGCCGTTTAGCCTACAGAACGTTATACGTTCTCCGCCGATCCAAAAAGCGTTCAGATAGTCATCTCACTGGCGAAAGTCAAGGTCGAAGACCCTTTATCCGGGAGGATGATGCGCCTCGCCTCGGAATGCACACGCATGGATGGCGTAGCGAGCCTCGCGTACGTCGCCGTAAAGCGGACCTGCCTCCACCCCCAGCCACAGCGCATTCCCGCAGCGGCACCTGCAACGTGTTTGACCGTCTCAGGAAGCGTATCCCGACAACTGCGCTTGTGCGATGCGTGCGGAGACCGCAGGCCGCAGAGGCCGTTTCCAAATGAGAGTCCGGAGCGGGGCTCCCGAGCTGCGGGTGGCGGGATTATTTCTACACAAGCCGGGCGCGAAGTCATCGAGGGAACGCCCGCCTGGGACTCTCGGGTGTGTGAGCTCAGTGTGAAGGAGAGAATGAGCGCTAACGATGTCATCGAAATTTCGCAGTCTGAAGGACGTGACCTTGCTGTAAGATCAGAGCGAAAAGGCTCAGAGAAGACCGGCTGTCCTTAGTGTTAACCCTTTAAGGTGTGAGATCACAAATATGTGATTAGAGTGTTCTTAACTGAACGCTCTAATGGCGATGCAGCAATGACGTTCTAGAACACTGACAACATTCCAAAAAAAACCCTGCTCTTCAAAGGGTTAAGAACTGACATTTTGGTTTGTTTGTCTGCTGCTTTTCTGCATGTGATGTGGTCAAAGATTTACTCTGTGCAGAAAGTGGCACGATTCTGTGGGCAGCCTTCGTGGGCCACGAATCAGTTCGACTGAGGGAAGTGCAAATAGTTTTGAAAGACGATTGAGAAAGAGTTTTTTCATTTGGGTATCATTCATCGGATAGTATAGCTTTGTTCAGTTCTGGAATGTAATGTATGTCCATTTTTGGTACTCGTTGGTGGTTTCAGGAAAGGGACTTTTCTCCTCCCAGTTCAATGAATAAACTTCTTGGCAGTCACCTCAGGAAGGCGGCCAAGTCTAAAGATTACTCTTGGGATGAGCAGACTGTCACCTAACAGAAACAATCGTTCCTTTGTCGTTTGGACAAAGCGCAGTCGTTTCTCTCGTAGCGATGAATGGCCTCTTTGTTTTGGGAAGTGAAATGTACTCAAACTGGTTGAGAAAGGCCTGCTTCTCCCTCTCTGATGGTCCAAATTTCAAAAATATGTGAGAGAAGGACTTTGTCCCGTCATAAATAGCAATTTATTGAGTCATAAAGCTAGTCATGAAATGCAGGTCTATTTGGAATCCTCGTTTTTGGAATCCTCGAAAGACTCGTTAATCCCTGCCACAAATATTAAATTTATTGTCAGTATAAAAAATAAAATGGCTTTTGATAAAATATTTACAATTGAGCTGAAAGTCATGTATTTGACAAAAGATTGGGTCTGTGCTTATTGCTTCCACATAGCATTGTGGTCTTATTAAGTGAGCAAACTTAAAGAGAGTGAAGAATCGAGGCCTTGTTGACAGGCATTGCCCCAGAACAAATCCATTTTTATCAGAGATGCACTGGGAGACGCGTGTTCTGGCCGCGTGTTTTGACCGATTTACTAGCACTCGGCTAATACCTGCAGGCTGACTCTAATTGGTTAAATGCAGAGTTTAGACCTCGCTCTCAGCATGGAAACAGATTTAACCTTTGAAAGAGCGTTTGCTGGAATGCGACTCGATAACAGCTGCGTTGTTCTCCCTCCTCGGCTGTGGAGCATTGTTGATCTGCTGATAGTGAGAGCTGGCTGCAAATCTGAATGGCCACAGAGGTGCATATCCATCGACCAATAGGGTTGTTTGTCCTTTCCTGTGGACCAATGGCATTGTCCTTTCAGTTCATACAATACTTAGAGTGATTGCTTTTTATATATGCAATTCATAGCAAGATCCCCCAATCAGGTATTGGTGTTTCCCCAACACACATTGTAGTTTTAGTGAATAACACCATCTTGGCTTGTGCACAGAAACTGTCTGATAATATCAATGTGCAAATATACTGGTTTCAACAATAACATTTCCTTATTGCTGTCATGATTAAAAGCTGGGATTTCCCTGCTCTTGTGGCCAGCTTGTAATGACATTAAATGTATTATGAAAAAACATTTGATAAATGACACTGACTGTTGGTTGTACGTGAAACTAATTAAGACATATGTGCCTGTAATCTTTTTTTATTATTAAATAGGGCTTCAATCAATTATGCACAATAAGATTGAGCTGCAATCACTGTACTCCCAACCATTGGATTTCCATTGGATGTGAACCAGCAACTTCGGAGCCACTGGTCTAGTTCCATAACCAACTATACTGCCACTAATGAAAGAATTTTCATGGCCTACAGTCAGTTCAAATCGTTGCCATTTTGAGTATATTTAGAAGGAGTTCAGTATGGAAATGCCCTTAAAATGGCGTAGTCGCGGGTGAGATGAGTTTTGCGCGAGACCCTCCCCGTGTCCTGTCCGCAAGACAGTGACCGCTCCCTGTGCGCTCTTGGCTGCCCCCTGCAGGTGTGATCGAGGGCCGCCATGGCTGGCGACATGATGTTGGTGGTGAGGGGACTGGCCAAGCTGAGCCAGGCCATCGTAGAGACGCAGGCCAGCACGCTGCGAGGGGGCGGAGCCCAGGCCATGGTCCAGAGCGCGCAGATGACCGCCGAGCTGGGCCTCAGCGGCGCCATGCAGAAGATGCAGGTGGGTCCCCGGCGCGCGCGTCTTAACGGCACCGCTCACTAGCTCGCTGTGTTCCAAGATTTGCACGTAACCAAACTGCTGTGTAATGTAAGGGCGATAGGTTCTGATCGTCAAGGAAACCGTCACAACGCCAGCACTGCTGTCAGTGTCTAGTCCTGCCAAAAGTCTCTTTGTTTTTGTGTCATGAAACCACTTGCTTACTGTAAATTTCTGATAGTGGACACAATAATGTGAATGCGTAGGATACAGATAGAACTTAAAGCCCAGGGTGAGCCCAGAATCCAAATGCAAAACCACTGTTTATATCTGTCTCTTTTCCCTTCCACTCTTCCATCTGCAAAATGTAGTAATTAGACGTTCCTCTGTGCTTAGCAATTGCATGATGGGAGGGTATTAACCACTCTGTTTACATTGTAGGTGCATATTTGAAATGAAACCTCAAAAACCCCAAAAGGTTCAATGGTCCTCTGGTTAGGGCTTATTGAGGTCGTCAGCCTGGTACTGCACAGGCTAACTATAAAGTTATATAACAGGCTTCTATAAAGTCTGGCATTTATGCTGCAAAATGGCTTCGATATCAAATTCCAGCTTCTCTACGTGAGGTCTCTTCAATTGTCTCTGAAACAGTGGTTTCTGGTAAGTCCCGTGAGCCTATCCAGAATCCTTCCCCATTAGCCTTTGAACTGTAATCAAACTGTAGGGGTTTGGTTACCCGCCTGGCTGGTGCTCTGACTGAGAATGCTGGCAAATGCCATCGGCTTCCCAGGCCTCACACGGGTCCTGCGAATCTAACAAACGGAAAGAAAGCCTGTTTTTTCACCCCCCGCCCTTGCTGATCTTATATCTCTGTTCGTTTCCAGGAGTTTGGCACCCAACAGCAGAACATCTCTGATTTTGGAGCGGACGTGGACTCCAAGTACGATTTCTCTAGCGCAGAGGAAAGTAGACCCGATGAGTCTTTGAGGGACAGTGGCTACAAGCACGAACAGGAAGTAGACGGGGAGGTCAGGACGAACGGTCAAGTGCCAGGGAAATCTGGCAGCAAGCTCTTTGAGGGCTACAAGGACCCCAGAAAGCAGTTTTCGGCACATATCCGCTCATATCACCAGGACCACTCTTCAGTCAGTGGGCTTACGGCGGAGGACATTGAGAAAGCCAGGGAGGCCAAGAGGACCGATTCCAAACCACACAAGCAAATGGTACCGTACCGTTCCCTCGTCGTGAACACGTTTAAGCAATGCGACCAAATCTCACACCGCACAAAATGAAATGGCTCTTTGCAACACAATATGGACAATACATATTGTGTAGCACAGTTAGCTCTGTGACAAAAATATTTTGCTTTGTCGTGTTGGTGTTCAGTAGGACATCATGCCAGGGAAGGCAAGCACATGCAGTACATGTTCATCATGCAAAGTATGCCAGTGATTCAGAACACCGTTCCACTTTGTGCTGGAAATAACATGTTCAAAGTTCGGAATAGGGTCAAATGTCAGTCCATAGCAGACAACCTGTCGAGTAAGTCAAAAGCAAGACAACACATTCCTGTCAAGCCAGTGATTTGTTTGTTTATATACCGACAAACCGTCTATGTTTTGTTCGATTGTGGCTTCTTGTGTAGAGTTCTACCTCTGCCTTAACTTGAATTTGAAGGACATTTTTACACGGAGCTGTCAGCGTAACCAAGTCACAGGACTAATTGGTTGAGGAGGGAAATTCTACTGACACCAGCTCTGTCCTCTGTTCTGCTGTTATTTCTATTTTTCAGCTCAGCGAAAGAGCACGAGAGAGAAAAGTGCCCGTCACAAGGTTAGGGAGGCTCGCAAATTTTGGAGGTAAGGCTTGCTTCATTGTTTATTTATAGAGATCTGTCATTTTTACAAGCTGGGCCGTTAGTGTGTTATTATGCTCACTTGGCTGAACAGGAAGTGCATAAAACAGTGCCATGTTTCATTCCACAGTGCCAAACTTTATTGTCTCATTTAACTAAAGTTTAAATTTGCTTTGGCTTTGTGCCCAGTGACAAATACTGTAAAAAGCAGCCCATGTGTCACAAGTAAATCATTAAAAAAAGAAACATATCAGATGGCAGGTTGACTCAGCCATTTTGGCTCTTCTCTCTATACGCAGTATGGTGTTTTGGTGTAATTATGTCTCCTTCAAACAAATGACAATGGAGCAATGGAAACTTTGAACTTAATTTAACCTACGAACAACACACTACAAGTGCTTTCCGATTGTTGGCTCTGTCTGTGATCTTTAATTTACTTGCTCTCACCTTCATGAAAATGAACTGAACCCACATATGCCACTGAATACAAATTAGATGTGACTGCGAAGATGACCTTCACACTTGTTACATTACATTACAGTCATTTGGCAGTCGCTTTTATCCAAAGCGACATACAATTAGTGCATTCAGAAAGGTCATCGAAGCAACTACAGAGCAGATAAGACAAAGCACGTCATTCCCAAGATGTAGCAGCTATCCCTAGTAATGAACATTGAATGTAGTTCACAGTAAGCTGTGGGTAAATCAGCTATACTATAATTCTGTCCTAAATACTATTATAAACTATAACATCAAACAGTTAGACAAGAAAAACACAGTACAAGTACGATGAGAAAAGTTCCTAGATTAGTAGTTACTTATGCAACAAAACTAAGTTGTGAAACAGCCAAACCAAGCCTGCAGCCAAAAAACAAAAGTCACAGAGGTCAATATCTGAATTGTTCATTTCAAGAGGTGCCTTTTAAACATCTTTTTCTCCGCCATTGAAACGTAAACCGTTGCTCGGATGTGACTGCTTCCTGGAAGGGTTCTAGGGTTCTTTTTACCTTTCCATTTTTTCCCCCAGCATGCTTCAGTCCCTCATTACACCTGTACGAAGTGGCAGTCTTAGCCAGTTGGTGAAAGGTCATTATTCCTCTAGCACCAGCAGAAGACGGCCGTAGCAGATTTAGGCCTTTGGGTTAATCTGCACTTTGACCCATTTATAGTACAGGCCTCAGGCTTCATGGATTATGCCGGAGTGCTTAACCGGCCCATGACTGTGTAGCGTATTCCCTGGCTGAAAGGGCCTCTTCTTGGCTCACACTCTATTACCAGTTCACTTCAGGTCAGTGTTGCGCGCTGTGACTCACTGTTATGAAATCATGTACAGTACTTATGGAATCGTGGGTAATCGTGGCAGCTGTCTGGTTTGCATGGCCTGCTGTTTGGCTTGATGCTATCTTGGTCTAAATGGGCGTAACGACCCATTTTGAGGGAAGACAACGGACAGTTGCTCCCGCCATGCATGGAAATGCAAGCGCTGTCCTCGTCCCGACACGTTGCCCGGAGACCCTCTCTGGGATGGCCTGGGAATGGACCAGGACAAAAGGAACGGGCTGCTCGCATTTCCCACGGAAATGCAATAACCGGATGCGTTTCTGCCCAGTGACCTGGCCCGGGACGGGCTGACCCTGGCGGCCAGTGCGCAGGATGTGGACGCGGCGGTCGGCCGTCCCGACTGACGACACGCTGGACAGTTTGTTGCCGTTCGGGAGGTTATCAGATCTTCGCTCGCGGGCTTGCGCGCTACGGAAAGGACACGCAGGAGCACCTGTTTGTTGTGGAAACTTACAGGCTGTAGCAGCCTGTATACATTACAGCGGCAAGGTCAGCAGTGAGCCCCCCCCCTCCCCCCCCACATGGGAAATGGGTTTGTGTTCAGCGAGGGAACTGTTGACAGGCCACCCTGTTTTCAGACGGGTTGTCAGAACTAGCCACACCCCCCTCCTACCCACCCCCTCTGGTTCAGTGGTGTTGACTCCCACACCTGTGTTTACTGTCAGGCCTGGTGTACACACTTTTTTACATGGTGGGTGTTACCCATTGGTGGGAGGTCGGTTAGCAAGGAGCTATCAAACGAATCTGTTGGACTGTTCCTCTAATGAAGGCGTGGCCAACCCTGGTCCTGGAGAGCTGCAGGGTCTGCTGGTTTTTGTTGTTGCTCGCCACTCAATTGATCAATTAAAGCTGTTGATTACGCAGTCAGCTCACCTCACCTCTTTGGTCTAAGTAGTTGTCGTATTTAAGGTGAAAACAAAAAACCAGTAGACCCTGCGACTCTCCAGGACCAGGGTTGGCTACTCCTGCAGTAGACCCTGCGGCTCTCCAGGACCAGGGTTGGCTACTTCTGCAGTAGACCCTACATCTCTCCAGGACCACGGTTGGCTACTCCTGCAGTAGACCCTGCGGCTCTCCAGGACCAGGGTTGGTTACCCCTGCAGTAGACCCTGCGGCTCTCCAGGACCAGGGTTCCCTACCCCTACAGTAGACCCTGCGGCTCTCCAGGACCAGGGTTGGCTACTTCTGCAGTAGACCCTGCGGCTCTCCAGGACCAGGGTTGGGTACCCCTGCAGTAGACCCTGCGGCTCTCCAGGACCAGGGTTCCCTACCCCTACAGTAGACCCTGCGGCTCTCCAGGACCAGGGTTGGCTACTTCTGCAGTAGACCCTGTGGCTCTCCAGGACCAGGGTTGGCTACCCCTGCAGTAGACCCTGCGGCTCTCCAGGACCAGGGTTGGCTACCCCTGCAGTAGACCCTGCGGCTCTCCAGGACCAGGGTTGGCTACTCCTGCAGTAGACCCTGCGGCTCTCCAGGACCAGGGTTGGCTACCCCTGCAGTAGACCCTGTGGCTCTCCAGGACCAGGGTTGGGTACCCCTGCAGTAGACCCTGGGCTCTCCAGGACCAGGGTTGGCTACCCCTGCTCTATTGTTATTGCTGGGCTGCTGGTTCATCCTCTACCTCCTCTCATTAAGGAAAGGTATCCTGGTGCTTGTTTAGTACAAACAGGCTGTCGTGCCATTTATCTGACCCTAAAACCAAAAGCTAGGTCGATAAAACGCCTTGGATTCCAACCGCAGGCATGTCATGCAAATATAGTCGCCCGGTGTTACTAAACAGCAGAGGAGAAATAGTTTGACAGCTCGTCTGTTCCAAGCAACCCCCCCCCCCCCCCCCACGTTCCTGAGAGGTTGTGCGATTATCCAGGCCTGTTGATTTGGACGCCGTCGCTCCCTGTTTTTGTAACGCGATATCGAGACAAGCGCGGCGAGGAGCACCGGCGTCCGCGCTTTGTCCTAACTTGGTTGTGTTGAGTTCGCTGACAGCCGCAGGGAGGTGGGAAGGCCACACGGCGTCACCCAGCGTTCCAGCCAACCAGCACTCGGCATGGCCAGTGACATCACAGGAAGTCAGAGTCGGGGTTCATTTTGATTCAGCTCAATTAAGCAAGGAACCAATTGATTTTAGTTGAATTGAAAAATATTCATAGAACATTATTGGCGGAATATTCCGTCAATTCCGGAATTGAGTTTCAGTTAATTTCCTGAATTGAAATGGAGTTGACCCCAATCTTGCAGAAGATATCTAACAGAAAGTGGAAATTGATGTAATAAATCTAATGTCTGCATTACAGCACATCTTTATTGTTCTGGCTCATGGTCAGCTTTCGCAAATATTCTGCATTCTACGGCTTCTTTAATTGCATCTGTTTTGTATAGGCTATTTTGGACGTCATTACTGAGCAGTAGATTCATATACAAGTGCAGATTATTATAGAAGACTATGGCAATACTAGCAGATTATGTAATAATAATAGCAGATTACTATTAAAGACTATGGCAGGTACTGTACTTGGAACATGTATCACATGAACTGGAACAGGCTAACTAACGATCCAAAACGGCTAATCGTGCTATTCAGCCAAGTCAGAGGTCAAGGGTCATAATTACCTCTGATGGAAAGCGCTGACTAACGAAGTGGTACTGTCTAAACCAGGGGTGTCCAATCTTATCCGGAAAGGGCCGGTGTGGGTGCAGGTTTTTGTTTTAGCCCAGCACTACAACACCTGATTCAACTAATTAACTAATCGTGCTCTTCAATCAAGACCTTGATAAGTAGAATCAGGTGTCATAGTGCTGGGCTAGAACAAAAGCCTGCACCCACACCGGCCCTTTTCGGGTAAGATTGGACACCCCTGGTCTAAACGGTAAACAGAAATATAATGCGCGGGCTGTTGTACGGCCTGCGAGACGTACATGGCTCCTGACACGCTCTCTTTCGTGTCAAGAGCTTGAGAGCTGTTTTCCAGGTGTTTTCGCTGTTTGTTTTCCATCAGGTAAAAGGCTACGCAGGCTCCATTGTCATTGGCTAACGTAGGCGCTGGAGTGAACACACAAACGGGACCGGGCGCGTTAATCATTGGCAAAGAGTGACCTAGAATCCTGCTCAAGGCCGAGACGATGTAGTCCGACGGTCTTCGTTTTATATACGTCCGTGTTTTGGCATGGGACACCCCTCTGAGGTTCTCATGTCCCTCATACCTTGATTCTCCCTTGGCTACAGCGAGCAGTTTCGCAGGACCGAAAGAGACACGGTTTCTTCGCTCATCCGCATCGCATTTATTAATCTCTCAAACCAAGCCAAAGTTATGCAACGGCCTGCTGCAGGAGTGATAGTATTATCTTCTTTTTTTCCCAAATGTTTTGTTTTCTTTCTTTCTGCCATAAACGTTTGTTGTGTCACAGGTACGTTAGTTCAGGGTCGTTCCCGTTCGCTTTTTTCGAAGCTTAGCGTTGGAGGTTAGCGGTTCATCCTTTGGCGTCCCTGGCCCGTTCAAAGCTGCTGTCGTCGGGCTTTGAGTTCCGTCACCCTGATCCATTATTCAGGTCTATTTCCTTTGTCCTGTGCGGTCAGCGAGGCGGCAAAATAGTCCGCTTCTTAGGATTCTCTTGTGTACTTAATGGAATGGAGGCACTGAGAATAGAATCACGGTGACAGGTCCTCACAGTCTGTGCCTCTGAAGGAGTGTTTGCCAGAGCGGTGGTCCCACACATTCTCAGGCCCCAACCTGTGTAATCGGTGAACACTCATTAAATGGGCTTTAATGAGCGGGGTCAGGTACGGGGTCAACTTGACCCGCACAGTAAATTGACCTGCACCTGACCCCCGTATTAAAAAGTCACCTGACTTGCTGCTCAGATGTGGAATTGTGATGTTTTAACGTGTCGAAACGGCTGCGTGCAAGGGTGTCTCGGTGGCGTAGCCTGTCGAGCGCTATTCCACGTGCTCGTCGCGAGCCGCGAAGTCGCCCGCGCGAATCCGGCCGCACGACCTTTGTCGTATGTCTTTCCTTCTCTCTCTCGCTCCCCATACGTCATGTCTCTCTACACTGTGCTGTCCAATAAAAGAAAAGCTGAAAAAGCTCTAGATAATATAATATAATAAATATAAAAACGGCTTAATGTGGACTGTAACCTGCACAGTGCCTGTGAGAGGCGCTGTGTTTAGCAGTTTTAACTGTGAAAGTGTACGCTGTATGCAGGAAGTTCCAACGCCTCCCCGTGACCCCCGCCAGTGGGCGTGTTGTGTGTCTTGCAGGTCTGGCCGTGGGGCTGGGAATCGGGGCGCTGGCGGAGGTGGCCAAGAAGAGCCTGAGGCCAGAGGAACGGAACGGTGAGACGGGAGGTGTAGCTGGCGGGGAGCTCGATAGCGAGGAATAGCAACATACTGAGTGTCCTGTAACATGGCTTGCTAATTTGGTGACAGCATTCGGAGCGTTCAGTTGAACATTTATGGGGTTCATGTTCAACACAAAGAGCCGTAAAACTCACGTCAAACTCAAATCAGGCTTAAATGTTCTATAATTACTGTGAGGTATTACCCACGCCCTTGTATATGTTGCCCTTCAATATGATATTAAGAACAGATCATATCATTATGTGTATTATTCAATATATTTGTGTCTGTATTGTTTGGGCACTGACCAATGACTACAGACCAGCGACAGGACATTCAACCTAATCATACATGGAATTCGGTTCATTTCACTTTCTGCAATAATTGCAATTCATTCTAATTAAATTTAAATGTATTTTTCTCTCCCAACAAAGCCTTAACGACATGCAATGCATTGTGATAGCTGGGTTATTATTTATCATAGAGAACAGCAGAGGATTTAAGAGCCTTTGCCTGCAGCTGCCATGATTGAAGTGCTCAAGAGGCCAGATATTTGGCTGACATTTTCTGTCCGCTCTTAAAATAGTTTGTACAGCTGCTACCAAAGACAATGGTATAATCTGAAGCGGGGAGAGTGGACATTACAGTGCTGTTTACTGCGCCATTGTCGTATTAGTATCTTGTATCGGTGATCTTTGCATTCCAGCCATACTGCCATTCACAGCAGAGCAAACATATAAAACAGCAGCCGTAAATCTTGGGCAGACATCGATGGCATGCGTGGCAGATGTTAAATGCCTTACCACACACTTAATCTGTTTTGTGTTTGAATTTAGACTGAATGGTATGAGTTTATGTCTCAATTTTTTTAAATGGTAGTTTTTCTCGTCATAATTTCCTAATGTGTTCATAAACGTAAACTCATTAGAACTTATGTGACGTTGCAAGACATTTTCAAATAAGCTAACTTTATCAGTGTACAGCTCATGGAAGATTTGGTATCTTAGTAGTCGAAATAAATTAACCTAGAATGTCTCTCTTGTAATTTTGGCTGAAGGTGAGGGGGGCTATATATTCATTTTAATGGTTAAAAATGGGTTTTGTTTATTGAACCAAAAGATGCTGACGCATTTCAGACACCATGTCCTACGTCAGAGGGCCAATAACACAACCTTGGCATTGTCAACATACGACAGATCCCGTTAAATAATTATTTAAAATCTTTACCGGTTTATCCGAACTTTCATGTATCTGCCAACCCTTCTTGTCCGTTGCGGTCGGTTATACGGGAGGTTACTGCGTTTTCTCTCTATATTTTTCTGGATGTTGCTGGGTCATACAGGAGTACCTTTGGCGATGCCATTTTTGAGGGGGATATACCCTACGTTTAATGGCTTTAGTGAATTACTCAGCGAAACGAAATGGCCCGATCCTTCAAGATTTACTAAACTTCAGTTTTCCAGTGACCGATATTGAGTTCTCTTTTGAACATCTGCGCTAGACTGCGTTCCTTCCTAGGGGTGTGTAAAGACTGATCTGTGGCCGGCCGCAGCGATGGAGGACTGGGCAGTGTGTGTGTCCGTAACGGGATCTCCTGCTTAGATGACACACTGGAGGTTAATGAGTTAATCCCGACCCACGACTTTATAAACATAGCCAGAAATAGACTGTGAAGCCCCCCCCCCTCCCCCACGCACAACTGCGGCGTGACATTCAAACCTGAAGCGCAAGGACTCTTCTCACAATTACTCAAAGTCCCGTAAACAGGCTGCGGCCATGTTTAATCTGTTTTCGTGGCAAGGTTTTTGAAGAGCCGAGGGGCATGGTTTTGAGCTTTCGGAATGAGGCTTCAGTGTGCTCTGCACTGTATAGGTTACCACGGTGGCTTAGAAATATTTAAAGGCATTAATAGTTACCATCTGTGTGAGGTTAGCCAAGGCTAAAAGAAGCTAATGTCTTCTCTCCCTGTCACATAATCAATGGAGCAGAAGAGTTCAAGCAATAGCTTAATAACTTTGACCACTGTGTATGAATTAAATTCACAACCGCACTAATTAATAACACCATGCTAAAGTGGACCGGATTGCAAATAAACATAATAACAAAAATATTTTATTCTGATTAAATGATGTGTTTATTTGGCTCTTTTGTATGCCGGATATATCCCCGTCCGGTTTGGGGTGATGTATCTTTGTGCAAAAGTATAGAACAGAAGCTCCTCTGGTGTCCAGTGCATTACATTACAGGCATTTAGCAGACGCTCTCATCCAGAGCGACTTACACATGCATTTTTACATAGTATTCGTTTATACCGCAGGATATATCCTGAAGCAATGCCGGTTAAGTACCTTGCTCAAGGGTATGACAGCACAGTGTCCTACCTGGGAATCGAACCTGCGACCTTTCAAGCCCAGTTCGTTAACCGTTACGCTACACCGCCGCCCAGTAAAGGCGTTTCGGTTGCGGGTCACGTCAAAGGGAAACGTGCAGCGTTTATTGTGGCGCTGAACATGGCTCTGAAGGCTTTCTCTTTTGCGCCTCAGGAGAGAAGAAGTCCGTCCTGGAGTCCAGCCCCTTCCTGTCGGAGGCCAACGCGGAGAGGATCGTCCGGACGCTGTGCAAGGTGCGCGGTGCCGCCCTCAAACTGGGCCAGATGCTCAGCATTCAAGGTGAGCCGCGCGCCGGTCGTCGTCTTGTTGACCGCCGCCACTTCTGAACGCGCAGCGCGGTCATGTGTGGTCATGGTTGCGCGGCCTTGATGGACCATTGCCTGGTGTCTTGGCAGGCTGCTGTTGTGTCACAGTGGGTCAGGTGTCACGTGAAATGAAGAAGTGTGTGTGTATGCGTGCGCGCGTGCAAAATTTTGAAGGTTACGTATAATAAATGCAACATTTCATCCTTTTATGTAAGTGCATTTCCCTGTATTTTATTGTATGAAATGTGCAATATAAATAAAGTTTTGATATTGATTTGATAGCCTAGCTTTACTCACTGAATCCATTTGGGTCTGTCCTCTTTTTACAAAATTTACTTCCTAGCCAATAAGATTCTTGTATTTATGCATTTGATGGTGACGTGAAGTGTATGCATTGAGCACGTTCTTGTGGTAAAGAAATGTAGCTATTGCAAAAGAAGCTTTGTGGCTACTGGTGATGTAAGAAGAGGAGCGAAATTCAGCATTCTAAAGGAAACATTTTGTGAAAATAGCTTTGTGCAGAATGTCATGTTCCCATAGATTAGGGCAATGTAAGTTACAAAGGATGACATGGTAGTGCTTGTGTATTGGACCGGCTCAAAACTGACCACCTCCAAATTTCACGGTTTCAAACCCCACTGGTAGTTTATTTGTACTTATTTATTTATTTTTATCTTGTATAATTTAATCTGCTGAGCTTTTAATTATAGCCAGTTAGAACACTATATCCTTGCATCTCACAATGCATTCTAGTCCGCTGTTTTTGCAGCCCCGATAGCTTGGGCATATTATACATGTGTCTGTGAAAATTTTGAACTTCTGGAGCTGACATTTTGAGTCTTTCAAGGTGTTGTTTGCAGTTTCGGAAAAGCTGAAGCTACTTCGTCCAGCCTTGCTCTTGACATTGACCATTTCCTTGTACGACCCAACCCCCATTTATCCGGGCTATTCCTGTTAGGAATGCGACGGTGCATAAAGTCGCCCTCTCTCTCTCTGCGCTCTTTCGTTCTGATAAGTAGGACGACCGAAAGGGTAATGCCCCTCCCCCCCTCCCCGCTCCCGCCGTCGTTGTCCTTGTGGCCGTGTTTCAGGCATGTCGCGCGGGGTGACTCGCTTCACGCCGAAAGGGCAGCTCGCCTCGTTAACGCTGATTGACGTGTAGCTCACCGCCCTCCCCGCCCGCGTCGGCTCTGCTGTGGATCGCCATGGAGACGTAGCCTCTTATTGGGGCGCCTCTTTAAAAAAAATCTCACTCTGAACCCGCGAAAGTCCTTCAGAATCGCGCCGCAACATGGACGCACGTGCTCTGAGGGGCCCGGGCAATGGCGTGACGCCGTCGCGGTCGCGTACGTTGCGTGACGTCCGGCAGACGCTCCTTTATGAGCAGCGACGGCCCAGGTAGCGTTAGCGCTCGCGGCGCGTCTGCTACCGCGATGATTTAAGCGCCCCGTGTGTGGTATCGTGATAGGGGCCGGTCTTAAATTTGCTCGTGTAAACCAAACGGGCGCGATGACAGAGGCGTCTAAACTGCGCTCTGCCCGTCGTAAGCTGTGAAAACGTCGGATGTCAGGCTCGAGTTGAACAGCTCCTTATCCACGTGCTCTTGGCATGAGTCCCAGGGGCCGATTGCCGGTCTGTTCACTTAATTGGCCTGATCTAGTTAAGATTATGTGAATAAAATATTCTCATCACGAGGTCACACTTTTTAGAACATCTAATTACTGTCTATTGTGAAGAAATGGCATGAAGTATGATAATTACGTCTAATTAAATTGCTTTTTGGTTTATTTGTGGGTGTTATGTTTTTCTTACCACCTTTTGCCTGCTTAAGTTTTACTTTGTACTGTACAGCTGCACTCCAGGTAATGGCCGACATCCTGAACTATTTGAAGAAGATTCCTGCACATGGGGCCAGAAATGGTGCCGTGCTTTTCTGGAATACTAAGACAAACGAGTGCACAGATGGATAGTGGAACTGCCGATTTTAAAAATACACACGGCATGGAAAATATCATAGGTTATATTCCAGCCCCTTTAAAGCAGCATAAAATGAACCAGGTTTGAGACCATGTGTATGGTATACTCACGCCATTGGCCTTGACCAAGGCACTGGCCTCAGAACTGGAGTTGGTCCCCGGGCGCTGCACTGTGGCTGCCCACTGCTCCTAAGTAGTTAGGATGGGTCAAGTGCAGACAAATTACCCCACGGGAGACAATAAAGCATATCTTAATCTTAATCTTAAAAGTGTAGTTCTCTAAACTGCTGAAACTACCAGGGAAAAGATGGCAGCCTTTTTCAGTTCGTCATGAAGGTCAGTTATTAGAGTAAAAATTACATTGTATTAATACGTTAATATGTTAGTCATTAGCAATTGCTTGAAGTACCAAACCGGGAAAAGTTGTTTTGGAGATTATTCTTTGAGATTAGAAGGAGATTGTTTCAGTACAAAGACCGCAAGTGAGAAGAGAAAATTATCTTGCCTCTTTTTTTCCTATTTTGAAGATAAGCTTATAAAACTTATATCTCCTTCCTGTGAGTATTGCAGAAAGGTATTGCATCTCGTACATAATCCACGAATCGTGATTTCATCCGAAATCTGTTGTCCAGACGGGAGACTGCACTGGGTTGAGTTCAGTGAATTCAGCTCCGATAACTTCATGGTTGTTATGTAACGCCGGCCAACACTAATGACCAGAATGGCGGCAAGCCATCAGCTACCCTCGGCCTTTGTGTTTACCGTTCTCTGCGGTCTTTGTTTGTTCCGCTCTACTCCACCGCCTGTTTCTGCTCGAGTAATCGTTTATATTTCCGTAGCCCCGCCCTGCAGTGCCCTTGATATCTTGGCTTGCGTCTGCCGTAGTGTGTTGGCAGGCTCTGGCGTTCACAGCCATGGGTTTACAGCACATCAGAGGCGCTGCTCCCGACCCTTCCACCAGCCAAGTATAAAGTAACGTTGCCTTGCACGTGGAGTTCCTTGAGCTGCTGCGTTCATAGATCTGTTCCGTTACACAATGTACGCATCCCCAAAAAATCAGTACCAGTAATGGGGATAGTGTTGGACAAAAGCTGAAATGCGTTCTTTCGCAGTGATGGCGTGGCCCAGACCTGGCTTTTCTACACAGAATGAGGCCAGCTCCCTCACAGAGTGGAAGAGTGAACTGACCGTCCTTTATGTCATTCTCCGGTTGCAGATGACGCCTTCATCAACCCTCAGCTGGCCAAGATCTTTGAGCGCGTCCGACAGAGCGCCGACTTCATGCCCATCAAGCAGATGACGGTAAGGAGCCTTTGGCTGTGTTCGGAATGGCTCACTCATTCACTCCCTCCTTGTACACTACTTAGGGAAATCTACATAGAGCACTAGATAAGGATTCACTGGTGAAAGGAGGAGACGATTTTGGACACTACCGTTTCTGAGCAGGGTACTTAGCAACGCGCGGCGCTTGCGTGACATCGGTCACCGGCTTGGTGGGAAAGCATGCAAGAAACGTAAAAAAAATGTTCTTTTTTCATTTTGAACAAGGGTTTTCTTGTCTCGTTGTAGGTAGATAGGTAAGTTAGGTAACTGGGTAGCTAGGTAGCTAATTAAGTTGCATTTTCCATTAAACATAGTAATAACCGTACATTTTTTTAAAATAGTTAACACTTTGTATCTACCGCGTTTAGGCTATTTATATTTTGGTTATAAAGCCGACTAAACTGATTTAACATAGAAGATGAAACTTTATAGCAATTATATTTACATTTGTAGACCAGCGCAGGCTCAGCCGTCGCCATCTTGACAAAATAAATGTCTCCGGTGATGTAGTGTATATCGTTTGTACCCTACATTTTGTGGTGAATTGTGGGGTATATTGAGTGAACTATTTAGGGTGTCAAATTTGACCTTTCGAATTCGGACACCCTACAAAATGGCCGATACCCTAAATAGTGCACCATATAGTGAATAGGGAGCGATTTCGGACACAGCCTTTGTCTCCCAATGTGTTTTTTATTATTTTTACATTACATTACATTACAGGCATTTAGCAGACGCTCTTATCCAGAGCGACTTACACAACTTTTTTTTTATCATGTTTTTACATATTATCCATTTATACAGCTGGATATATACTGAAGCAATTCAGGTTAAGTACCTTGCTCAAGGGTACAACGGCAGTGTCCTACCTGGGAATCGAACCTGCAACCTTTCAGTTACAAGGCCAGTTCCTTAACCATTATACTACACTCCCGCCCTTTTATTTATATGGTAATGAATGTAACCCGGTCTTGGTCTCGCAGTCAGCGGGTTCCTGTCCAATAGAGGGGAACATTTTTGCATTTTTTTTTTTTTCATATGCCTGTTCCAGTTGAATACACATATGGTCTCTTACATTGTTCTAGGTTCTGATGATAAGACATTATAAAGGACTGTGATGTAATTCGGTGAAATGCCCATTACAGTGTTATATTTTCGTGAGATACTATGAAAAGGCCTTGATGACGCCTGGTTAAGTGAATGTCTACTCTAGACCTGAGGGGGCTGGATAGCGACTGTCAGAGGGACAAGTGCCGAATTGCCGCTGTTTTTCCCCTCGGACAGAAAGCTCTCAATAATGAACTCCCCAACTGGAGAGACAAGCTGGAGTTCTTTGAGGAGAGGCCGTTTGCCGC
This sequence comes from Synaphobranchus kaupii, assembly GCA_029718625.1. Lineage (NCBI taxonomy): Eukaryota > Metazoa > Chordata > Actinopteri > Anguilliformes > Synaphobranchidae > Synaphobranchus > Synaphobranchus kaupii. The sequence goes on along the minus strand of CM056381.1, from coordinate 11,051,227 downwards.
CGCCTCCATCGGACAGGTGCACCTGGGCAGGATGAAGGACGGCAAGGAGGTGGCCATGAAGATCCAGGTGAGATGAATCCCCTTTTTTTTGTGGGCTGAATAACCTGGCAACCCGGGGCTGACCCTACCGAACGCGTTTCAGATTCACATAAAGAGTGCTTACAGATTCACTTAAAAGAGATCAGACTCACAAATAGCGACGTGAACCGTGCAAAAAAAAGGTGTCGGGTGAAACGGGGGGTGGCCCTCCTCCGTTTTATTCGGCGGCGGTAGGCGCGACGCAAAAACTGGCCCGATTAGCTCAGTGACGTTGTTTTCTGAAAACAGTGCGACTGCACCCCACAGCGGTGTTTAACACGCGAACAGATGCAACGGCGTTCATAATAAGCACTTGCACCGCCGTGAACGGCGCAGGTCACGTGGCAACTCTGCCGGCCCCCAAAGGGCGAATTTCTGCATTCAAAGGGTGAATTTTATGCCATCGTTCATGTTTGCCTACAGTCTTGTGATAGGTCCGTTTGCATGGAACCTTATGCGCTTTCTGTTTGAGACCATTCTGTGCTTAATGCTAGAACTCTGGGAGTCTCCGGAGTACTTCAGTAAAAAAAATGGCTCCACGCCAGCCTATGTACATTTTGTAACGACGCGCCCTCGTGTGAACCGTTCTGGAATGTTGAGATACTGTGCATTTCATTTAAAAAAAAAAAGGTCAGCAAACATTTCATTTGAAAGGTTTTTTTTTTTGTAAGTAATTTATTTGGCGGGCCCTGTAATCCACCTCTCTCCAAATATTTAGCCTATTTAAAAAAATGCGCTAATGTAATGTAAATGCTGGCGGCTTTTCCCTCCATTCATTTAAAAAATGAAGTGAGGATTTGCCTCACACAGGGAGCAGTGAGTACAGCACTTACATCGAGGCACTTACGTTGCACTTACATTGAGTAGTAACGTTGAGTAGTAACGTTGAGAGTCCAATATTCTAAAGTTGAGATGGCGGCAATGTTGTGTACAAGCCCCAGTCTGGCGTAAATAATTCGGCCTCATTTTGTGTTGTGAGTGGCAGATATAGGTGAGTGTCTGAACGTCCTTGTTTGCATCGTTTCCAGTACCCTGGAGTGGCGCAGAGCATCAACAGCGACGTGAACAACCTGATGACCGTCCTCAGCATGAGCAACGCGCTACCCGAAGGTAGGGCCTCTCGCACGCCGCGTCCTTAAAGGGGAACGAACGAACGAACGGCTGTCCTTCCTTACCTTTGAGACCATTTAGCGTCATTGCTCAAACTTCCAGTCCTTGCGGGTCGAGAACTGGAGCACGTCTGACTGTCTTTTGGCACTTCCTGAGGACGTAGATTAAGCAGCCGCGCTCTAAAGCAGAATTGGGTTCAGTAATCGAGAATACAGATTCGCTGTTGAGGCAACGCGGGTCCTCATCTTGCTCCAGTTGTGCATAGACGTTAGCGCCAAAATTAATTCATAATTTCATGGAAATTCAACTGAATTCATCACATCTTTCTTACAGTTTTTTTTGGTATCTTACAAATTATTCAGAACGACTCCTTCCCACTGACAGTTTTATCTGCCAGTACCCCGCTTTTTATTCCCCCGCCAGGCGCCACCTGGGCGGGAGCACGGTTTGTTGTTTGGCTCTGAAATATAGCGGTCAAGAACCCGAAGGAGTGTAGGATTACAGTAAACTCCCACGTGCCCGACCGCAACGGCCCCAGAGTGGAGGCAGAAGCGTAAATATCAGTTAAACGGTGAGAATTAAAACAAGCATGGCAGCTGGCAGTTGGGCACGTCAGGTTTCTGAAATGAGAAAAATGAACGGGCCTAAAGCCTTGTTTCAGGCACAAATGTGGGCGTACCATTAATGTACCGCGGTAGCGTGTTAGTTGGCACTTTGCCAGGCTGTCAATCTCAAAGAAATTTACATTTCCATTTAAATGAGGGCATTGGATAATCCAGTAGGTTGCATAGGTTGGAGGCAGTGAAGCGGGAGTTTAATAATAATAATAATAATAATAATAATATCAATTCCCAAAGTGTGGAACAATATAGCATTTTGTCTTCTATGTCCCAATTTAAATCTGCATTTGGCAAATGTCTAAACTGCTTTCAGCATCTGAGTAAAGGTGCAGAAACAGGCTCAGATAGCAGGCTTGCTGTATGACATTGACACACGATGGCTGTCTTGCTAACTGATCCAGGGTCAGTATCTCCAGGGATCGCTCTGATGCTGTGTGAATAGACAGGACTGCGGTCTGTTACCCTGCATGGCACACTGACTGATCCAGGGTCAGTATCAGTCAGTGTAGTGCTCACTGATACCGTTTAAATAGATAGCTCATATACAGCTGTCAGGGGCTCTACCGAGCACAAGCTTCCAACTGAACCTCATAGCGATTAATGGCCCGACCGCTGTGACACTGGACCGATTAACATTACGTTACCTTACAATTATTTGGCAGACGCTTTTATCCAAAGCGACGTACAATAAGTGCATTTTGAAGGTCATTGACGCGACTACGAAGCAAATCCAACAAAGCACAACTTTCTCACAGTGTAGGAGCTATCCCTAGTAATAAACATGAGTAGTACACACAGTTAGCTATACATTCTGAACTATAAAATAACCAAAAACAAAGTTAAATAGAAAACAAGCAAAAAACAGGAAGCGAGTACTATGGAATGGCCCTGTATAGGTAGTTTAGTCGAGGTGGAGTCTGAAAAGGTGCGTTTTCGGACCACAACGGAAAACAGACAGTGTTTGAGCTGAGCGCAGCAGAGTGGGGAGTTCGTTCCACCACTGGGGAGCTAGGGTGGAAAAGCTCCGCAGTCGGGACGAGCGGGAGCCGTTAACACGGAGGGAGGGAAGTGCAAGTCGCCCTGCAGCAGCAGAGCGAAGTGGTCGAGCGGGAGCATAGTGCTGGATTAAGTCCTGTAGGTAGGAGGGGCCTGACCTTTTGGCAGCAGTGTAGGCCAGGGTCAGAACTTTGAACCTGATCCTGGCCACGACCGGCAGCCAGTGGAGTGACCTCAGCAGGGGGTTGACGTGCAAGAACTTCGGGCGGTTGAACACAAGCCGAGCAGCCGCGTTCTGGACCAGTTGTAGGGGCAGAATGGCGCAGGTTGGTAAGCTTGCGAGAAGGGAGTTGCAGTAGTCCAGACGTGAGGTGACCATGGTCTGGACAAGAAGCTGGGTGGAGTAGGTGGTCAGGTACGGCCGAATCCTCCTGATTTTGTACAGGAGGAACCTGCAGGACCGTGCCGTTGCCCTGATGTGTTCTTTGAAGTCCAGCTGGTCGTCCAGGACCACCCCCAGGTTCCTTGCAGAGCGGGAGGCGGTCACCATGGTTCCGTCGACGGTGATGGACAGGTCTAGGAGCAGGGAGGTCTTGTATGGCATGAAGAGCAGCTTGGTCTTGTCGAGGTTGAGCTTCAGGTGATGGCTAGACATCTATCCCCGAAATTAAACGGTGTAAAAGGGAGACGATTCCTGTGATTCATAAGCTGTAAACATGGCTTCCCGTAAGTCATTGTCTCTTTAATAATATTCTGCTCCTGATCCACGAAGTATGGATCCGTCCATCCATTATCTAACCCGCTTATTCCTGGTCTGGGTCGCAGGGGGGGCTGGAGCCTATCCCAGCATGCATTGGGCGAAAGGCAGGAATACGCCCCGTACAGGTCGGCAGTCGCGACGCTTTCACAGTACGGTTTTTCTTCGCCTAAAGGCATAAGCTGAGGGAGTCGAGAGTATTTCGGGGATTGGGGGTGGTCCCTGCAGCTGTCTCTGTTCTTAGGTCTTTTGTTGTAGTTTACCGCCTGCCGTGGCTAACTCTGTTGTCTTGCCCTAGGCCCCGCCCCCCTGGCAGGTCGCATCGACCGTTTTTCATTCTCAGCTGTCGAAGCACAGCTGCTGTTTTTCAGCGCATCCCTTGCGGTCCAGTTTCAGTTGCGGGAAGAGGCCCGGGGAAGTGCCGCCGGGGTTTTTTGGACGGGGGGGTCTTCGATGGGCTCCATATTTGTACCGGCGGCCCTTACTTTAAACCCTGTGTGGGCGGGGGGTGGCGACTTACGAGCCAGGCGGACCCGAGCGGAGTCCTGTCCGTGCGCGGAAATCTGGCGGCCGTTAGACCAGCGAAACCTAGAAGGGCATTCCTTCATAACCCCCCAGTTGCAGTGACCTGGCCCACAGTTGGGTGGCAGGTGCACTTGTATGATGTCACTGATTAATTCCCCTAGCGGTGCAGGTGGAGGAAGGTCTGAAAGACGGTCACGCTGTGTTTTCTCACCGTTTCCTTTTCTCTTCTCTCTCTCTCTCTCTCTCTCTCTCTCTCTCTCTCTCTCCCTCGTCCGTCTCCCGCAGGCCTCTTCCCCGAGCACCTGATCGCGGTCATGAGGCGGGAGCTCGCGCTGGAATGCGATTACGTAAGGGAAGCCAAATGTGCCAAAAAGTTCAAGTGAGTAAAGAAATCAACGGGAAGCACAAGCTTTTTAAAGGGGCGCCTGCACTGAAATGCACCTGTGAAACGCATAGCCCAGGGATAGCGGACGGCTGGGTGTGCAGAGTGGACTAAACATGTTTGTAAAGGCCATGTACCCTTCCTATTATGTTAGGGTCTACTGTATATGACCCGAATTGGCTTTGTTTTCAAATTGGTGATTTTCTTCAGCAAACACATTTCAGACATCCTAGAGAATTAGGAAATACAGGTATGTGTAAAAAAAGATATTTGGAACTATAATGTTTTTGTTTTTTTATTGAACCATAACAACGCCTTACCACAAATGGCAGTAAAGTTCTAGCAAAATGCGGAGGTTAATTAGTGTACAGAGTACAGTAACTTTAAAAAAGACGAGATATAACTGACATAAATCCTCCCGGATAAGCGTATCTCAAAAGCAAACGACTGATGCAAGGCATGCCTGGTGACGATGGCGGTGAAGCCGAGCGTCTCCCGGGGTGTCACCGAAGTGTTCAAGAACCGCCGTCTCTGCTGATGCGCCGTTCCACTGATACGCCTGTTTATGCCAACACGCCGCTTTGAAACGCAACACCGCGCGCGGCCACAGGATTTTCTGGACCTTCGTGCCGCGTCACGCCGTGAAGGCGTGCTGGTGACGGAGCGAGCTTCAGCAGTGACGACGAGCTGAGGACCAGCAGAGATTTTCTTTTCCCGCAGGGTCGTCCAATGCGATCCTTACAGCCTCCCGGGAGAATATTTTCGGCTTTTAAAATAAACTTGTACTCGGAATCACGTAATACTCTGGACCCCACGTGTGACTGGGGAGAGGGCTAAACGGTGAGCCCTGTGCTGGAAGCGCTCAGGAGTCGCAGCTGTAGGCCGAGAATAGCCGCTACGGGGTCCTGCCCGGCGTCCGGTTTCTATGACTTGACGCGACGGCTCACTGTTTGCCCGCTGCCGGCTTTTAAATATAGCCCGGGCCTGGAAATAAAGCCGTTAGCCGCCAGGGCCGCCGCTGCCCGACCCGCGGTCCGACGGCTCCGCTTTCGATGACGGAAAAGGCGAGGGACGGTTTCTGTTTCTCGCTCTCTGGCGGCGCGTAAATCGCGGTTTACGCGACCTTGACCCAGACGGGCTTGCGCGTCGACCCGCCGCCTCTGGACAGCTTCCGCGGGCGGCGGCACGTGACAACGCGCCACGCTTCGCCACTACAAGGAACTGAAGAACGCGGGATGATGGGTATCCAGGGCTTCCAGATTAACAGCAACTTCACACAAGTAATATGAGAAGGCAGATCAGATGCAGGTCTTTTATCAGTGGGGTATGTCACTGTATATTTAGGCTTCTAGGTAGACAAATACTATTGTTCTTCACAGGCTATATTTAAAACTAGAAAACCAAAGCCAAGGGCTCGTAAATAATTTATATATAATTAAATGGATGTTCAGAAGTGTCGTTTGGTTGATGTATTGCTCATTTTGTTTAGAGAATGCAAACTAGTGTAGTAACAGAAAGCTGAATGTCGGGTGTGATACTCGAGTAGTTTAGTTTTTGTGCCCGACCAAAAGGTCATTGCGCGCAGGTAAAGAGTATACGAGTTGTACATCTGTAAGTGTTTAACGTGTACCATTATTGAGAACATTTTGATATTTTGTGCATTCGTCCAAAATTGCTGAATAAATAAGTGAATCTTCCATTTCTTTTTGTCCCCCACTGTTGTGTGCATGCGTACACCTTTACGTGTGCCGTGCCGTGCCGTGCCGTGCCGTGCCGTCCTGTTCCATGCTGTGCTGTCATGCTGCATGCTGTGGCCCAGACCGACCCTCTGTCCTGCCTCGTGTCCCCAGGGAGCTCCTGAAAGGTCACCCTTTCTTCTACGTGCCGGACGTGATCGACGAGCTCTGCAGCCCGCACGTCCTCACCACAGAGCTGGTGCCAGGCTTTCCCCTGGACAAGGCCGAGAACCTCTCCCAGGATCTCAAAGACGAAGTAAGCCCCTGCGTCGTCTGCGAGCGGAGCGAAGGGGCCTCTGGGTAACGCGGTCCCCCCCGTTTACAGCCCTCGGGTGGGAGCTGCCCTCCTTAAACAAAGCTGCCACTTCACTTGAAATAGGCAGCTGTGTCGGTGACTTAAATTAAGCGCCTAATTAAGTGCAGGAACTCATCAAAACCAACAGACGCAGCGGCCCTCCATGATTTGAGTTTGAGATGCCTGCTTTGGAGAGTACAGACTATTTCAAATTTCAGTGCCTCACCTGTAGCTGGCTGGCCCCTTCAAATGCAAATTACTTATGTTTGCAAATGTCAGAGGAGATAAACCCCCTCAAACTGTAGAAGTTGAATTTCTTCTTGGTTTTGCAAAGGATAGTTCGCTTGACGCTGAATACATTTTGTCACATTCAATTGATGTGTGTGTGAGTGTGTGTGAGTGAGTAAACAAAAGGCCCTGATCGCTGTGATGTTCTTGGGTAAGGAAGGACATTTGAACTTTGGAAGATTTATACCACCACCTAGTGGTGAGCAAACAATTTGCAGGAAGTTAGGTGCAAAGTACAGTATTTAACTGAATTATTTTAACTAATGGGATAAAAGCTTCATGTGAACTTGTGATATGTTTTGGAATTTCGCAGATGTAATTCAAACATACAAGATTGGGGGGAGGGGGGGTGAGGTTGGCACTCCTGCAGCAGAACAATCTGTGACTACTCCCTCGTCTTCCATCCCCGCAGATCTGTATGAACATTCTTCTTCTGTGCTTGCGGGAGCTGTTCGAGTTCCGCTACATGCAGACCGACCCCAATTGGTCCAATTTCTTCTATGACCCACAGACGCACAAGGTGAGTCTGGCGCCTCCCCCAGGACGTAAACGGAACTTCGGGTTTTCCCCGAATGGTCGCCTTGCTATCAAATATCCACAAGCTGTGCTATAGCAATTTCCCACTGATTACTTCCGCTGATCTCAGGTGGCTCTGTTGGACTTTGGCGCTACGAGAGGATTTGACGTGAGCTTCACCGATGTCTACGTTGAGGTGAGGTCGCCTGCCTTTAAGAGTAAAGAATTCCTTGTAGATTCTGAGAATATTTAGCCCGCAAGTGACACACACTAAGTGCCTAAGACCCACTATCGTCCATCACACCTGAGTTTGGTGGAAATAAGTGAACTCAAAGGGTATGCAAACTGACGGGCTAACTATTACACTTGCGCACGTCTATTGCACCAATCTGAAACAAGCTAGAGCTGAGATTCTATCCAGCAAGCTAGCTAGTTTCATGTGTTCAGGGTTGGGGGCAATTGTAACAAAAAGATGTGTTACAATTGACCCCTGTTACAATTGCCCCCAGAATACTCTACACGATGGATGAAGATAGTGACGCAAAATCGGCATAATGTGCATTAATGTACAATTCATTATTCTCAACATAAACGTACAACCAGAACAGTTTCTGGAAAATAATGAAAATCTATTTGTGTTCGAATACCAGGTTCCAGTGTATTTGTGGTGTGACGGATGTTACCGTTTGTTCAGGTCATCAGGGCTGCAGCGGAGGGAAACCGAGAGGAGGTGCTGAAGCGATCGATTGATATGAAGTTCCTCACAGGCTACGAGTCAAAGGTAGGAACCTTAGATATTATTAAGACACAGGCTACAAGTCAAAGGTAGGAACCTTAGATATTATTAAGACACAGGCTACAAGTCAAAGGTAGGAACCTTAGATATTATTAAGACACAGGCTACAAGTCAAAGGTAGGAACCTTAGATATTATTAAGACACAGGCTACGAGTCAAAGGTAGGCACCATAGATATTATTAAGACACAGGCTACGAGTCAAAGGTAGGAACCTTAGATATTATTAAGACACAGGCTACGAGTCAAAGGTAGGAACCTTAGATATTATTAAGACACAGGCTACGAGTCAAAGGTAGGAACCTTAGATATTATTAAGACACAGGCTACGAGTCAAAGGTAGGCACCATAGATATTATTAAGACACAGGCTACGAGTCAAAGGTAGGAACCTTAGATATTATTAAGACACAGGCTACGAGTCAAAGGTAGGAACCTTAGATGTTATTAAGACACAGGCTACGAGTCAAAGGTAGGAACCTTAGATATTATTAAGACACAGGCTACGAGTCAAAGGTAGGCACCATAGATATTATTAAGACACAGGCTACGAGTCAAAGGTAGGAACCTTAGATATTATTAAGACACAGGCTACGAGTCAAAGGTAGGAACCTTAGATATTATTAAGACACAGGCTACGAGTCAAAGGTAGGAACCTTAGATATTATTAAGACACAAGCTACGAGTCAAAGGTAGGAACCTTAGATATTATTAAGACACAGGCTACGAGTCAAAGGTAGGCACCATAGATATTATTAAGACACAGGCTACGAGTCAAAGGTAGGAACCTTAGATATTATTAAGACACAGGCTACGAGTCAAAGGTAGGAACCTTAGATATTATTAAGACACAGGCTACGAGTCAAAGGTAGGAACCTTAGATATTATTAAGACACAGGCTACGAGTCAAAGGTAGGAACCTAATATATTATTAAGACACAGGCTACGAGTCAAAGGTAGGAACCTTAGATATTATTAAGACACAGGCTACGTGTCAAAGGTAGGAACCTTAGATATTATTAAGACACAGGCTACGAGTCAAAGGTAGGAACCTTGGATATTGTTGTCTGGGAGACCGGGGTGGGCGGTGTGTCCTGACTGCTCGTTCGGCAGAGATGGAAGCTGAACCTATTGGAAAGCTGCTGTTCCCCTCCACTATACCAATGCAAGGTTCAGCACACGCATGCGTTTAATTGGGATCGAAGCCGGGGCCACGGCCATCTTAGCCTTTGAGCTCATGGTCATAACATGAATCTTACTGGTCACGCACTCACACATACAAGCTCGTGATAAATACTCACTCACACACACACACTCACTCACACGCACACAAATGCACACGCACACACACACACACACACACAGTCTCAAGGTTGTTGAGCGGCACCAGACTCACTGAGAACGCGGCTCTCGTTCCAGGCCATGCTGAACGCGCACGTGGACGCGGGTGATGATCCTGGGCGAGGCCTTCGCCTCCCACGAGCCCTTCGACTTCGGCTGTCAGAGCACCACCGAGCGCATCCACAACCTCATCCCCGTCATGCTGAAGCAGCGTCTGACCCCGCCCCCCGAGGAAACCTATTCGCTGCACCGCAAGATGGGCGGCTCCTTCCTCATCTGCTCCCGCCTAAACGCAAAGCTCAGCTGCAAGAACATGTTCCAGGACGCCTACAACAAGTACTGGCGGGAACGGAAGGGCGGACCAAGCCAGTGACACGGGCGCCAGGGGGCCAATCAGGACGCTGGAGTGATTGCGGGGGAAGGGAGGGGGGAGACGGAAAGGGTTAACTCGGCCCGGCCAACTTGTTCTGCTGTGAATTGAATGTATATGGCGCTCTTTCCTCTTTTCCCCGAATTTTTCTTTCCTTATTGTTGTTTTAATTTTTTTTTTTTGAAATGGGTGCGTTACGGGGTTAAATGTAATGTTAAAGTCCAGTTAACCCTTGGCAATACAAACTAGTTGTTTAGAAAAGAAAGCACCTATAAAACGGATATTTCTCTCACTGCAGAATGAAATGAGGGGGGGGGGGGGGGGGATTGGACTGCGGAACAAATACCATGTGCCTAAAAGTGCGAAGGTAACGTTATGTGGAAGTGACGTGCCAATCGATCTGTACGAGCGGCATCGCAGGCAAGCTTTGCAAACCCATTAGAATTGAGAGTAAGCTACCGTAGGACCTGCTCCAGTACTATGGCCAAGGACAACAACGTTTAAAAATAATGGCGCAAAAGCAACACCGTTCCAGTTGTACGTACGTAAGAAGTGTGAAAAAGTGTGTAAGCGGTTTGTTACGCTCGTGTGAAATTCACGCTGGGTTCATGCTGTTGAGCTCACACTATGTTTAATACAGAGTTTCTGGTTAATCTCCTCCTGCAGGGGAAACCTTATGCACAACCAGCTCTAATGTCACTGTGAAGAGTGAAAATTCCAGATACATTCAGCACGGAATGGATACCAGGCTTCTTCTGAAACAGATTTCAGTAGAGGCTCTAGATAAATCTCATGTGTGTTTTTTCGGTCCAGTGCCTGTCTTTGAAACGTAGGGCCTCATTTACTAAGACCTTTAGCGGGTGCAAAACCTTTCGGCGCGCGCAAAACCAACAACACGTCCAATGATTTGTGCAAAACAAATACCGTGACCAACCATTGGCCATGTTGTTGCTTTTGCGTGTGCCAAGTGGTTTTGCACCCGCTAAAGGTCTTAGTAAATCAGGCCCAAAATACGTAATAATTGCGCTAATCGGCTTGACCCACAGTAGGAACTGTAGTACATGCATTAAATGTTGGAAGAGGCTTTGTTAAGCCATAAACGTTGATCTAACATTGTCGTACGTAATCAGGCGTGACTACGGCACACCTGTTTTATTTGTTCCTTTTTGAATCACTGTTTGTTGTACCATTTATCATAAACTGTCACTGGTAATGCAGATTTAAAAGCCTGGTTCTTTTATGAGAAATTATACCAATACTGTGGTGGGCATTTATTTTGGAACCTGTCACACTCTCTATGGGATTACCAGTGTAAATGTGCCCTACTGTAATATTAGGTCAAATAGAGATGGTGTCCCCCCGGTTTCCAATACAATGATTAATAGCCTATGGACAAAATGGGTTTTTAATTTTCCTATGAAAAAGCATTGTCACGTGGAGTTGTAATAAAAATAATATTCAAATTGAAATTGCTGGTTAGGTTGTAATTCAGGAAGTTTTATTAATTCTGGATGAGTTATTAAACAGCATAGTAATCCTCACGAGTACATATGTGTCTTACATCCCGTCTGTGCCCACAGAGTCCAATAACACGGGTAAACGGCAGGGATTGAAGTCTACAACTTAGTGCTCAGTTACAGTAGTTGGCTGCGACTTTTTAAAATTAGCTTTTTATGTTTACAGCAACATAAAGAGGTGCGCTTTGTAGACATCTTACAGGTGAGGCTCTACCATTGTCCACTTCCGCTAGGCACTGTAACTTTACCTCAGCTACCATAGTAGTCATATAGCATATTAATAAGCAGTGCATACAGGAGTCTCTTTTCCAAGTGATTTCATATGACATACATTCCTTACATAAACTCCACTTGTCTTCATGTGTAGTGGAGGAAAGACATTATGAAGTATCTTATATAGATGAATGAAGTGCTTAGATGAAGACACACGGACATTATTGTGGATTTATTGATTGCTATTGTCCATGGGAATTTCAAAGAATCACCATGCTAACACCATGCTAACACAATGCTTACACCAAACAATTCCCATCCACAATTCCATTAATACACTTTAATATACTTTATAAGGTCTTCATTTCTTGTTAGGCTCACTCATTTAATTTTGTTTCACTGCTGGGGCCTTGATTCTGCATTTTGTTTTAATCAACAACGGCTTTTATTCACGGCCATACCTTTCTAAGGCAGACCTGACCCTGGAAATTGCTTGCTCATTGAACTCTCTTGTTGATTGATACAGAAGGTAGTTAACAGTTTCCACAATGTTCCCTTTTTGTCTTGTGGCGTCCATAGACTGGCGTGGGTAAAAAGTGTGCATTAACACCAGAATGGCTTCTTTGTTATCTGTTAAAAAGAAGAAATTATATATTTATTTTTTTTAAGTGTTCGTATGCCTCTTGACATCTCAGCATACCCCCGATACATACAATAAGGAATCTAGTGCTTCGTAAAGTGGAACACCTGAAGTGGCAGCTTGACTGATTTGCTGCGACATCATATTTAATTTAAAGTAATTGCTTAAAGTAAAACATAAAGTCAGTTGCCGTTACAGGGCTAATCTTCACATTGTCGGTACAGTAATGTCCATGTGGCATCCTCAAAAGGATGTTATTCAATGTAAGTTTTTGTGTAAATTTGTGCAATGTCTGTTGACAATTCTCCATATTCTAATGTCAAATTAGAATCTGCTGTTCCAGTATGACAGTTTTCTTTTGATTTAACCGTTTGAACAATAGGTTTTTTGGAATTATTCTTTTTTTTTTCAAAATTCTAAGTCGGTGCTCTAGAACTCCATTGGCTTTGATTTCTAGTAGTGATTGTTACATCAGCATTAGAATGTTCAGTTAAGAACATCTTAATCATTCTAATCACAATTTGTTATCTTACACCTGAATGAGGCTTCCTTGAAATTTGTCAGAGTGGCGCTGCTTTAAAGAGAGATGGAGAACATTATGAAACCCAATGGGAGGATGGATTTGGGTTTAGTACAGCAGTTTTAAGCCACAGTGAGTGCACTCACCTGGAATCTTACTCAATTCTGCCTTGATTTCAAACCCTGACGAAGCGGGCCAGAGGATCAGAATGACACTGCACTGCTCCAGGTTACACTCCAAAATTCGCACGCCGAGGTTCTTGAGGAAGACGTTTCGTCCGATCTCTCCAACTATGTGGACTTTCACTAGGTCGGACATGAAACCTGAAGAAACAAATGGTAGTATTTTGGCACATGACCTCAAGCAAGATGTGATCCCATGAGTTGAAAGATCTTTAAACTTATTGGGGGAGACGCTTACAATTGAGATTTAATCTAGTACTTTTCAGACGATGCTGAAAAAATAAGACACTCATATAAAACTCACATAAATACATCAAAATGCTTTAAAGTGAGCAGGTAACTCGTCTCGTATGCCACCAACAACCACAGGATATGCCCGTTTGGCACACAGATTGAGGTAGACGTTCAAGAATTTACATAATGTCACATGGTGGAAATGATCAATTGGGATGCTATGGTTGGCTCTTGGCTTTACAAGTCAAAAGCTATTTAATTGTTGCAGTGAGTCAAGAGTTTGACGTCTTATCTGACAGTTGGTGCGACACATCCAACAGCACAATCACCAGCCTCCCTAGGTCAGGGGTTCCCAAACCGGTCCTGGGGCCCCTATTGATTCACTTCACTCTTTAATTTGATCAGTTAAAATACATAATTTTGTAACCTCTTTTTATGTAATTGTTGCAATATAGCACAATAAGCACAACGTGAACATGGGGAGTTTATTCTACATGGCATGCATAGCTATTTCTGATATAATGTGGCTTAAGAGGGTGAATAATTCCTCTAAACATGAAAAGCACCCAATTAAGAAAAATTAACAGCTTGTTAAAATTCCGGGATTGCAACTGTGGTGACAACAAAAGCCAGCATACACAGGGGAGCCCCAGGACCGGTTTGGGAACCCCTGCCCTAGGTCACTGCAATCTATATGGTCCAATGTCAATAGTGACCTCTATTGGCCAATCAATGCCAGTGCACCCTTTAACTTTTGCCAGGATTAATACGGATTACACTTGGTTTGTCCTGCATTGCTGTTTAAGGTTTGGTTGGTATTTCTTTCAGAATTTGAGCATTTTGCCACTGATATCCATCAAAGCAGTAAGGTGTGCGTTGATTACAATGGAAAGTCTGTAGAGCCTCAAGACCTCTTTTTAAGGCGTCAAACCATAAATAAAATATTTCTGTGGCACAACACAAAATTGACAAAAATAATCGCAGTGACACTTGGCACGGCCTCCTCAGATCATTGCCTAAGAGCGGCTGTTCTGGTAGGTAAATGTTTTATAATAAATTAATGTACTTCTCAAATCAAATCATGTTTGAGTCCCAAGTACACGGGACCAGTTTACATTTGCTTCAGCTGTCCCCTTTGGAACATGTTCAGAATTAAATAAAAACAAGAAAAACTTAAATAAGAAGCACCTGGATGCAGAGGATTGGTCGCTGAAAATTCAAGAGGGTTTGGATAATAATTTGAGCTGGAGCTGGTGGCCTTTTTAACTGTCTGCACAGGAGGAGAGGTCACCAGGGAATCATGCGGGTTTTGATTATGAGGGCTGGAGCTGGTGGCCTTTTTAACTGGCTGCACAGGAGGAGAGGTCACCAGGGAATCATGCGGGTTTTGATTATGAGGGCTGGAGCTGGTGGCCTTTTTAACTGGCTGCACAGGAGGAGAGGTCACCAGGGAATCATGCGGGTTTTGATTATGAGGGCTGGAGCTGGTGGCCTTTTTAACTGGCTGCACAGGAGGAGAGGTCACCAGGGAATCATGCGGGTTTTGATTATGAGGGCTGGAGCTGGTGGCCTTTTTAACTGGCTGCACAGGAGGAGAGGTCACCAGGGAATCATGCGGGTTTTGATTATGAGGGCTGGAGCTGGTGGCCTTTTTAACTGGCTGCACAGGAGGAGAGGTCACCAGGGAATCATGCGGGTTTTGATTATGAGGGCTGGACCTGGCCTGTCCGTCACTGGCCACTCCCTCCAGACTCTTGTTTCCATCGCACAATTGTGTCCTGGTTAGCTCCTCCTCTTTATCAAGTTTATCCAGCAGTTCTAAATACGGCCGGATGGTGTCTAAGGCAGCCTGCAGCTGCCTCTCCAGCCCTTTGAGAACTTGACGTTGCTCCAGCAGAACCCCAGTAACCTGCCCCTGCAAAATACATCAGCCAGTTAGATATGTGAAGCATGAGCAGGCTGTATATCTAAATATATTACGGTGTTTCACCGCAAATAATACAGTCATCTACATTTCATATGTTTACAATTTAGTACCTTGGCTATTTAGCAGACGTAAACTTCGCAGACGTTTTTTACCGTGTAGGGCTTATGTAAGAGACACAAGGCACAGGCCTTGCACAGCGATTGGACTGTAGGGGGTTATAATTAGACTGAGTACCATGGGTTATGTAATTTCCGCATGGATTGGGAATTTTGTTTAGCTTCCTCATTTGAAAGACTCCTTTCTCTCCAACCCCTTACAGGACAGTGGGCCCACAGACCCTCCCAGGCGTACCTCAATATTCTGGATCCTTGGAAGCAGCTCGATCAACTCTGGCAGTGTTAAGGTGAGAATCCGAGCATCACTGATCCCTGCAGCTGCAAAAAAAAAAATTTCCATTGATTGAGAATATAACTGAATAAAAGTATGTATGAAGACTACTATCTTTCCAAATACAATGTGATTTACTCTGACTGACTGCACCCTTGTGTATATTTTCAGCACCATCCCTCTTCATGTGGTGCATATATATGTATTGCTAATTTGGATTCATATACAAACTGTACTGTTAGACCAGGGATGGGCAAGTCCAGTCCTGGAGGGCCGGTGTGTATGCAGGTTTTTGTTCCCACCAATAACCCCAGCTAAATGAGCTAATTGGCTGTTGACACCAACACTGCTAGATTAGATCACATTAAAATGTTTCATATGGGGACACAAGAAGTCTTCGGCCGTCATTCATGCGCTTATTAAGAATTGTAGCTAAAATGTCAGATGGCGTAAATATTAGGGCTAATTAGGTAATTAAGGTCAGACGTTGGCATGAAAACCAGAAACGGATACGGCCCTCGTTGCCCACCTCTGTGTTAGACTTACCGCGCAGACTTTCTGCAGCTGTCGAAGAAATATCACTTATTTTCTCCCTCAAACTTTTACTTGATTTCTGTGCAAAGGGAAGAAAATTAAATTGCAAAATCACTTATGTTTTTTTCTGGTTGGAACAAAGAACTGTTGGCTACTTCATTAAACAATTCACATACAGAGCAAACACACTTGACATAGTTATGGAGACAAATTGTGATGCATGTTAGGCGGTACCATAGACACATATACAGTGCAGTCAGTAAGTATTTGGATGATTTTGGCTCTTTTTTTGGCTCTGTATTCCAGCATATTGGATTTGAAATAAAGGCTCCTTTCTCTCCAACCCCTTACAGGACAGTGGGCCCACAGACCCTCCCTGGCATACCTCACAATGCTGGCTGATAAGAGCCATGATTTCTCTCCTCGTTTGGAAGTTCTGGATCCCTGGAAGCAGCTCGATCAACTCTGGCAGTGTTAAGGTGAGGATCTGAGCATCACTGATCCCTGCAGCTGCGCAAAAAAATATTTTTCATTGATTGAGAATGTAATTGAATAAAAGTATGTATGAAGACTACTATCTTTCTAAATACGATGTGATTTACTCTGACTGACTGCACCCTTGTGTACATTTTTAGCACCACCCCTCTACACATGTGGTGCATGTACATGTATTGCTAATTTGGACTCATATATCCAAACTCTATTACTTACCAGACAGATTTTCTGCAGCTGTTGAAGAAATATCACGTATTTTCTCCCTCAAACGTTTACTTGATGTCTGCAAAGGGCAGAGAATGAAATTGCTAAATTATTTCTTGTTTTTTTGTTTGTTTTTGTTTTGAACAAAGAACTGTTGGCTACTGCATTAAACAATTCACACACAGAGCAAACACACTTGACATATTTATAGAGACCATTTGTGATGCATGTTCGGTGGTACCATAGACACATATACAGTGCAGTCAGTAAGTATTGAGTAATGGTAAGTATTGAGTAATGGACAGTGATACAATTTTTGTTATTTTGGCTCTGTATTCCATTTGAAATAAAGCGATGAACATGAAGGTAAAGTGCAGAATGTCAGCTTTAATTCGAGGGCAGTTACATCCATATCGGGTGATCTGTGAAGGAATTACTGCCTGTTTTATACGTAGTCCCCCATTTTACAGGACCAAAAATAACTGGACAAATTAACATGAAGTTAAATTAAGTCGTCACATTTAGTACTTTGTTGCAAATTTTTTGCATTCGATGACTGCCTGAAGTCTGCGACCCATAGACATCACCATATGCTGGGTATCTTCCCTGGTGATGCTCTGCCAGGCCTGTAATGCAGCCATCTTCAGTTCCTGTTTGTTTCTGGGGCGTTTTGCTTTCAGTGGCCGAATCGCGTTCTCCGGACTCGCAGACTCGTGGACTCAAAGACGCGTTCTCGTTAAGTCCTTAGGGTGCTTAGGGCTGTCCCGTTGTTAAAACAGCGTAAGTCCTTAGGGTGCTTAGGGCTGTCCCGTTGTGAAAACAGCGTTTGTGGCAAGTGCTCTTATGCGGACTTTACCCGCACTTTTTGCAAGTCCGCATCAATGCAGACTTACCTGCCCCCGGAAATACGGCATTAAAGTCTGCAAGTCCACAGTCCACGAGGGCTCAGTTTGGGATTCAGCCGATCTTGTCTTCAGCAAGTAAAACACAGTGGATTCAATTGGATTCAGGTCAGGTGATTGACTTGGCCAGTCAAGAACATTCTACTTTTTTGCCCTGAATACTGGGATTTATCATTCTCCATAACTTAGTAAATAACACCAACAAAATGAGCAAGTTCCCCTGGGGGGGTTCATGACCTAGGTAGTGGGGCATCTTACCCCAATAGTGGGGCAGAAATCCTTTTACATGATTCTCTTTTTTTGTGCTGTAACAACAAAATTGTAAAAAAAAGTTGAAACAGTTATTTCTTTCCCATAAAAGCATACCGGTTTATGTATAAACATTATGTCAAAATTAAGCAGATATCCAAATATGTTAAAATTTAGTAGTAATTTAGCAGAACATATTTGGATATCATCTTCCCCATCTTATCCGATAATTCAAGACATCCTGAGTGGGAATATCTGGGTAGGGTGGGTAGACGACAGACTAAATGTACACCACATCTCACCTTACTGTTCAACCTAACATTTGTCGATGTCACTCTACCAGTAGAAATGGCTAATATATTATGTTCAAGTTCATCCATTCAGTGCAGTTTCATATTTTAGCCTAAAGGCTCTGACTTGTCTCCAGGTTTAACCGAAACCGAAGGTTAATTGCTGGAATTAGAGTCTTGCCACAGGCTATATCAAGAAGTAACAGAGCAAAATTCAACCAAAACTATACTGAAGTGCACTGACGTACTTGCAGTTCAAGCGTATACGCCAATTTGTGGTAAACTTAAGTTGTAATTCAAAGCTGAGGAGCTGTAAAAGTAGATCATTTGTTTCACACTTTTACAATGATGTGAGTTGTACTAACTGCTTTATTACAATTCAGCTCTTTTATGGTTAAGGACCATCATAATGGCTGTACAACTGCATGGAAAAAACAAGGAACACGTTTATTTTCTTTGAATTATGCGTTTAATGTTACTTCCATTGTCAATATAATTTCCTTAAAATCCAATTTCACACATGCTTGGACTCCTGGTGATTCGTGCGACAGTACATAGGGCTTTATAGTATCCATAGTTTGTGAATGGGCACAGTACCAGTCTTTGCTTCATATTCATGTGGTCAAAATCACACTTCAGCTCAACAAAAATGACCCCAATGAGACCCAAATGAGGTTGAGGATAGACATTACACAAAACATTCAATCAAAATATTCTGGCAGAGAGAGAGAAAAGGACCAGTAAACCAGACCTTGCCCAAACATTTACCAGCTTCCAACTTCAGTGCAACAGTGACAAAAGAAAAAAGGCAGAAATCTAAATGGAACAAACACACAACCAAGGATCCACCGGAAAACACTCCAATGCTAAACTCCAAGCTAAAACAATTTTCCCCTTGGCAGTCAAAAATACAGCAGGTATTGAAGATACTGGCCCGGATTGGCTGATGTAGAGTTATAGAAGCGTTGGGTTCATTTATGGCAAGGACTGGCTTATCTGACAAAAGTAACACTTAAGTGTAAATGTTCAAAGCAGAGCTAAATACCATGATATGATTATCCAGGGTTCATTGGTTAAGCCTCTTTTGAAAGAAACCAAATACTAATACTGTAAAGGAAATAGTTGAGCTTAGCTATGGAATGTCTCGAGCAAAAATGGTACATTTGCTAGGGAGTCTAATGTAGGAAGCCTCAACAACCATCATGAGAAGTAAAATCACAGATTGCTATTTTTATTTTATAACAAGCTGGGATTCAAAACATAATGGTATTCAAACTTTAGCTCCTCTCACAGTGGTGTAGTCTAGCTATGCTGGACCCTCACAATACTAATAGTTTAATGTTCTGGTGTGTCTTCAGAGAATCAATACAACCTTAAAGCAATAGTGGGCACCAGAACAGCCTACACATGAGGGCGTCAGTGGCGTCTTTGGGCGTCTTTGAGTTGCCCAAGTTCTCTGAAATGTTTAGGGAAGGCACAAGCTGGTGACCAGGCAAAGAAGGACTATCCCTCTCTTGTGTGGGGTCGTACAAAAACTAGGTATGTGTAATTAATGCATATAGCTAATTAAGCGTAGTTGTCAGAAATTCTGCGTGGTATTCATTGGGTGAGAGGCAGGAATCCCCCTGGACAGGTTGCCAATCCATAGTAGGCACACAGACTATTCACTCACACACTCATACCTATGGGTAATTTAGAGTCTCCACTGCATGTCTTTGAAAATGGAGTACCCAAAGGAAACCCCAGCGGACTTGGGGACAACATACAAACTCCACACAGAAAGGCCCCTGGCCTGGATTCAAACCCAGGACCTTCTTGCTGTGAGGCGACAGTGCTAACCACTGACCACCATGCCGCCCAATGTAAGTTTGAATTTTTATGACTTGGTTAACTGAAATATAGTAAGTTATGTGTATAAAAATTAAAGATGGTTGAATTACATATATATAACTGGTCTTTTATTAATTTGACAAATGTGGGAAAGTGCAAAAGAGCTCATGGAAACAGCTACAATTCGTACGCAACTTCAAGTCATGGGGCTCATTCACATTATTTGACTTGATTGGGTGGGTATTTTGCCCACCAAATTAGCTGAAAGGTATTGAATTTTCCACTCCAAATTCACAATTGTTTAACCCCTAGTAGCGGAATGCACTACCATTACACCACAATTGCTAGTCGTATTTTAACATACACCTCTTAAAAAGGCCAACAATACACCTCTTAAAAAGTATCTTAAAAAGATAACTAACACTATCAAGCGTTGATTGAAATGCAGCCAGATGTACTGAATGAATGAATCGGAATCTCACTGTTTACGCCTGTAACACATACCTGCTTTACTCTCACTGTTAACTAACCTGTAACACATACCTGCTTTACTCTCACTGTTTACTAACCTGTAACACATACCTGCTTTACTCTCACTGTTTACTCCTGTAACACATACCTGCTTTACTCTCACTGTTTACTCCTCTAACACATACCTGCTTTACTCTCACTGTTTACTCCTGTAACACATACCTGCTTTACTCTCACTGTTTACTCCTGTAACACATACCTGCTTTACTCTCACTGTTTACTCCTGTAACACATACCTGCTTTACTCTCACTGTTTACTCCTGTAACACATACCTGCTTTACTCTCACTGTTTACTCCTGTAACACATACCTGCTTTACTCTCACTGTTTACTAACCTGTAACACATACCTGCTTTACTCTCACTGTTTACTAACCTGGGACACATACCAGCTTTACTCTCACTGTTTACTCCTGTAACACATACCTGCTTTACTCTCACTGTTTACTCCTGTACACATACCTGCTTTACTCTCACTGTTTACTCCTGTAACACATACCTGCTTTACTCTCACTGTTTACTAACCTGTAACACATACCTGCTTTACTCTCACTGTTTACTCCTGTAACACATACCTGCTTTACTCTCACTGTTTACTCCTGTAACACATACCTGCTTTACTCTCACTGTTTACTCCTGTACACATACCTGCTTTACGCTCACTGTTTACCCCTGTAACACATACCTGCTTTACTCTCACTGTTTACTCCTGTAACACATACCTGCTTTACTCTCACTGTTTACTCCTGTAACACATACCTGCTTTACTCTCACTGTTTACTAACCTGTAACACATACCTGCTTTACTCTCACTGTTTACTCCTGTAACACATACCTGCTTTACTCTCCGTTTACTCCTGTAACACATACCTGCTTTACTCTCACTGTTTACTCCTGTAACACATACCTGCTTTACTCTCACTGTTTACTCCTGTAACACATACCTGCTTTACTCTCACTGTTTACTCCTGTAACACATACCTGCTTTACTCTCACTGTTTACTCCTGTAACACATACCTGCTTTACTCTCACTGTTTACTTCTGTAACACATACCTGCTTTACTCTCACTGTTTACTCCTGTAACACATACCTGCTTTACGCTCACTGTTTACTCCTGTAACACATACCTGCTTTACTCTCACTGTTTACTCCTGTAACACATACCTGCTTTACTCTCACTGTTTACTCCTGTAACACATACCTGCTGTGTTGGTGTCACATCCTGTGCTGGATGAGGGTTCTGTGGAGTGTTCTGTGGAAATGAGTTACAGTTCTGTTTTAAATGTAGATGAAAGCACTGATTGTGTAATTGTATGAGAATAAATAACCTTGGGAAAGTTGTGTAGTGGACATATTAAACATTTTTCATCATTGACATTGTTCAGAAATCGATATCCAACAATAACTTTCCTTGAGAACAATACATGCTTTTTCCACATGACTTAAAATGGATTTCAATTATATGTACATATTAAACAACTGTTATTTTAATGTTTCTTTAGACCCATATCTTCACATTGCATCTTTAGCCAGAATATGTACTCTTGTCTTGTTTTTATCGAGCATTTATAAACATACAAGAAGTCGGATATCTGTTGCAGTTTGTGATTGGCATTATGTTGCTATTTCTACTGACTAGTAGTTTGTGACCAGTGGCATGTGTCCCTGACAAATATTTATTATATAATCGTGTTTTTTAATGCCACCCTTTTGTTACACATGATTTTCTATATCTATACTGATTAATATAGGTATTAATTAGCCTAGACAGAGTAGTATGTACGACAATCTGGATAAAATATTCTGCTGAAGGCGTATATTCACAGACGATTATTCCAACAACAAACACAGATAAACTTTGTGAAAATATATACGACTGTAGTACATACCTGTTTAGCCGACTCCTGTGCAGGAGGACGTTTCTGTGAATGACAAAAACAGACGAATTGGAGATTAAAGTGTTCTGGGCGGCCATATGGGAAAGTCAAGCCCAGCTCACCTTCTATTGAGGCACCTTCTACGATTCTGTTAAATTCACATAAATCCAACCCAAACCTAAACCCAAATGCATAACCTATGCATCACAAAATGCTTATTATTTTGTGTCTGTACCGATCTACTGTACACTAAGAGTCATTGAATCTTACCTTACAATATACAGTAATATGTTAGTCGCTCTAGATAAGAGTGATGAATTAATACATGTAAAGGTCAACGGTAAACCACAGACATACACTAGATAGAACAACGTATTGAAAATATAAAACTGCAGTGCTTACCTCAGCCAGCTTCTGTGCAGGAGGAGGACGTTCCTGTGGATGACAAACAGATTTACATTTCTGATGTGCATGAAAAGCACTGAAAGTGTGTTTTTTTCAGTTTGTTCAGGATGGGTTGTTCTGCTTCAAACATTAACCAAAAATTAATAACTTATATATCTGAAAACTTAGCAGTGAATGATGCCACAGTGCAACGGGTATAAAATATTAAATTATGAGTTTTAAATTAATTTAAAGGCACTGTTATTAAAATGGCAAAAAAAATGGCAAGGAATAGGTATATCAGTAAGATTCTTTTTTAAGTCTCATGCCAATGCATTTCGGCCACACCGACCTTCATCAGGGCATAACTATAAATAAAAATAATTATGAACTGAACATGCAAATACATAGCAGTAGATAACTGTGTAATACCTTTGCATATTTCCTCATGTGCTCCAGTGTTTGTTCCACAGCTGTATCATTGGCTGTACTCTTGAAGAACCCTTTGGCTTCGTGGAACAGACAGTCCACAGTGAATACATTACTCCGTGCCACAAAATTGCTGCTGGGATACAGCCTGTGATTTGGGTCAGAAATGTGGTGCATCACCACCAGAATGACAGGCTTATCAGCTGCAAAGAGACAGGAGAAAATCATGAATAATTCACTTTGGAGAAGAAATTTAAAAAAAATATATATACACTACTCACAAAAAGTTAGGGATATTTGGCTTTCGGGTGAAATTTATGGAAAATGTAAGTTCACGCTACAGTGATATTATACGTATCATGAAAGTAGGGCATTTAAGTAGAAGCATGCAATGGTGATTTCCTCATCTCAAACAATTTATTGAAACAAAAGCCAACAACAGTGGTGGGTATACCACAACAAAAATGTCAATGTCTCAATAACTTGTCATGTGCCCTTGAGCATCAATTACAGCTTGACAACGACGTCTCATGCTGTTCACAAGTCGACTTATTGTCTGCTGAGGCATGGCATCCCACTCTTCTTGAAGGGCGGCCCTCAGGTCATTGAGGTTCTGGGGTACAGAGTTACGAGCCTCTACACGGTGAGTCAGCTGATCCCATAGGTTTTCTATGGGATTCAGGTCTGGAGAAAGTGCAGGCCACTCCATTTGAGGTACCCCAGTCTCCAGCAGCCTTTCCCTAATGATGCGACCTCGATGAGCTGGAGCATTGTCGTCCATGAAGATGAAATTAGGCCTGTGTTGTTCATGCAGGGGCACAATGACTGGATTAATGATGTTATTCAGGTAGTATGGGCTTGTCACTGTACCATTCACAAAGTGTAGGGCAGTTCTGTATTGACTAGACACACCTGCCCACACTGTAACACCGCCACCACCAAAGGGTCGTCTGGTGACAACAGTGGCTGATGCATAGCGCTCTCCTTGACGTCTCCAACATCGTTGGCGGCCATCATTTCTGCTCAACGTGAATCGACTTTCATCAGAGAACAGCACTGAGGCCCACTGGTCCCTCGTCCAGCGTAAATGCTCCCTGGCCCATGCAAGACGATGACGCCTGTGCCTGGTGGTGTGGTCAGGTACCCTTGCAGGTCGTCTAGCACGCAGACCACGCTGATGTAAACGGTTTCGAATGGTCTGACGTGACACTTGGGTGCCTCTCACCTCCCTTAAATGTGCCTGGAGTTGAGTGGCATTCATCATCCGGTTCCGCAGGGCACTGTTCACAATGAAGCGGTCATCAGTGTGGGATGTGGCCAAAGGACGTCCACTTCTATGCTTTTCTGTGACTCTTCCAGTCTCTCTGTATCTCTGTTGCAACCTGCTGATGACACTCTGTGACACTCTAAGCTCAGTGGCCACTTCCCTCTGAGAACATCCTGTTTGAAGCCTCGCAATGGCGAGGTACTGTTGATCAATTGTTAGGTGTCATCTTGGTCTCATGATGTCAAAATGTGAACAGCATGATGAAGAGGACTGTTTAAATACCAATTCTAATTGAACCAGGAAATTTATTGGTCGATTCATGGATCAAACACCTGTTGTGAATTTTGCCGTTCAGCTCCTTGTTAGAGAACAGCAAGTTGTGCAAAAAGTACTGAAACATTGAATAGTTGGACATGTGCATTCAAAAGTTTAGAGAAGGTCAAATTAATTTCACCTGTAAAGGTTATAGTGCATTTTAGGTTCATCCTGAAATTTCACCCGAAAGCCGAATATCCCTAACTTTTTGTGAGTAGTGTATATATATATATATATATACACCGATCAGCCACAATATTAAAACCACTGACAGGTGAAGTGAATAACATTGATTATCTTGTTGTTATTTTGGTTCTGTACTCTAGCACTTTCAGTTTGAAAGAATACAATGACATTGAGTTTGAAGTGCAGAATGTGACCAAATATTAAAAATGATTACTTTATTCTACATTATGTTAAACTGTCTAATATTTTTTGATGCCCGAAAATGGGGGGGACTATGTACAAAAGGTTCTATAATTTCTAAACGGTTCATCCGATATGGATGATAATACCCTCAAATGAAAGCTGACAGTCTGCACTTCAACCTCGTTGTCATTGTATCCTTTCAATCTCAAAGTGCTAGAGTACAGATCCAAAATAACAACGAGATAATCAATGTTATTAATTTCACCTGTCAGTGATTTTAATGTTGTGGCTGATCGCTGGATATATACACTACAGGTCAAAAGTTTTAGAACACCCCCATTTTTCCAGTTTTTATTGAAATTTACGCAGTTCAAGTCCAGTGAATAACCTGAAATGGTACAAAGGTAAGTGGTAAACTGCCAGAGGTTAAAAAACAAAAAAGTTTAGGTTACCAAAAACGGAAAAATAATGTAGATTTCAGAGTTATAAAAAAATGCCTGGAGGAACTGGAGGAAACTGACAGGAAGAGGTCTGGCAGACCCAAAGCCACAACAGAATCAGAGGCCAAGTTTCTGAGAGTCAACAGCTTGCGTGATAGGCAGCTCACAGGACAACAGCTTCAAGCACAGCTAAACACTGGTCGAAGTAAGCAAGTCTCAGTTTCAACTGTGATGAGAACACTTCGAGCTGCAGGTTTGACAGGTCGAGTGGCAGTAAGAAAGCCATTGCTAAGATGGCAAAATAAGAAAAGGAGGCTTGCCTAGGCCATGAAGCACCACCAGTGGACTACTGAAGACTGGAAGAAGGTCTTATGGACCGATGAATTAAATTTTAAATCTTCGGTTCATAACGCAGGGTTTTTGTACGCCGTCGAGCAGGCGAAAGAATGGTTCCTCAGTGTGTGACACCAACTATCAAACATGGAGGAGGAAGTGTGATGGTCTGGGGCTCTTTTGCTGGATCCAGAGTCGGCGACTTGCACAGAGTGACTGGCACCCTGAACCAAAAGGGCTACCACAGCATTTTGGAGCGCCATGCAATACCTTCTGGTCTATGCCTAGTTAGTAAGGGGTTCATTCTACAGCAAGATAATGACCCAAAACATACCTCCAGGCTATGTCAGAACTACCTTAGAAGAAAAGAACAAGACGGTAGGCTTCAAATCATGGCCAGCACAGTCTCCAGACTTAAACCCCATCAAGCTGGTTTGGGATGAACTGGAGAGAAGGGTGAAAGCAAAGCAACCTACAAGTGCAACACATTTGTGGGAACTTCTGCAACAATGTTGGGAAGAACTTTCCGAACAATATTTGATTTCCATTGTAGTAAAGAATGCCACGAGTGTGTTCGGCTGTTATATCTGCAAAAGGTGGCTGCTTTGATGAGTCAAAAATTTTAATTACATTTTGTTAAACAAAACGATTCCATGATTTCTTTTTTTTATCTCCAATTGTTTATTTGTTCTATGCTTTAATTTCAGAGTACATTGAGACAATAAACTGTGTAAATTTCAATAAAAACCGGACAAATTGAGGTGTTCTAAAACTTTTGACCGATAGTGTATATATAATTCTAAAACAATTCTTAAAACAATATGTCCAACTGTATTTGTTGGCCCATCTCTTCACTACACCATCCTCTGCTAATTCAGGAGAGCTTTCCTCTGAAATGTGCGCTAGCAGTGCCAGCTGCCAGTCCTCTAGACTCTGCACAGCATCAGCGGAGTGCACTGGTCTGATTGACAAGAGCTGGCACTCGATGAGACATGGACATCCCCACTGACAGAATCCTTCCTTCCCAATACTAGCACATATTTTTTTTAAATAAATGGAATTCTACAGCATAAACTACAGTCTAATAGTCATCCTGGTAATGATTTAGCTACATTTACTGTAAAATACCAAAGTAGGCCTAGAGATTGTAATCCTTAAGTGCACATATTTATCGGTTTAACAGGAAAATTCAAAAGTTGTCCTCGCCAGATAATTGTAGGGTAATAAAGCATTGAATTATGGTAAATTACCTGGAATTTTCCCTAGTGCTGCATCAATGTCAGTTCCAGGTCGAGATGAAATAGGACAGAATTCCAGAATGACGTCACACTCATCCAATGTCACTTCCGTCAGATGAATTTTAAAAGCAAGATTATCCACGAAAGCCTTGTGAGCATTCAAGGTGCGTCCAGTCACAACAGTACATACGTTGACCATCTTAGCCTCTGTAGACAAATTAAAATTGTCAAATTATATTTGAAATATAAATATTAAGAAAAAAATTAAATGTTCACAAAATATAACCATATGATAAATCTGACATCCTCATTTGAGAATTACTCCTGCAAGACGCCAACTTCCAACGAATGACCGTTCCCATAAAATGTTTTGAAAATGGGCATTCTCAAAATTCAAAGCAAGTGTATTTAATTTGTATTACTATTTCCTCAGTGACAAGTGGAACTTTCTCTTTCCCCCAGACGGTAAACAATTATATCGTAGTTTTCTAGAAAACAAAAACAAGAATCATTCAAAGAGATATTTCTAGAACCTCATAGACTGGCAGTTTTCTTGAACGTGATTCAATAGACCCTACTCGTGCTCTACATAGTTTATTCCAGCACATAAACGCATATTATTTTAATTTGTAGCCAAATCTGGAAGGGCTGGTGGAGTCGATGCACTCCAGGGTCAGTGTTGCCAGATGCTTGAATTCGTTCCTCTACCTTCCCCCCCAAAAAATCTGAATATCCCCCATCTTCAATTGAGTCCCATACGATTTTCTCACAATTTCCCCCATACCTCCTTTTAAAATCCCACATCTATCATTGACTTCCATACATTTTTTCCCCCATGAACTTTTAAAATCCACTACATTTAGGGTAAAATCCCCCAGTCTGGCAACCCTGTACAGGGTCATACCAAAAACTTTGAAAAGACACCTGCCCCCCGTGCTTCTCTCACCATTAAGCAGAGGTGAATAGCAGATTATGGCTCGGTGAAAGTACCACGCATATTCCGGGTTTTATCCATGCTTTCACTTTCAGTAAAGCTCGATGTTCATACTCTCGAGTTTGTTTGGTTAGTAGCCTATTTTTACTTTTAATAAAACATACACGTCACATAGCCTACAGTTACAGAAGGTTTTATATTTTTCAACATATTTTCTTCGCACACCAAGCATACAGTGCGATCACATTTAGCTCCAAAAAACCAGAAGGGTTCTAATCGCAAGTAGTAGGCTAGGCTATAGGCTATTCGCCTAGGCCAGTGCGTTAAACACCCTGAATTAAGAGAATACCATATAGGCTATAGCCTATCGATACTCACGTGTCTTTAAATAATTCCAGGAAGTGATGGTCACGTCGAAATGGACAACGGATCACGGGTGATGTGTTTGTTTTCCTTTGCTGTGTTTCTCTCACACACCACGACCTCTACTGCTGATTAAAGAAAAAGTGAAACCGATCGACAGAGCTCTACGTTTGTTTCGGTTCTGTAGAACCTATCACATGATATGGTGCATCGTTATTATTCGATATCCGTTACGATATCTCCGATATCTCAGGCTGCTGCTGTTATGGTTTAGGCATATTTTTTAATCACAACACGTGCAATCTCAATTGAAATATAAAGGACCACCTGTACTGGGCTATATTAGACAACTATGTTTGAAACGGAAAATATAATTAGGATTGTAAAATGATATGCTACATGTGGGCTCGTCTAGTGATTTCCCAAACAGGCACATGTTTTATTTATGTATTTAAAATAAATTTTAAAGATTAGGATCCAATTAACAAAACACAAAGATTGATTAAATGTATTCCCCATGGATCGGGTTGGACTTGGTGGTGAACAGAGCGATTGGGTTCAGCAACAACACGGGTGCTGTTCATTTTAAGGTGACACTTGCATCTCTTTGTTCATATGCCCAGTAAAGCACAAGGGATGAGAATTGTAGTTATTGTTGACAGTGGGGCAGCACATGAACATGTAGGCTAACCAAAAGGTTTCAGCTTTCGTTCTCAAGTAGACTTAGTGATTTTCCTTGTAGCCTACACGTCAGCAAGATAACACCATATTGCATCAGTAGGCTAGCTAATTATTCATGTGCACAAATTAATATAAATGTTAGCTGCATGACACGTCAACGTTCACACTAAAAATTTAATGTTTTAGTGTGAATGTAATGGACAATAACTGAATGGGTAATCGCAGTGTCCCCAGAAGCTTTCGTGGTACTGACTGCGGCTTGAGAATAACATTGAAAACTTGCAAAATTGATAATCATTGCTTGGCTATAATTAGGCATCATTGCAACTATTGGTCCACCGACCGCGTGGCTCGAGGACAAAGCACTGACCCTAGATCAGTTTCAGCTTTTCGTTCAGCATGGTTGGGGATAGGGTTAAGGCAGGGGCAGCTGATTCTAGATCCCTCGTCTGTATTCTCAGCGCTGTTATAATACCGAGTTCTCATTGGTCAGCCGTGTGGAACCGTCCCCTGCAGTGGTGGTGAATGAGAAGTTTATCTCATTTGCTGTCGCGGAATTGACGGCGGTGCAAATGAGTCATCTCGCGGTGGGGATGCTAATATGGTGAATTCAAGTGTTTGTCTCAACGGTGCGGCGTATAAGTGCATTTGATACGGATTTATCGTGATCGCATTTTGCGGTCCCTTTTTACAGAACGGAATAATGTTTTCCAAGAGTCCCACTGAGGTAATATAGGCAAACGAAACAGGCTAAACATCAAGAGGAGAGGAGTCGTAGTCCTTCTAAAAGCAATGAAAGGTACAGTATTGGTGGCCAGACAGACCACAAATCTAACGAATGTAATGTAGCCTGTAACCAACAATCTCAGATTTTCGTGCATGGAAAATAGATCGCGTGCACGATGAAAATGCACTCCGCTGTTTGAGTAGAACCGCACATTGTATTCGTTTCAACCGTGGTATAAAGCGTCGCTTTATTTCGAGCCTATTTGCAGACAATGATGGTGGTTCTGTAACACACTACTAGGCTACAACCATAGACTGTATAAAAATACAACACTGCTGCGCTGCTGCACTGACAACCAGTCACTCAGGAGATCATATTACATTTGGGTTAATGTGTGCTTAGAACTAGTTGTGTCCGATTGAGCTCTGTGGGTTGATGAACGTAAGGTCCTTTTTATGTATTTCACCGTTGCGTACTGGATGTGGCCGATGTGATATCAAATTCGAATTTATGATATTGCGTAAAGTGTTTATTATATCGCATACATTTTTTTTGACTGGGGTATGCATTGATCCGATTGATTTTGCCACCTGTTGTCCCTGAAATTGTCATTTAAGAAATTGCGTCCTGTCATTTGCTCTAGAATGCTCTCAACAGCAGCACTGCAAGTATAAAAGTACTGCACAGATTAGATTACTTAACAGAATAATAATAGAATAGTACCTCTGTTTTATGGATATGTACAACCCTCGAAAGCCAATCGAGAGTTCTTTCTGAGAATAATTACTACTTCCTGTAAATGACATTCTGCACATCCCCTGTGGAATTAATCATTAAGCATTTGTAAGATTCATGAGGCAAATGCTAACCCTGGCACACTGTGTGTTATTTGGTCCAAGCATTAGCTTTCCAGGTGTAACATGGATCAGAAAATGAAGACTTTGTCAGCCCCGAACAACGGGCAAGGTGGAAAAACTCAAAACACAGTTTTGTTAAACTGACAAAAACCATCTTGCTTTGTTTTAGAAAAACACCTGTGATGCTTTTATTACTGTAGGCCACCTGAAGCGCCACATGATTGTCTAGTATGAATCTTATTACTAACAAGGTTTGAAATAGAAGGATTTACTATATATATACAGAATATACAGTTAATGTGCTTTGGATAGTATGAATAATATATCATGCTGTGTAGTTAAACTTCTCACTCTCTGCAGAATTTAAAAATTTTTTTTGTCTTTACTCACTTCAGGAACTTCAGAGGCGTTGGAGACGGATGGTAAACCAAGTGGAGACAGAAATTCCAGGGTAAGGGTAGACTAGCTTTTGGACTATATCAAAAATACCTCCGACAAGGTGCAATGACAGGGAAGGCCACTCCATTGTGGGTTATTGATGGGTGCGATAAATGTGCTCAGATGGGATCTTCATGTTAATTGCGCGCGGCCTGTGTTGCCTATAGCCAGTGTAGTAAGAGGAGATATTATTAATGAAATGTTTGCTGTTTCTTAGTGTTCTGTCTTATTGAGAAGGCAAATTTCATTTCATTTCCATCCTGTCTCTTCTCTTCTATTCTAGCATGTAATAATAATAATAATAATACCTTGCATTTATATAGCGCCTTTCTCGATACTCAAAGCACTTACAGTGATGAGGGGGAAACTCGCCTCTACCATAATAATGCTTTTACGATGGAAGGTTAAAACGCTACAGGTACGAGGCGCATAATTGAGCCTAGCGTCGTCAGGGAGGGAGGGCTTCTTGCTGTAGGGCTGTCCCTGTCTTATCCCGCCAGAGCGACTCTGGTGGCCAGTCGGGCGCCTGCAGTCTTTCCACAGCGGCCGCGGGCGAAGCGGCCTCCCTCGCTGTAGCAGCAGATTGCCGCCAACGCCGCCGTGCGACGCTGCATCGTCGCATAACGGTCCTCTGCTCTCGCATTTCAGTGTGAGGAGGAGCCAATCCCGAAGCCCCTGAAGATAAAGAGGACGTATGGAAGAAACAGGCAAGTGCAATCCTCTCTTTGCGGTCTTGCATTTCGATGATCTGAAACAACCTTCTGGCAAGTTATGCCCTGTCCCCTTCACCTCCCCATCTGTGGCTGCTGTACAGTCAGAAATAAAGGTACAGTGGACGTCCATTTTCCTTTTTTAAGGACCAAATTTCCCAAAATGTAACCTGAAAGTACAATAATGTTCTATTTGGGTACTAATAAGTACCTTTACAAGCAAAAAAAAGGTACAAATGAATTATGTATTGCTGGCTAGGGGTATGATTTTATGTAGCTATAGGGTACCACCACAGTGACAAGCATTTGTACCCTTTTAAGTGCTTTTCGTACCTTGTTTTCTGAGAGTGTACGAGGTCATTTTCAAGCTGTTGCTGCAGTAAAGTGTCACCAGGGAGGTTGTTGTCGTTCGACGTGGAGTATCTGTTTTGAAATGACAGGAATCTCTAAAATCTGTTGTGTCGACCAAACCCTGGCTGTGACTGTTCGGCATGTGTGGGTGGTAGCCCTCTTTGTTTTGGTTTGAGTGTCTGTTCATAATGCTTTAATCCTTACCTATACCAATACAATGAAGCCTTTCACAGAAAATCATAACCAACTCTTGAGTGACTTGGACCTTTTGGGAGGATAAATTGTCAACTTATGATGTTTAAAAATCATTAAAAATCTTATCCAGAGTGACTTGCGCAGATGACGTTCTGACGCACGACCCGTTTTATACAACTGGATGTGTTGCTGACGCTGTTCTGGTTAAGTACCTTTCTCAAGGGCACAACAGCCGCTCGCTCAGCTGGGCTGCTTGTGTAGCCAGCCCATGTTTTCTTCGTGCGTGCGCTGTGTGTGCGTGTCCCGTCGACGCCGCGTCGATACGCGAGCGGTACGGCTCAACAGCAGGCGCAAACTCAAACGCCGATTCGAGAGAGTGTCGACAACTACGGTTCCCCTCCGAAACGGTCACCCGATTGACCAGCGGGGGTCACTAGAGAGCGACGAAGCGCGGACCCCTAATTGACTGTACCCTCCCATACCCGCAATCGCCAATTGTGCGTCGCCCTATGGAGCTACCGGCCACAGTCAAAATGTACCCTTAACACTGCAGCTTTCCCTTCTCCTGTTCTCCTCCAGGTCCTGTGTGAGACAGTACTCATCCCTCCAAGATAAACCTGCCGCTCCAGCAGCGTAACTCTCACACATTATATTGTTTTCACTCAGATGCTGTGGCAAAGCAGAAACAGAGAATGGAAGACAAGAAGCCCTCCAAGGAAGTGAAGGACATAAAGCAGCCAGGTACCTATGGTTGTCCTTCCCTCTCTTTCTCTCTATCTCCCTCCCTCTCCCTCCCTCTCTCTCCCTCTCTCTCCTCCCTCTCCCTCCCTCTCTCTCATCCCTCTCTCTCCCTCTCTCTCCTCCCTCTCCCTCCCTCTCTCTCATCCCTCTCCCTCCCTCCTCTCCCTCCCTCTCTCTCATCCCTCTCCCTCCCTCTCCCTCCCTCCCTCTCTCTCATCCCTCTCCCTCCCTCTCCCTCCCTCCCTTTCACTCTGTCTCCCTCTCTCTCATCCCTCTCCCTCCCTCTCTCTCATCCCTCTCCCTCTCTCTCTCATCCCTCTCCCTCCCTCTCTCACTCCCTCCCTCCCTTTCACTCTGTCTCCCTCTCTCTCTCTCTTTCTGTCCCCCCCCCCTCTCTCTCTCTCTCTCTCTCTCTCCCTCTCTCCCTCTGCATATCTAACAGCATGCCTTTTGTCTGACGCTGTTCAAGTTGCTGTGGAACAGAGTCAGAGGGATGACCGGGCTGTGGAAACGGGCGAGCTGAAGAGGAAAGGCTCGGCGATAAAGAAGGACACTTCGTGCCACATATCAGGTGGGACGGGCAAAACCCCCATTCTGTTTTTCCCTACACTGCAGACCGTTGGCGACAGAGAGGCATTTTCCAAACCTGCGAACCAAAATGGAAAGCGTTGTCGCTCCCAAAGAAATATGCTCAGAGTCAGACCGCATAGCGGCATCGTTGAAAAACACAGCAATAGAAACACAAAAGTGGTTTCATTGCCCATTGATCCTGTTGAATATCAGACTTTAAGAAGCTCGTCTGTCTTGTCACCACACCAGCTTCGGGGTCTGATTTCCCCTGGGAGGGAATACATTCACTGCTTAGGACGGGAGAAACAAAGGGAAGAATTTCTCCCACGACAGTCGACAGCGAGAGGCGGTGTGGTGGACGAGGGTTCGGGCGTGCAGACGGACGAAAATAATATAATAAACAAAATTTTCTTTGGACAGGGAGTCAGGAGGAGACGTGGAATCTGCAGATCGCGGATAAAGGACGAGTCGCGTGCCCCAACTGCAAAACCGTCAGTCGGAAAACCGTTGAGGGGTTGAAGAAACACATGGCAAACTGCAAAGTGGTGTGTGCAATGGCGTTTGACACGGTAGCCTATTTACTTACCTGCCTATTTACTTACTTGATCTTTCAGCTTCATTTCAATGTGTTTGTCTAGTAAAGCTTGTGAACACATGAGTGAGATACGGGAATATGGAGTGAATATTTAAAGGCTTTTTTGTCTCTTTTTCAAAAGCAAAAAAATCTCAAGGTTTTACATCGACAGTAGACCAGGGGTAGGCAACTAATCATATGTGTTTTTTGTTTTTGTTTTTTTTCCATCTGAGCTTGATCACAAGGGTTTTATGGATGATTAAATGCCTGAATATTCTGAATGGTGGAACGCCGAGTGCCTCCAGCACATGGTTACCCGCATTCATTACACCTGATTCATTAAAATGAATTCAGTCATGTAGTTCTAGGTACGGATGGAGCAAAAACCAGGACCGTCTCCGGGCACCCCAGGACCAGGGTTGCCTTCCGCGGCGCTAGACTGGCTGTGTTTACACTGTATTGTGTATTGAATTCGGTTGATCTGTTGATGTGATTCTCTGCACACAGAATCCCTTCACATGTCAGCACTGTGGCAAACAGCTCAAGTCCTCGACTGGGATGAAGTACCACCTCATGGCCGATCACAATAACCTGGTAAAACCGTTTTAATGCTCATTTTAAAAACTGCGGCTCTTCGCCGGCCATTTGCGTAATGTTTTGAACGTTTCGTTTGCGTTTCTGAGCCCACCTCTGAGGACGGGGATGAAGTAGGAACCTTAGATATTATTAAGACACAGGCTACGAGTCAAAGGTAGGAACCTTAGATATTATTAAGACACAGGCTACGAGTCAAAGGTAGGAACCTTAGATATTATTAAGACACAGGCTACGAGTCAAAGGTAGGAACCTTAGATATTATTAAGACACAGGCTACGAGTCAAAGGTAGGAACCTTAGATATTATTAAGACACAGGCTATGTGTCAAAGGTAGGAACCTTAGATATTATTAAGACACAGGCTACGTGTCAAAAGTAGGAACCTTAGATATTATTAAGACACAGGCTACGAGTCAAAGGTAGGAACCTTAGATATTATTAAGACACAGGCTAGGAGTCAAAGGTAGGAACCTTAGATATTATTAAGACACAGGCTACGAGTCAAAGGTAGGAACCTTAGATATTATTAAGACACAGGCTTTGGACTGCGGAACAAATACCATGTGCCTAAAAGTACGAAGATAAGGTTATGTGGAAGTGACTTGCCAATCGATTTGTACGAGCGGCATCGCAGGCCAGCTTTGCAAACCCATTAGAATTGAGAGTAAGCTACTGTAGGACCTCCACCAGTACATGCTCCAGTACTATGGCCACGGACAACAATGTTTAAAAATAATGGTGCAAAAGCAACACCGTTCCAGTTGTACGTACGTAAGAAGTGTGAAAACCGGTTTGTTACGCTCGTGTGAAATTCATGCTGGATTCATGCTGTTGAGCTCACACTATGTTTAATACAGAGTTTCAGGTTAATCTCCTCCTGCAGGGGAAACCTTATGCACAACCAGCTCTAATGTCACTGTGAAGAGTGAAAATTCCAGATACATTCAGCACGGAATGGATACCAGGCTTCTTCTGAAACAGATTTCAGTAGAGGCTCTAGATAAATCTCATGTGTGTTTTTTCGGTCCAGTGCCTGTCTTTGAAACGTAGGGCCTCATTTACTAAGACCTTTAGCGGGTGCAAAACCTTTCAGCGCACGCAAAACCAACAACATGTCCAATGATTGGTGCAAAACAAATACCGTGACCAACCATTGGCCATGTTGTTGGTTTTGCGTGTGCCAAGTGGTTTTGCACCCGCTAAAGGTCTTAGTAAATCAGGCCCAAAATAGGTAATAATTGTGCGCTAATGGAAGAGGCTTTGTTAAACCATAAACGTTGATCTAACATTGTCGTACGTAATCAGGCGTGACTACGGCACACCTGTTTTATTTGTTCCTTTTTGAATCACTGTTTGTTGTACCATTTATCATAAACTGTCACTGGTAATGCAGATTTAAAAGCCTGGTTCTTTTATGAGAAATTATACCAATACTGTGGTGGGCATTTATTTTGGAACCTGTCACACTCTCTACGGGATTACCAGTGTAAATGTGCCTACTGTAATATTAGGTCAAATGGAGATGGTGTCCCCCGGTTTCCAATACAATGATTAATAGCCTATGGACAAAATGGGTTTTTAATTTCCTATGAAAAAGCATTGTCACGTGGAGTTGTAATAAAAATAATATTCAAATTGAAATGCTGGTTAGGTTGTAATTCAGGAAGTATTAATTCTGGATGAGTTATTAAACGGCGTAGTAATCCTCACACGAGTACATATGTGTCTTACATCCCGTCTGTGCCCACAGAGTCCAATGACACGGGTAAACGGCAGGGATTGAAGTCTACAACTTAGTGCTCAGTTACAGTAGTTGGCTGCGACTTTTTAAAATGAGCTTTTTAAGTTTACAGCAACATAAAGAGGTGCACTTTGTGCTTTGTAGACATCTTACAGGTGAGGCTCTACCATTGTCCACTTCCGCTAGGCACCGTACTTTACCTCAGTTACCATAGTAGTCATATAGCATATTAATAAGCAGTGCATACAGGAGTCTCTTTTCCAAGTGATTTCATATGACAGATACATTCCTTACATAAACTCCACTTGTCTTCATGTGTAGCGGAGGAAAGACATTATGAAGTATCTTATAGATGAATGAAGTGCTTAGATGAAGATACACGGACATTATTGTGGATTTATTGATTACTATTGTCCATGGGAATTTCAAAGAATCACCATGCTAACACAATGCTTACACCAAACAATTCCATGAATACACTTTAATATACTTTATAAGGTCTTCATTTCTTGTTAAGCTCACTCATTTAATTTTGTTTCACTGCTGGGGCCTTGATTCTGCATTTTGTTTTAATCGACAACGGCTTTTATTCACGGCCATACCTTTCTAAGGCAGACCTGACCCTGGAAATTGCTTGCTCATTGAGCTCTCCTGTTGTTGGATACAGAAGGTAGTTAACAGTTTCCACAATGTTCCCTTTTTGTCTTGTGGCGTCCATAAAGCGGCGTGGGTGAAAAGTGTGTGATGTCTGGTGCATTAACACCAGAATGGCTTCTTTGTTACCTGTTAAAAAGAAGAAATTATATTTTTTTTTTTTTAAGTGTTCGTATGCCTCTTGACGTCTCAGCATACCCCCCATACATACAATAAGGAATCTAGTGCTTCGTAAAGTGGAACACCTGAAGTGGCAGCTTGACTGATTTGCTGCGACATCATATTTAAATTAAAGTAATTGCGTAAAGTAAAACATAAAGTCAGTTGCCGTTACAGAGCTAATCTTCACATGGTCGGTACAGTAATGTCCATGTGACATCCTCAAAAGGATGTTATTTAATGTAAGTTATTGTGTAAATTTGTGCAATGTCTGTTGACAATTCTCCATATTCTAATATCAAATTAGAATCTGCTGTTCCAGTATGACAGTTTTCTTTTGATTTAACCGTTTGAACAGTAGGTTTTTTGGAATTTATTTTTCCAAAATTCTAAGTCAGTGCTCTAGAACTCCATTGGCTTCGATTTCTAGTAGTGATTGTTACATCAGCATTAGAATGTTCAGTTAAGAACATCTTAATCGTTCTAATCACAATTTGTTATCTTACACCTTAATGAGGCTTCTTTGAAATTTGTCAGAGTGGCGCTGCTTTTAAGAGAGATGGAGAACATTATGAAACCCAGTGGGAGAATGGATTTGGGTTTAGTGCAGCAGTTGTAAGCCACAGTGAGTGCACTCACCTGGAATCTTACTCAATGCTGCCTTGATTTCAAACCCTGTGGTGGGACAGAGGATCAGAATGACACTGCACTGCTCCAGGTTACACTCCAAAATTTGCACGCCGAGGTTATTGAGGAAGACCTTTCCTTCGATCGGGATCTCTCCAACTATGTGGACTTTCACTAGGTCAGACATGAAACATGAAGAAACACATGGTAGTACTTTGGCACATGACTTCGTGCAAGATGTGATCCCATAAGTTGAAAGATCTTTAAACTTATTGGGGGAGACGCTTACAATTGAGATTTAATCTAGTACTTTACAGACGATGCTGAAAAAATAAGACTTTCATATAAAACTCACATAAATACATCAAAATGCTTTAAAGCGAACAGGTAACTCGTCTCGTATGCCACCAACAACCACAGGATATGCCCGTTTGGCACACAGGTTGAGGTAGACGTTCAAGAATTTACATAATGTCACATGGTGGAAATGATCAATTGGGATGCTATGGTTGGCTCTTGGCTTTACAAGTCAAAAGCTATTTAATTGTTGCAGTGAGTCAAGAGTTTGACGTCTTATCTGACAGTTGGTGCGACACATCCAACAGGACAATCACCAGCCTCCCTAGGTCAGGGGTTCCCAAACCGGTCCTGGGGCCCCCCTGTGTATGCTGGTTTTCGTTGCAACCACAGTTGCAATCTCGGAATTTTAACAAGCTGTTCATTTCTTAATTAGGTGCTTGTCATGTTTAGAGGAATTATTTACCCTCTTAAGCCACATTATATCAGAAATAGCTATGGATGCCATGTAGAATAAACACCCCATGTTCACATTGTGCTTATTGTGTTATATTATTTAAAAGAGATAAGAAAATTATTTAACAGATCCATTTAAAGACTGATTTGAATCAATAGGCTCCTAATTGGTGAAAGTGTGGACACATGGCCACTAAAACTAACCATTTGGTAGATAATGATGAATTCAAACAAAGCAAATGATAATGAGCCAAACCTGCATTGGGTTAATAAGCTTACAGAAGAAATTATGAGTTAAACATGTCTTCAACAACCTAATTAGGAGCCTATTGATTCACTTAACTCTTTAATTTGATCAGTTAAAATACATAATTTTGTAACCTCTTTTTATGTAATTGTTGCAATATAGCACAATAAGCACAACGTGAACATGGAGAGTTTATTCTACATGGCATGCATAGCTATTTCTGATATAATGTGGCTTAAGAGGGTGAATAATTCCTCTAAACATGAAAAGCACCCAATTAAGAAAAATTAACAGCTTGTTAAAATTCTGGGATTGCAACTGTGGTTGTAACAAAAGCCAGCATACACAGGGGGACCCCAGGACCGGTTTGGGAACCCCTGCCGTAGGTCACTGCAATCTATATGGTCCAATGGCAATAGTGACCTCTATTGGCCAATCAATGCCAGTGCACCCCTTGTGCACTGGCATTAAAATGTTTCATATGGGGACACAAGAAGTCTTCGGCTGTCATTCATGCGCTTCTTAAGAATTGTAGCTAAAATGTCAGATGGCGTAAATATCAGGGCTAATTAGGTAATTAAGGCCAGAAGTTGGCATGAAAACCAGAAACGGATACGGCCCTCGTTGCCCACCTCTGTGTTAGACTTACCGCGCAGACTTTCTGCAGCTGTCGAAGAAATATGACTTATTTTCTCCGTCAAACTTTTACTTGATTTCTGTGCAAAGGGAAGAAAATTTAATTGCAAAATCACTTATGTGTTTTTGTTTTGAACAAAGAACTGTTGGCTAATGCAGTAAACCCAGTTCACCCACAGAGCAAACACACTTGACATAGTTATGGAGACAAATTGTGATGCATGTTAGGCGGTACCATAGACACATATACAGTGCAGTCAGTAAGTATTTGGACGATTTTGGCTCTTTTTTTGGCTCTGCATTCCAGCATATTGGATTTGAAATGAAGGCTCCTTTCTCTCCAACCCCACAGACCCTCCCTGGCGTACCTCACAATGCTGGCTGATAAGAGCCATGATTTCTCTCCTCGTTTGTAAGTTCTGGATCCCTGGAAGCAGTTCACTCAAATCTAGCAGTGTTAAGGTGAGAATCTGAGCATCACTGACCCCTGCAGCTGCGAAAAAAATATTTTTCATTGATTGAGAATGTAATTGAATAAAAGTATGTATGAAGACTACTATCTTTCTAAATACGATGTGATTCACTCTGACTGACTGCACCCTTGTGTATATTTTTAGCACCATTCCTCTACACATGTGGTGCATGTACACGTATTGCTAATTTGGACTCATATATCCAAACTCTATTACTTACCACACAGATTTTCTGCAGCTGTTGAAGAAATATCACTTATTTTCTCCCTCAAACTTTTACTATGTCTGTGCAAAGGGCAGAGAATGAAATAGCTAAATTATTTCTTGTTTTTTTGTTTGTTTTTGTTTTGAACAAAGAACTGTTGGCTACTGCATTAAACAATTCACACACAGAGCAAACACACTTGACATATTTATAGAGACAAATTGCCATGCATGTTAGGTGGTACCATAGACACATATACGTACAGTGCAGTCAGTAAGTATTTGGACAATGATCCAATTTTTGTTATTTTGGCTCTGTATTCCATTTGAAATAAAGCGATGAACATGAAGTTAAAGTGCAGAATGTCAGCTTTAATTCGAGGGCAGTTACATCCATATCGGGTGATCTGTGAAGGAATTACTGCCTGTTTTATACGTAGTCCCCCATTTTACAGGACCGAAAATAATTGGACAAATTAACATGAACTTAAATGAAGTTGTCACATTTAGTACTTTGTTGCTAATTCTTTGCATTTCATGACTGCCTGAAGTCTGCAACCCATAGACATCACCATATGCTGGGTATCTTCCCTGGTGATGCTCTGCCAGGCCTGTAATGCAGCCATCTTCAGTTCCTGTTTGTTTCTGGGGTGTTTTGCTTTCAGTGGCCGAATCGCATTCTCCGGACTCGCAGACTCGTGGACTCAAAGACGCGTTCTCGTTAAGTCCTTAGGGTGCTTAGGGCTGTCCCGTTGTTAAAACAGCGTAAGTCCTTAGGGTGCTTAGGGCTGTCCCGTTGTGAAAACATCGTTTGTGGCAAGTGCTCTTATGCAGACTTTACCCGCACTTTTTGCAAGTCCGCATCAATGCAGACTTACCTGCCCCCGGAAATACAGCATTAAAGTCTGCAAGTCCACAGTCCACGAGTGCTCAGTTTGGGGGATTCAGCCGATCTTGTCTTCAGCAAGTAAAACACAGTGGATTCAATTGGATTCAGGTGAGGTGAGGTGATTGACTTGGCCAGTCAAGAACATTCTACTTTTTTGCCCTGAATACTGGGATTTATCATTCTCCATAACTTAGTAAATAACACCAACAAAATGAGCACGTTCCCCTGGGGGGGTTCATGACCTAGGTAGTGGGGCATCTTACCACAAAAGTGGGGCAGAAATCCTTTTACATGTTTCTCTTTTTTTGTGCTGTAACAACAAAGTTGTAAATAAGGTTGAAACAGTTATTTCTTTCCCATAAAAGCATACCGGTTTATGTATAAACGTCAAAATTAAGCAGATATCCAAATATGTTCAAATTTAGTAGTAATTTAGCGGAACATATTTGGATATCATCTTCCCCATCTTATCCGATAATTCAAGACATCCTGAGTGGGAATATCTGGGTAGGGTGGGTAGACTACAGACTAAATGTACACCACATCTCACCTTACTGTTCAACCTAACATTTGTCGATGTCACTCTACCAGTAGAAATGGCTAATATATTATGTTCAAGTTCATCCATTCAGTGCGGTTTCATATTTTAGCCTAAAGGCTCTGACTTGTCTCCAGGTTTAACCGAAACCGAAGGTTAATTGCTGGAATTAGAGTCTTGCCACAGGCTATATCAGGAAGTAACAGAGAAAAATTCAACCAAAACTGTACTAAAGTGCACTGACGTGCTTGCAGTTCAAGCATATATGCCAATTTGTGGTGAACTTAAGTTGTAATTCAAAGCTGAGGAGCTGTAAAAGTAGATCATTTGTTTCACACTTTTACAATGATGTGTGTTGTACTAACTGCTTTATTACAATTCAGCTCTTTTATGGTTAAGGACCTGTCATGAACCTAATACGGGCTGGACCCAAATGCAACGACTAGGAGGCAGAAGGACAGAAAACGGCAGTTTATTATAGCTTGGGGTAGTCCCAAGCTGTACACAGATAATTAAACAGAAAACACAATAAAGTACAGAGCTTCTCCGGGACTTGAACGGCAAGCAGGATGTTCCAAGCCAGAACTGGACTTGGTACTGGAACCCTGGAGTTCCAACCGGAACTGGGCAGGACAGGAAACTGGAACGGATAACACCGGAACGGGACTTGGTACGGGACACTGGATGTTCCAAACTGGAACTGGACTGGATCGGGCCAAACTGGAACTGGATCACGGGAACACGGAGTTGTTCCAAGCCGGAACTGGACTTGGTACGGGACACTGGCTGTTCCAAACCGGAACTGGGCTGACAGGAACTGGATCGGGTTAAACTGGAACTGGACAACTGGAACACTGGAATGTTCCAGACCGGAACTGGACTGTGCGGGTCTCTCAGGAAATGTTCCAAACCGGAACTGGACTGGAACTGGACTTGGCGGATCTGGACAGACGGGACAAACGGGACGGATAGGGGGAGCGCTAGGCATCCAATAACTATGCTTCGAACTTATCTCCTGAAGCGAGGGAGGACATAGAGAACAGACAACTGGTTATGGAATACATGAAATGTAAGGAGGGGGAGCCGGGGAATAATGGTAACAGGTAACCAGGTAATGGAAGCAGAGGTAGGGGTAGCGGCTGGATACGGTAAGGCAGAGCAGTGCAGCGGACCTCGGGTTGGCCCGGTTGAGGCAGCAGGGCAACAGTAGTAGATGCAACCATAACCGTAACAATGGCGGTAGCCACGGCCGGACAGGAACCACTGTAGAATGGAGGAGCAGAACACCCAGCTGTGGGCGCAACGTCAGGTGGGAGCGGAGGTACCGCAACACAATCAGGGAAACGCGAACAGCTACAGACTGGTAGAAACAGTAGAATGATGGTTAACGAGACAGGCAATGTGCGGCAGGTAGAACCGCATACAGACAGGACTGGTTAGCAAACAACAGTAGGCAGTGAGCATTAAAGCACCGAGACAGAACTAAACTGAAGTAAGATGCACAGGAAAGGGATTCAAAGACCAGGATACAAACGAAACAACGTTAACGAACTGGCGCTGAATAGCAGCCAGCCGGAGGGTTAAATAGGGAGTGAGATTGGAAACAATTAAGAAAGCGTGCAAATGTAAGCGTGGGTAATTGAACAGAGCGAAGTGTGAGGAATGCATGCTGCAACGGAGAAAGGAGATAGGCTGAGACAGGAGTGGGGAAAAGGAGTGAAACAAACGGAAGGAACACGCCCAGTCTGCAGCCAGGGGAAAACACGGACAAAGGGAATCAAACATGACACGGAGGGAAAGGGCAAAACACGGAAAACGGACAGGATGGGAACGGAACGTTACAGAACCATCATAATGGCTGTACAACTGCATGGAAAAAACAAGGAACACGTTTATTTTCTTTGATTTATGCGTTTAATGTTACTTCCATTGTCAATATAATTTCCTTAAAATCCAATTTCACACATGCTTGGACTCCTGGTGATTCGTGCGACAGTACATAGGGCTTTATAGTATCCATAGTTTGTGAATGGGCACAGTGCCAGTCTTTGCTTCATATTCAGGTGGTCAAAATCACACTTCAGCTCAACAAAAATGACCCCAATGAGACCCAAATGAGGTTGAGACATTTTACACGTCTCCACTTCTCTCTGCCAGAAATTTAATTTAAATTTTTATACTTTATAACATGCAGCAATCGTGTTTGTGACAGCCAATCGCAAAAACCTGAAGAAACCTGAAGAAAGGAATAGTTTTAAGCACTCCATGTGGCTAATTTTAAAGTATTTTTAAAAAATCAAATATCAGAAAATGACAATATAATATGTTTAAACTGATATTAACACAATCCCTTATGGAAATGTAATATACTGCAGTATATTTTAAATATTTTGATATATTTACAATATACTGCAGCATATTCTTTTTCCATAGGGGATGTGCGATGTGTGTGCATCATAGCTTGCTATAATTTTCTTATGAACGCAATGCATTGCTTTTTTTTTATTGCGGAAACATTTCAGCAATCCCTGGATCTAATGGAACAGATGGTCCACTGAGTGCAGGTACTTTTTTTAGCACCTTTTTCTCATATGTCTACAGCACTGGTTCTTAAACGTTTTAACATCGGGACCCAAATTAGAAATACTTTTTATTATCGCGACCAAAATTAGAAATACTTTTTAATATCGGGACCCAAATTAGAAATACTTTTTAATATTAGAAATTTAATACCCTTCAGGGCCCCGTTAAATTAAAGATAAGCATCCTGATTTAAACCTCCAAATTTACTATAGTTCAATCAAACAAACTGGCGGGAGTCAACCTATACAAGTCAAAAACTATATATTGGATGTTAAGATTAAATAAGTGAATCAACAAACAAGTTATGGCAACGTGAAACAAATCACAGAAATCATACACTCCCAAAGGAATGTAGGC
Source organism: Synaphobranchus kaupii (assembly GCA_029718625.1). Lineage (NCBI taxonomy): Eukaryota > Metazoa > Chordata > Actinopteri > Anguilliformes > Synaphobranchidae > Synaphobranchus > Synaphobranchus kaupii. The sequence continues at coordinate 11,006,514 of CM056381.1, read as the reverse complement.
TCACTACAATTAACTAAAAAGAAGACATTACACAAAACATTCAATCAAAACATTTTGGCAGAGAGAGAGAAAAGGACCAGTAAACCAGACCTTGCCCAAAAATTTACCAGCTTCCAACTTCAGTGTGCAACAGTGACAAAATAAAAAAGGTAGAAGGCTAAATGGAACAAACACACAACCAAGGATCCACCGGAAAACACTCCAATGCTAAACTCCAAGCTAAAAAAAATGTCCCCCTTGGCAGTCAAAAATACTTCATCCAGCAGGCATTGAAGATACTGGCCCTGATTGGCTGATGTAGAGTTATAGAAGCATTAGGGTTCATTTATGGCAAGGACTGGCTTATCTGACAAACGTAACACTTAGGTGTAAAAGTTCAACGCAGAGCTAAATACCATGATATGATTATCCAGGGTTCACTGGTTAAGCCTCTTTTGAAAGAAACAAAATACTACATTACATTACATTTACATTACAGACATTTAGCAGACGCTCTTATCCAGAGCGACTTACACAACATTTTAGCATTTTTTACATATTATCCATTTATACAGCTGGATATATACTGAAGCAATTCAGGTTAAGTACCTTGCTCAAGGGTACAATGGCAGTGTCCTACCTGGGAATCGAACCTGCAACCTTTCGGTTACAAGGCCAGTTCCTTAACCATTATACTACACTACAAACACTAAGTTAGGATATAGTTGAGCTTAGCTATGGAATGTCTCGAGCAAAAATGGTACATTTGCTAGGGAGACTAATGTAGGAAGCCTCAACAGCCATCATGAGAAGTAAGTGCTATTTTTATTTTATAACAAGCTGGGATTCAAAACAACAGGATTCAAAGTTTAGCTCCTATAGCGGTAGTGTAGTCTAGCTATGCTGGACCCTCACAATACTAATAGTTTAATGTTCTGGTGTGTCTTCAGATAATCAATACAACCTTAAAGCAATAGTGGGCACCAGAACAGCCTACATATGAGGGCGTCAGTGGGTCTTTGAGTTGCCCAAGTTCTCTGAAATGTTTAGGGAAGGGTGAGAGAGGGAAACAGGCACAAGCTGGTGACCAGGCAAAGAAGGACTGTCCCTCTCTTGTGTGGGGTCGTACAAAAACTAGGTATGTGTAATTAATACATATAGCTAATTAAGCGTAGTTGTCAGAAATTATGTGTGGTATTTTTCAACTAATTATGGGTCCATTACATTACATTACAGGTATTTAGCAGACGCTCTTATCCAGAGCAACTTACACAACTTTTTAGCATTTTTTAATTTTTTTTTACATATTATCCATTTATACAGCTGGATACATACTGAAGCAATTCAGGTTGAGTACCTTGCTCAAGGGTACAACGGCAGTGTCCTACCTGGGAATCGAACCTGCAACCTTTCGGTTACAAGGCCAGTTCCTTAACCATTATACTACACTGCCGCTGGACCATGGATTCCACCTCCTTACGACGTTGTTCCAAAACTTTCCCCAGGCTGTGATATTTTCTGGTGGCACTTTGTTTTCACCCTGTGATGAAAAAAAAATACATATCACATCCCCTCTCGCAATTCCAGTCTGCTTCTCCAGTCACCCCCAGAGCCACATCCACCAGTTCAACTACCCACAGCATCCCATACCATTCCACCTAGTCTAATCACCACATTCTCCCAGTATCCTCCTTAGTCACAGGAAGCATCTGGAACGGTTTGAAACTCTAAAACTGCTGATCAGCTGTTTAGAAGCCAGCATAAGCATTCGTACTTTCCCCGCTGTGTATTTTCCATCCGTCCTTTAATCCATCTAACACACTTATTTCTGGTCAAGGTCACAGGGGCGGGGGAGCCTATCCCAGCATGCGTTGGGTGAGAGGCAGGAATCCCCCTGGACAGGTTGCCAATCCATAGTAGGCACACAGACTATTCACTCACACACTCATACCTATGGGTAATTTAGAGTCTCCACTGCATGTCTTTGAAAATGGAGTACCCGAAGGAAACCCCAGCGGACTTGGGGACAACATATCAACTCCACACAGAAAGGCCCCTGGCCTGGATTCAAACCCAGGACCTTCTTGCTGTGAGGCGACAGTGCTAACCACTGACCACCATGCCGCCCAATGTAAGTTTGAATTTTTATGACTTGGTTAACTGAAATGTAGTAAGTTATGTGTATAAAAATTTGAGATGGTTGAATTACATATATAGAACTGTTTTTTTTAATGAATTTGACAAATGTGGGAAAGCTCAAAAGAGCTCATGGAAACAGCTACAATTCGTACACAAGTTCAAGTCATGGGGCTCATTCACATTATTTGACTTGATTGGGTGGGTATGTTGCCCAACAAGTTAGCTCAAAGGTATTTAATTTTCCACTCTAAATTCACAATTGTTTAACTATTAGTAGCGGAATGTGCTACCATTACACCACAGTTGCTAGTCGTATTTTAACATAGGCCAACAATACACCTCTTAAAAAGTATCTTAAAAAGATAACTAACACTATCAAGCGTTGATTGAAATGCAGCCAGATGTACTGAATGAATGGATCGGAATCTCACTGTTTACTCCTGTAACACATACCTGCTTTACTCTCACTGTTTACTAACCTGTAACACATACCTGCTTTACTCTCACTGTTTACTAACCTGTAACACATACCTGCTTTACTCTCACTGTTTACTAACCTGTAACTCATACCTGCTTTACTCTCACTGTTTACTAACCTGTAACACATACCTGCTTTGCTCTCACTGTTTACTAACCTGTAACACACACCTGCTTTACTCTCACTGTTTACTAACCTGTAACACATACCTGCTTTACTCTCACTGTTTACTAACCTGTAACACATACCTGCTTTGCTCTCACTGTTTACTAACCTGTAACACATACCTGCTTTACTCTCACTGTTTACTAACCTGTAACACATACCTGCTTTACTCTCACTGTTTACTCCTGTAACACATGCCTGCTTTACTCTCACTGTTTACTAACCTGTAACACATACCTGCTTTACTCTCACTGTTTACTAACCTGTAACACATACCTGCTTTACTCTCACTGTTTACTCCTGTAACACATACCTGCTTTACTCTCACTTTTTACTAACCTGTAACACATACCTGCTTTACTCTCACTGTTTACTAACCTGTAACACATACCTGCTTTACTATCACTGTTTACTCCTGTAACACATACCTGCTTTACTCTCACTTTTTACTAACCTGTAACACATACCTGCTTTACTCTCACTGTTTACTAACCTGTAACACATACCTGCTTTACTCTCACTGTTTACTCCTGTAACACATACCTGCTTTACTCTCACTGTTTACTAACCTGTAACACATACCTGCTTTACTCTCACTGTTTACTAACCTGTAACACATACCTGCTTTACTCCTCACTGTTTACTCCTGTAACACATACCTGCTTTACTCTCACTGTTTACTCCTGTAACACATACCTGCTTTTACTCTCACGGTTTACTCCTGTAACACATACCTTGCTTTACTCTCACTGTTTACTCCTGTAAACACATACCTGCTTTACTCTCACTTTTTACTAACCTGTAACACATACCTGCTTTACTCTCACTGTTTACTAACCTGTAACACATACCTGCTTTACTCTCACTGTTTACTCCTGTAACACATACCTGCTTTACTCTCACTGTTTACTAACCTGTAACACATACCTGCTTTACTCTCACTGTTTACTAACCTGTAACACATACCTGCTTTACTCTCACTGTTTACTCCTGTAACACATACCTGCTTTACTCTCACTGTTTACTCCTGTAACACATACCTGCTTTACTCTCACTGTTTACTCCTGTAACACATACCTGCTTTACTCTCACTGTTTACTCCTGTAACACATACCTGCTTTACTCTCACTGTTTACTAACCTGTAACACATACCTGCTTTTACTCTCACTGTTTACTCCTGTAACACATACCTGCTTTACTCTCACTGTTTACTAACCTGTAACACATACCTGCTTTACTCTCACTGTTTACTCCTGTAACACATACTGCTTTACTCTCACTGTTTACTAACCTGTAACACATACCTGCTTTACTCTCACTGTTTACTCCTGTAACACATACCTGCTTTACTCTCACTGTTTACTCCTGTAACACATACCTGCTTTACTCTCACTGTTTACTCCTGTAACACATACCTGCTTTACTCTCACTGTTTACTCCTGTAACACATACCTGCTTTACTCTCACTGTTTACTCCTGTAACACATACCTGCTTTACTCTCACTGTTTACTCCTGTAACACATACCTGCTTTACTCTCACTGTTTACTCCTGTAACACATACCTGCTTTACTCTCACTGTTTACTCCTGTAACACATACCTGCTGTGTTGGCGTCACATCCGGTGCTGGATGAGGGTTCTGTGGGGAGTTCTGTGAAATGAGTTACAGTTCTGTTTTAAATGTAGATGAAAGCACTGATTGTGTAATTGTATGAGAATAAATAACCTTGGGAAAGTTGTGTAGTGGACATATTAAACATTTTTCATCATTGACATTGTTCAGAATCGATATCCAACAATAACTTTCCTTGAGAACAATACATGCTTTTTCCACATGACTTAAAATGGATTTCAAATTATATGTACATATTAAACAACTGTTATTTTAATGTTAATTTAGACCCATATCTTCACATTGCATCTTTAGCCAGAATATGTACTCTTGTCTTGTTTTTATCGAGCATTTATAAACATACAAGAAGTCGGATATCTGTTTGCAGTTTGTGATTGGCATTATGTTGCTATTTCTACTGACTAGTAGTTTGTGACCAAAAAACAGACGAATTGGAGATTAAAGTGTTCTGGGCGGCCATATGGGAAAGTCAATCCCAGCTCACCTTCTATTGAGGCACCATCTACGATTCTGTTAAATTCACATAAATCCAACGCAAAACTAAACCCAAATGCATAACCTATGCATCACAAAATGCTTATTATTTTGTGTCTGTACCGATCTACTGTACACTAAGAGTCATTGAATCTTACCTTACAATATACAGTAATATGTTAGTCGCTCTAGATAAGAGTGATGAATTAATACATGTAAAGGTCAACGGTAAACCACAGACATACACTAGATAGAACAACGTATTGAAAATATAAAACTGCAGTGCTTACCTCAGCCGGCTTCTGTGCAGGAGGAGGACGTTCCTGTGGATGACAAACAGATTTACATTTCTGATGTGCATGAAAAGCACTGAAAGTGTGTTTTTTTTCCAGTTTGTTCAGGATGGGTTGTTCTGCTTCAAACATTAACCAAAAATGTATAACTTATATATCTGAAAACTTAGCAGTGAATGATGCCACAGTGCAATGGGTATAAAATATTAAATTATGAGTTTTAAATTAATTTAAAGGCACTGTTATTAAAATGGCAACAAAAAAAAAATGGCAAGGAATTGGTATATCAGTAAGATTCTTTTTTAAGTCTCATGCCAATGCATTTCGGCCACACCGACCTTCATCAGGACATGACTATAAATAAAAATAATTATGAACTGAACATGCAAAAACATAGCAGTAGATAACTGTGTAATACCTTTGCGTATTTCCTCATGTGCTCCAGTGTTTGTTCCACAGCTGTATCATTGGCTGTACTCTTGAAGAACCCTTTGGCTTCGTGGAACAGACAGTCCACAGTGAATACATTACTCTGTGTCACAAAATTGCTGCTGGGATATAGCCTGTGATTTGGGTCAGAAATGTGGTGCATCACCACCAGAATGACAGGCTTATCAGCTGTAAAGAGACAGGAGAAAATCATGAATAATTCACTTCGTAGAAGAAATTAAATGTGTATATATACAGTATATATATATATATATATATATATATATATATACACCGATCAGCCACAATATTAAAACCACTGACAGGTGATGTGAATAACATTGATTATCTCGTTATTTTGGTTCTGTACTCTAGCACTTTGAGTTTGAAAGAATACAATGACATTGAGTTTGAAGTGCAGAATGTGACCAAATATAAAAGATTATTACTTTATTCTGTCTAATATTTTTTGATGCCCGAAAATGGGGGGGACTATGTACAAAAGGTTCTATCATTTCTAAACGGTTCGTCCGATATGGATGAAAATACCCTCAAATTAAAGCTGACAGTCTGCATTTAAACCTCGTTGTCATTGTATCCTTTCAATCTCAAAGTGCTAGAGTACAGAAACAAAATAACAACGAGATAATCAATGTTATTCACTTCACCTGTCAGTGGTTTTAATGTTGTGGCTGATCGCTGGATATATACACTACAGGTCAAAAGTTTTAGAACACCCCAATTTTTCCAGTTTTTATTGAAATTTACGCAGTTCAAGTCCAGTGAATAACCTGAAATGGTACAAAGGTAAGCGGTAAACTGCCAGAGGTTAAAAAAAAAAAGTTTAGGTTACCAAAAATGGAAAAATAATGTAGATTTCAGAGTTATAAAAAAAAGCCTTTTTCAGGGAAGAAGTAATCGGTTAACAACTTACTGTTGTTCTGCAGCAATGGAAGTAAATTAAGTCTTGAAAGTAGATGCAAACAATTCCTACAGGTGTCCCAACTTTTGTTGATTACTTACAAACCCTCTGCCTGTATAAAAGCAGTGTGGGAACAGACTGTTATTATACCCTCTGAAGCATTATTTGGACAATATTGCACTGCAGGAAGTAGTATATTGCTATCATAATGGTGAGAAAAAAGGCAATTAAAGAGTAACTACACCAACTGTCGCAGCCTGTCTCCGCCTACTACACAATTTTGAAAAATACTTTGTGGGGTGAGCGAGGGAGAGGGGTGGGGGCGGAGGAGCTGTGTCCATCGTCATTTGCATGAATTAACGTACATTGTACAAATTATTTTGTATAACTCGGATCAAACTGTCAAACTAGACATTGCACATCAAATATGAATCAAGATTCAGCAACTGCATGGCCTATCACAAATATTTTCAGAAACATATTTTAGTGGACTATTTAGGTGGAATAAGATAATTGAACAGGACGCCACGTTGTTCCAGTTTTAAAAAACAGCGAAACGAAAGTAACGTAGCGGGTCTAACCAATCAGGTGCCAGCTGTTTCCATTGTGGGCGACAACAATTATCCATATGATGTAGAGGTACCTCCAAAGAGGTACTCTGACATCACGATTGGGGCAGGGGCAGTGTGGGGAGCAGAAAGGAAATTTCAAACATTAGGGGCAGCACAAAGATGCTTTTCTCCCAGTTTCTTATGATATACAATATTATTTCAGAATTGTTGAAATAACAGAATGCATGAATAAGTTTCATTATAAATAAGGTAGGCATACAAACACGTTTACAGCGAGAGAAAAAAAGTGATCTAGAGTGTAGTTACCCTTTAACAAAGGAAGACAGACATACCATTATAACCCATAAAAGTGTAGGTCATTCCTTTAGAGGAATAGCAAAGAAAGCCAAGGTGTCAACAGCTTGTGTGATAGGCAGCTCACAGGACAACAGCTTCAAGCACAGCTAAACACTGGTGGAAAGTAAGCAAGTCTCAGTTTCAACTGTGAAGAGAAGACTTCGAGCTGCAGGTTTGACAGGTCGAGTGGCAGTAAGAAAGCCATTGCTAAGATGACAAAATAAGAAAAGAAGGCTTGCCTAGGCCATGAAGCACCACCAGTAGACTACTGAAGAAGAAGGTCTTATGGACCGATGAATTAAATTTTAAATCTTCGGTTCATCACGCAGGGTTTTTGTACGCCGTCGAGCAGGCGAAAGAATGGTTCCTCAGTGTGTGACACCAACTATCAAACATGGAGGAGGAAGTGTGATGGTCTGGGGCTCTTTTGCTGGATCCAGAGTCGGCGACTTGCACAGAGTGACTGGCATCCTGAACCAAAAGGGCTACCACAGCATTTTGGAGCGCCATGCAATACCTATGCCTAGTTAATCAGGGGTTCATTCTACAGCAAGATAATGACCCAAAACATGCCTCCAGGCTATGTCAGTACTACCTTAGAAGAAAAGAACAAATCATGGCCAGCACAGTCTCCAGACTTAAACCCCATCAAGCTGGTTTGGGATGAACTGGACAGAAGGGTGAAGGCAAAGCAACCTACAAGTGCAACACATTTGTGGGAACTTCTGCAACAATGTTGGGAAGAACTTTCCGAACAATATTTGATTTCCATTGTAGTAAAGAATGCCACGAGTGTGTTCGGCTGTTATATCTGCAAAAGGTGGCTGCTTTGATGAGTCAAAAATTTAAATTAAATTTTGTTAAACAAAACGATTCCATGATTTCTTTTTTTAATCTCCAATTGTTTATTTGTTCTATGCTTTAATTTCAGAGTACATTGAGACAATAAACTTTGTAAATTTCAATAAAAACCGGAAAAATTGAGGTGTTCCCAAAACTTTTGACCGATAGTGTATATATAATTCTAAAACAATTCTTAAAACAATATGTCCAACTGTATTTGTTGGCCCATCTCTTCACTACACCATCCTCTGCTAATTCAGGAGAGCTTTCCTCTGAAATGTGCGCTAGCAGTGCCAGCTGCCAGTCCTCTAGACTCTGCACAGCATCAGCGGAGTGCACTGGTCTGATTGACAAGAGCTGGCACTCGATGAGACATGGACATCCCCACTGACAGAATCCTTCCTTCCCAATACTAGCACATATTTTTTTTAAATAAATGGAATTCTACAGCATAAACTACAGTCTAATAAGTCATCCTGGTAATGGTTTAGCTACATTTACTGTAAAATACCAAAGTAGGCCTAGAGATTGTAATCCTTAAGTGCACATATTTATCGGTTTAACAGGAAAATTCAAAAGTTGTCCTCGCCAGATAATTGTAGGGTAATAAAGCATTGAATTATGGTAAATTACCTGGAATTTTCCCTAGTGCTGCATCAATGTCAGTTCCAGGTCGAGATGAAATAGGACAGAATTCCAGAATGACGTCACACTCATCCAATGTCACTTCCGTCAGATGAATTTTAAAAGCAAGATTATCCACGAAGGCCTTGTGAGCATTCAAGGTGCGTCCAGTCACAATAGTACATACGTTGACCATCTTAGCCTCTGTAGACAAATTAAAATTGTCAAATTATATTTGAAATATAAATATTAAGAAAAAAATTAAATGTTCACAAAATATAACAATATGATAAATCTGACATCCTCATTTGAGAATTACTCCTGCAAGACGCCAACTTCCAACGAATGACCGTTCCCATAAAATGTTTTGAAAATGGGCATTCTCAAAATTCAAAGCAAGTGTATTTAATTTGTATTACTATTTCCTCAGTGACAAGTGGAACTTTCTCTTTCCCCCAGACGGTAAACAATTATATCGTAGTTTTCTAGAAAACAAAAACAAGAATCATTCAAAGAGATATTTCTAGAACCTCATAGACTGGCAGTTTTCTTGAACGTGATTCAATAGACCCTACTCGTGCTCTACATAGTTTATTCCAGCACATAAACGCATATTATTTTAATTTGTAGCCAAATCTGGAAGGGCTGGTGGAGTCGATGCACTCCAGGGTCAGTGTTGCCAGATGCTTGAATTCGTTCCTCTACCTTCCCCCCAAAAAAATCTGAATATCCCCCATCTTCAATTGAGTCCCATACGATTTTCTCACAATTTCCCCCATACCTCCTTTTAAAATCCCACATCTATCATTGACTTCCATACATTTTTTCCCCCATGAACTTTTAAAATCCACTACATTTAGGGTAAAATCCCCCAGTCTGGCAACCCTGTACAGGGTCATACCAAAAACTTTGAAAAGACACCTGCCCCCCGTGCTTCTCTCACCATTAAGCAGAGGTGAATAGCAGATTATGGCTCGGTGAAAGTACCACGCATATTCCGGGTTTTATCCATGCTTTCACTTTCAGTAAAGCTCGATGTTAATACTCTCGAGTTTGTTTGGTTAGTAGCCTATTTTTACTTTTAATAAAACATACACGTCATATAGCCTACAGTTACAGAAGGTTTTATATTTTTCAACATATTTTCTTCGCACACCAAGCATACAGTGCGATCACATTTAGCTCCAAAAAACCAGAAGGGTTCTAATCGCAAGTAGTAGGCTAGGCTATAGGCTATTCGCCTAGGCCAGTGCGTTAAACACCCTGAATTAAGAGAATACCATAGCCTATAGGCTATAGCCTATCGATACTCACGTGTCTTTAAATAATTCCAGGAAGTGATGGTCACGTCGAAATGGACAACGGATCACGGGTGATGTGTTTGTTTTCCTTTGCTGTGTTTCTCTCACACACCACGACCTCTACTGCTGATTAAAGAAAAAGTGAAACCGATCGACAGAGCTCTACATTGGTTTCGGTTCTGTAGAACCTATCACATGATATGGTGCATCGTTATTATTCGATATCCGTTACGATATCTCCGATATCTCAGGCTGCTGCTGTTATGGTTTAGGCATATTTTTTAATCACAACACGTGCAATCTCAATTGAAATATAAAGGACCACCTGTACTGGGCTATATTAGACAACTATATATGTTTGAAACGGAAAATATAATTAGGATTGTAAAATGATATGCTACATGTTGGCTCGTCTAGTGATTTCCCAAACAGGCACATGTTTTATTTATGTATTTAAAATAAATTTTAAAGATTAGGATCCAATTAACAAAACACAAAGATTGATTAAATGTATTCCCCATGGATCGGGTTGGACTTGGTGGTGAACAGAGCGATTGGGTTCAGCAACAACACGGGTGCTGTTCATTTTAAGGTGACACTTGCATCTCTTTGTTCATATGCCCACTAAAGCACAAGGGATGAGAATTGTAGTTATTGTTGACAGTGGGGCAGCACATAAACATGTAGGCTAACCAAAAGGTTTCAGCTTTCGTTCTCAAGTAGACTTAGTGATTTTCCTTGTAGCCTACACGTCAGCAAGATAACACCATATTGCATCAGTAGGCTAGCTAATTATTCATGTGCACAAATTAATATAAATGTTAGCTGCATGACACGTCAACGTTCACACTAAAAATTTAATGTTTTAGTGTGAATGTAATGGACAATAACTGAATGGGTAATCGCAGTGTCCCCAGAAGCTTTCGTGGTACTGACTGCGGCTTGAGGCCGGGGAAACTTGCAAAATTGATAATCATTGCTTGGCTATAATTAGGCATCATTGCAACTATTGGTCCACCGACCGCGTGGCTCGAGGACAAAGCACTGACCCTAGATCAGTTTCAGCTTTTCGTTCAGCATGGTTGGGGATAGGGTTAAGGCAGGGGCAGCAGATTCTAGATCCCTCGTCTGTATTCTCAGCGCTGTTATAATATCGAGTTCTCATTGGTCAGCCTTGTGGAACCGCCCCCTGCAGTGGTGGTGAATGAGAAGTTTATCTCATTTGCTGTCGCGGAATTGAGGGCGTTTCGAGAATGAAGTCATCTCGCGGTGGGGATGCTAATATGGTGAATTCAAGTGTTTGTCTCAACGTTGCGGCGTATAAGTGCATTTGATACAGATTTATCGTGATCGCATTTTGCGGTCCCTTTTTACAGAACAAAATAATGTTTTCCAAGAGTCCCACTGAGGTAATATAGACAAACGAAACAGGCTAAACATCAAGAGGAGAGGAATCGTAGTCCTTCTAAAAGCAGTGAAAGGTACAGTATTGGTGGCCAGACAGACCACAAATCTAACGAATGTAATGTAGCCTGTAACCAACAATCTCAGATTTTCGTGCATGGAAAATAGATCGCGTGCACGATGAAAATGCACTCCGCTGTTTGAGTAGAACCGCACATTGTATTCGTTTCAACCGTGGTATAAAGCGTCGCTTTATTTCGAGCCTATTTGCAGACAATGATGGTGGTTCTGTAACACACTACTAGGCTACAACACTGCTGCGCTGCTGCACTGACAACCAGTCACTCAGGAGATCATATTACATTTGGGTTAATGTGTGCTTAGAACTAGTTGTGTCCGATTGAGCTTTGTGGGTTGATGAACGTAAGGTCCTTTTTATGTATTTCACCGTTGCGTACTGGATGTGGCCGATGTGATATCAAATTCGAATTTATTATATTGCGTAAAGTGTTAATTATATCGCATACATTTATTTTGACTGGGGTATGCATTGATCCGATTGATTTTGCCACCTGTTGTCCCTGAAATTGTCATTTAAGAAATTGCGTCCTGTCATTTGCTCTAGAATGCTCTCAACAGCAGCACTGCAAGTATAAAAGCACTGCACAGATTAGATTACTTAACAGAATAATAATAGAATAGTACCTCTGTTTTATGGATATGTACAACCCTCGAAAGCCAATCGAGAGTTCTTTCTGAGAATAATTACTACTTCCTGTAAATGACATTCTGCACATCCCCTGTGGAATTTATCATTAAGCATTTGTAAGATTCATGAGGCAAATGCTAACCCTGGCAAACTGTGTGTTATTTGGTCCAAGCATTAGCTTTCCAGGTGTAACATGGATCAGAAAATGAAGACTTTGTCAGCCCCGAACATGACCAGGAAGCGGAAGGCTTCAAGGCCAAAACAGAAAGGCAAGGGACAAGGTGAAAAACTCAAAACACAGTTTTGTTAAACTGACAAAAACCATCTTGCTTTGTTTTAGAAAAACACCTGTGATGCTTTTATTACTGTAGGCCACCTGAAGCGCCACATGATTGTCTAGTATGAATCTTATTACTAACAAGGTTTGAAATAGAAGGATTTACTATATATATAGAATATACAGTTAATGTGCTTTGGATAGTATGAATAATATATCATGCTGTGTAGTTAAACTTCTCACTCTCTGAAGAATTTTTAAAAATTTTTTGTCTTTACTCACTTCAGGAACTTCAGAGGCGTTGGAGACGGATGGTAAACCAAGTGGAGACAGAAATTCCAGGGTAAGGGTAGACTAGCTTTTGGACTATATTAAAAATACCTCCGACAAGGTGCAATGACAGGGAAGGCCACTCCATTGTGGGTTATTCATGGGTGCCATAAATGTGGTCAGATGGGATCTTCATGTTAATTGCGCGCGGCCTGTGTTGCCTAGCCAGTGTAGTAAGATGAGATATTATTAATGAAATGTTTGCTGTTTCTTAGTGTTCTGTCTTATTGAGAAGGCAAATTTCATTTCATTTCCATCCTGTCTCTTCTCTTCTATTCTAGCATGTAATAATAATAATAATAATACCTTGCATTTATATAGCGCCTTTCTCGATACTCAAAGCACTTACAGTGATGAGGGGGAAACTCGCCTCTACCATAATAATGCTTTTACGATGGAAGGTTAAAACGCTACAGGTACGAGGCGCATAATTGAGCCTAGCGTCGTCAGGGAGGGAGGGCTTCTTGCTGTAGGGCTCTCCCTGTCTTATCCCGCCAGAGCGACTCTGGTGGCCAGTCGGGTGCCTGCAGTCTTTCCACAGCGACCGCGGGCGAAGCGGCCTCCCCCGCTGTAGCGGCAGATTGCCGCCAACGCCGCCGCGCAACGCTGCGTCGTCGCATAACGGTCCTCTGCTCTCGCATTTCAGTGTGAGGAGGAGCCAATCCCGAAGCCCCTGAAGATAAAGAGGACGTATGGAAGAAACAGGCAAGTGCAATCCTCTCTTTGCGGTCTCGCATTTCGATGATCTGAAACGACCTTCTGGCTTCAAGTTATGCCCTGTCCCGTTCACCTCCCCATCTGCGGCTGCTGTACAGTCAGAAATAAAGGCACAGTGGACGTCCATTTTCCTTTTTTAAGGACCAAATTTCCCAAAATGTAACCTGAAAGTACAATAATGTTCTATTTGGGTACTAATAAGTACCTTTTCAAGCAAAAAAAAGGTACAAATGAACTATGTATTGCTGGCTAGGGGTATGATTTTATGTAGCTATAGGGTACCACCACAGTGACAAACGTTTGTACCCTTTTAAGTGCTTTTCGTACCTTGTTTTCTGAGAGTGTATGAGGTCATTTTCAAGCTGTTGCTGCAGTAAAGTGTCACCAGGGAGGTTGTTGTCGTTCGACGTGGAGTATCTGTCTTTTGAAATGACAGGAATCTCTAAAATCCGTTGTGTCGACCAAACCCTGGCTGTGACTGTTCGGCATGTGTGGGTGGTAGCCCTCTTTGTTTTGGTTTGAGTGTCTGTTCATAATGCTTTAATCCTTACCTATACCAATACAATGAAGGCTTTCACAGAAAATCATAACCAACTCTTTTGTGACTTGGACCTTTTGGGAGGATAAATTGTCAACTTATGATGTTTAAAAATCATAAAAAATCTTATCCAGAGTGACTTGCGCAGATGACGTTCTGACGCGTGATCCGTTTTATACAACTGGATGTGTTGCCGACGCTGTTCTGGTTAAGTACCTTTCTCAAGGGCACAACAGCCGCTCGCTCAGCTGGGCTGCTTGTGTAGCCAGCCCATGTTTTCTTCGTGCGTGCGCTGTGTGTGCGTGTCCCGTCGACGCCGCGTCGACACGCGAGCGGTACGGCTCGCCGTCTCACCGTCTGGGTCTCTCCTGGGTCCCCAGTCTTCAGGGCATCCAGAGGGTCCCGTTGGTTCACGCGGAGGATTCGGCCAGCGATTCGTCCTGCTCCTCGGCGGTCTCCTCCAGCCTGGCCAATGGCAGCGAGGATTTGACCTGCCCGTCTAGGAAGGCCGCCTCCTGTCTGGCGGTGATGGGGGAAGGACCCAGCTCGGACAGAGGGAAGGGGAAAGGTGACACATTCTTATAAATTTCGATTCTCTATTTATTGCACAATTCCTGCATTAACAAGATGACAGTAAAGGGAGTTTTGGGGATATTACAATACATTATACACTGGCATTTAGAAGACGCTCTTATCCAGAGCATTTTCATATGTATCCCTTTATACAGCTGAATATATACTGAAGCAATTCAGGTTAAGTACTTTGCTCAAGGGTACAACGGCAGTGTCTTACCTGGGAATCAAACCTGCAAGCTTTCGGTTACAAGCCCAGTCCCCTAACCATTAAACTACACTGCCGCAGTGTGTATGTGGCATAGAATTTGAGATTCTTTAAATTGCCTATTTATTATATGATCAAACTGTTGAATAAGACTACAGACACGCCATGTCATTATGGTAAGAGTTGATGTCACATGGTTATCAAAGGCCTTTTTGGAAAAATGTACACATTTTTTTTTTCTTTATTAATTTGGCGCCCAACCTGGGGCTGAGCATGTCCAATTCCCCACACTAATTTAGAATGGCCTATTGTCTGCAACAGCAGGCGCAAACTCAAACGCCGATTCGAGAGGGTGTCGACAACTACGGTTCCCCGCCGAAACGGTCACCCGATTGACCAGCGGGGGTCACTAGAGAGCGACGAAGCGCGGACCCCTAATTGACTGTACCCTCCCATAACCGCAATCGCCAATTGTGCGTCGCCCTATGGAGCTACCGGCCACAGTCAAAATGTGCTCTTAACACTGCAGCTTTCCCTTCTCCTGTTCTCCTCCAGGTCCTGTGTGAGACAGTACTCATCCCTCCAGTACTCATCCCTCCAAGATAAACCTGCCGCTCCAGCAGTGTAACTCTCACACATTATATTGTTTTCACTCAGATGCTGTGGCAAAGAAGAAACAGAGAATGGAAGACAAGAAGCCCTCCAAGGAAGTGAAGGACATAAAGCAGCCAGGTACCTATGGTTGTCCTTCCCTCTCTATCTCCCTATCTCCCTCCCTCTCTCTCCTCCCTCTCCCTCCCTCTCTCTCTTTCTCTCCCTCCCTCTCTCTCTCTCTCTCTCTCTCTCTCTCTCCCTCCTTCCCTCTCTCCCTCTGCATATCTAACAGCATGCCTTTTGTCTGACGCTGTTCAAGTTGCTGTGGAACAGAGTCAGAGGGATGAGCGGGCTGTGGAAACGGGCGAGCTGAAGAGGAAAGGCTCGGTGATAACGAAGGACACTTCTTGCCACATATCAGGTGGGACAGGCAAAACCCCCATTTTGTTTTTCCCTACACTGCAGATAGCGGTGTGTTGGGGAGCCAGAGACTGTTGGTGACAGAGAGGCATTTTCCAAACCTGCGAACCAAAATGGAAAGCATTGTCGCTCCCAAAGAAATATGCTCAGAGTCAGACCACATAGCAGCATCGTTGAAAAACACAGCAATAGAAACACAAAAGTGGTTTCATTGCCCATTGATCCTGTTGAATATCAGACTTTAAGAAGCTCGTCTGTCTTGTCACCACACCAGCTTTGGGGTCTGATTTCCCCTGGGAGGGAATACATTCACTGCTTAGGACGGGAGAAACAAAGGGAAGAATTTCTCCCACGACAGTCGACAGCGAGAGGCGGTGTGGTGGACGAGGGTTCGGGCGTGCAGACGGACGAAAATAATACAATAAACAAAATTTTCTTTGGGCAGGGAGCCAAGAGGAGACGTGGAATCTGCAGATCGCGGATAAAGGACGAGTCGCGTGCCCCAACTGCAAAACCGTCAGTCGGAAAACCGTTGAGGGGTTGAAGAAACACATGGCAAACTGCAAAGTGGTGTGTGCAATGACGTTTGACACGGTAGCCTATTTACTTACCTGCCTATTTACTTACCTGATCTTTCAGCTTCATTTCAATGTGTTTGTCTAGTAAAGCTTGTGAACACATGAGTGAGATACGGGAATATGGAGTGAATATTTAAAGGCTTTTTTGTCTCTTTTTCAAAAGCAAAAAAATGTCAAGGTTTTACATCGACAGTAGACCAGGGGTAGGCAACTAATCATATGTGTTTTTTCTTTCCATCTGAGCTTGATAACAAGAGTTTTATGGATGATTAAATGCCTGAATATTCTGAATGGTGGAATGCCGAGTGCCTCCAGCACATGGTTACCCTCATTCATTACACCTGATTCATTAAAATGAATTCAGTCATGTAGTTCTAGGTACGGATGGAGCAAAAACCAGAACCGTCTCCGGGCACCCAGAACCAGGGTTGCCTTCCGTTGCGCTAGACTTGCTGTGTTTACACTGTATTGTGTATTGAATTCGGTTGATCTGTTGATGTGATTCTCTGCACACAGAATCCCTTCACATGTCAGCACTGTGGCAAACAGCTCAAGTCCTCGACTGGGATGAAGTACCACCTCATGGCCGATCACAATAACCTGGTAAAACCGTTTTAATGCTCATTTAAAAAACTGCGGCTCTTCGACCGGCCATTTGCGTAATGTTTTGAACGTCTTGTTCTCTTTTCGGTAGCCCACCTCCGAGGACGGGGACGAAGTGGAAGGTCAGCTGGTGAAAGAGAAACTCAGGAAGGTGCTGAAGAGAATGGGAAAATTAAAATGCTCAAAAGAGGTACGTTGCGTACCCTCCCCTCCCTCAACGCTTCACGGGGCAGGCGTTCCTTCACTTTTAATGGTCATTTAAACCCTGGGTTTTCAAAAGGAGGTCCGCGGACCCCTGGGGATCCTTGAAGGTACTGTAGGGGATCCCTGGCCAGACTTGATATGCAATGATTACATACAGATTTGGCACAATATTTCAAAATATAAAACCTTTTTTTATAAATATAACCCTTTTTAGCTTATCACGGTCCTCTGGATGCCTTAGATGCCTTGGGGGGGGAGGGGGGGGGGGGGGCGGGTCCCTGGATCAGAAAAGGTTCAAAACCCCTGATTTAAACAGTGAGATAAACCCGCTATTGTGCCGCGCGACTGTGTGCGTTTCAGGGCTGCAGCGGCAGCTTCACCAGCGTCATGGGCTACCTGTACCACATGAGGAAGTGCGGGAAGGAGGAGTCGGAGCTGGAGAAGCTCCTGCTCAACTGCAGGCACTGCGGGAAGACCTACAAGTCCAGGGCGGGCCTGGAATACCACCTCAAATCCGAGCACGGCCCGGTGAGACACCGATCACTTTACACTTGCATCCCGTCACATTCATTTGGGCAGACGCTTCAATCCGAGGCGACGTACAATGAGCGCATGCCGGAGGTCATTGAAACAACCACAACGGGTCGGACGAAGCACATTTCTGTCATAACGTAGCAGCTATCCATAACAATGAACATTGAGTAGAGTACATGCAGTAAGCTGTGGCTAGGTCATTGATGGTGGCGCAGCTGCTGCTGTAGAGCCTCTGGAACGGTTGGAGCGGTTGGACTTGATGTGTCTTGCTGTGTTCCATCCTACATGGGTTCCTGGTGGATTGCATTTGAATTTGGTTGGATTTTAGTCATTTTGTATGATATGTTTAGCTTTTGTTTCTTATGGGCCGAGCCAGTCTTGTAATTCTATACCCCGTACTCGTAGTCCATCACAAATATACTGTGCCGGACTGCTACAACCCCTGGAAAAAATTATGGAATCACCACACTTAGAGGATGTTCACCCAGCTTTTTTACTTCGTAGCAAATAAACAAATCACAGATATGACACGAAACAATTTTTGTTTAATAGCTGAACATTCTAGCATCGTGAAACATGCCTCAAACAAATTAAGTTTAATTATTTTAATTAATGGCATATTTTTTTCCAGATTAAGTAGAGAAAAAATTGTGGAATCACTCAATGTTGAGGAAAAAATTATGGAATCATCAACAAAAAATATCACAATTAGTACTTTGTTGCTCCTCCTCTGGCTTTTATGACAGCCTGAATTCTTTGAGGCATGGACTTCACTAATGAAAGACAATATTCTCCATCAAGCTGGTTCCAACTTTCTCGAATAGCGGTTGACAGATCAGCAGGATGGAGCCTTGTTATGGAGCAATTTCTTTAATTTCCACCATAAATCGGATTGAGATCCAGACTGTTTGCTGGCTATGTCATTCAGTTGATATGCCTTTCCTGAAGAAAAGCTTTAACACTCTTTGCTCTGTGGCAAGATGCATTATCATCCTGAAAAATGACTTCACCAAACCTATTTTCTATCGATGGAATGAGAAAAGTGTCAATGTACACAATGTACACCTGTGCATTGACCGTTGAGGTAATGATTGCCATCTCCCCTGGTCCTTTACCTGACATGCAACCACATATCATAAATGACTGGGGAAATTTGATTGTTTTCTTCAGGCAGTCAATATGTTTCATTAGAACGGCACCAGACAAAAGTTCCAGCATCATCTCCTTGGCCAATGCAGATTCGTGATTCATCACTGAATATCACTTTCATCCAGTCATCCACACTCCATGATTGCTTCTCTTTAGCCCACTGTAATCTTGTTTTCTTCTGTTTAGGTGTTAGTGCTGGTTTTAGTTTGGCTTTTCTATATGTAAATTCCATTTCATTCAGCCGATTTCTTACAGTTCTGTCACAAACATGGACTCCTGTTTCCGCCCATTTGTTTTTCATTTGTTTTGTTGTGCATTTTCTATTTTCAAGGCATATTGCTTTGAGTTTTCTATCCTGACGCTTTGACGTCTTCCTTGGTCTACCCGTATGTTTTCCTTTTATAGCCTTCATATTTTGTTTATACTTGCACTAAATTTTAGACACAGCTGACTGGGAACAACCAACATATTTTGCCACACTCCGTGTTGGATTTCCTTCTTGAAGGAGTTGTATAATCTTTTCCCTTGTGTCAATTGACAAATCTCTTGTTGGGGCCATGTTTCCTTTCAATTAGCCAACAGCTTGTTAACGTGTAAACTGTAAGCACTCTCTTTTAACTGCAGACTAATTTGCATTTTTAGACTTGTGCCGGTATTTGTTTTAGAAATGCAAATTACAAGGTCATTGCATAATTTTTTCCTCAACATTGAGTGATTCCATAATTTTTTCCTCTACTTGGTCTGGAAAAAGAATATGCCATTAATTAAAATAATTAAATTTAATTTGTTTGTGGTATGTTTCATGAAGCCAGAATGTTCAGCTATTAAACAAAAATTGTTCTGTGTCATATCTGATTTGTTTATTTGCTACAAAATAAAAAAGCTGGGTGAGCATCCTCTAAGTGTGGTGATTCCATAATTTTTGCCAGGGGTTGTATAAACAACTTTTTATACTCAAATGTGTCGTACAGTTTCCGTTGGGACATCGCACATTCACAGATGCCTTAGAGTGACAGTTTGAAAAAAAAATTCAATAAAATAGTGGTCCTCAGTGTCAGCGCAAAGGCCCGGGTCATGGCGGTGTTTCTCCTCAGACGCCCCCGAAGAGCGACGATGACGAGGAGCCGAAACCCCCCGCGGAGCCCAGCCCGGAGAGGACCCCCAGCGGGAGGCTGAAGAGGACGTCCGCCCAGGTGGCGATCTTCCACCTGCAGGAGATCGCCAGCGAGGAACTGCTGAAAGAGTGGCCCAAGAGGAAGGTGCAGCAGGACCTGGTCCCAGATGACAAAAAAGTGAGCGCCGCCCATCCCACCCAAAAGCTTGAACGACAGTATTTATCCCGGGCAGAGGGAGTCAAGCGACAGTATTTATCCCGGGCAGAGGGAGTCAAGCTTAAAGAGATAGTTCGGAATTTTGGACATAATGTCTAAATTACGACTTACCCATGATGTAGTTGATTGATGGAAACCATTTTCAGCTAATTCCATGCTGTCCCTTCTTTTGGACATACACACGTTGCTAACGCTAGCGCAACTCTATGGCAAGCGGTAGCATCCACTACCAAACGCACTTAAACATTCCACTGTGCACCCAAAGCAAATAAAATACGACGACAGTCTATCTGGGTTATTTTGAGTGTTTATACCATAATTTTTGAAGTCAAACTATCGTTGAATCCTTTACTTTGTGCTGACCTAATATTCTCTGTGGAAGTACGGCGGCAGAGCGAATGTGGCCATTGCAACTTGTTACTCTTCTTTGTTGTTGTAGTCGACCAGTGCCGGCAATACATTCGTAGGTAACGTAAAGTATCGCTCCCCCGATAGACTCGTCATATTTTATTTGCTTTGGGTGCACTGTGGAGTGTTTAAGTGCGTTTGGTAGTGGATGCTACCGGTTGCCATAGAGTTGCGCTAGCATTAGCAACGTGTGTATGTCCAAAAGAAGGGACAGCATGGAATTAGCTGAAAATGGTTTCCATCAATCAACTACATCATGGGTAAGTCGTAATTGAGACATTATGTCCAAAATTCCGAACTATCCCTTTAAGGTTGCCGTGGAAGCCAGCATTGAGAAACAGGAAATGTATTATACATAGCTTGGCGTTCCATATTTCACAGTTGTTTTTGTACGCTATCTTTTGTTCTTCACAATGGAGACAATGATCACGTGAACATAGCAAATAGCTCAACATGTGGAAATGGCAAAAAGCAAAGTGGGCTGGTGCTGCTTTTTGAGCCCCACGAGATGAACATCCGTGGCCAGTGGAGACGACGGCTCTCCACGGAGCAAACCAGTGGTGGTGCTTTTGGGGGACTGGGCGGCTCTAGGGTCACTCATCGGTATTCCCTGCCTGCTGCAGCTGGTCGTTGACTGGGTTAACCCACCCGCCCCTTCTCCCTTTCCCCAGCTGAAGTACGCTCGGCCAGGGCTGCCAGCCTTCAGTCAAGAGGTCCTCCGCAAATGGAAAAATGAGGTCAAACTGCAGCGGAAAGTACAATGTCCAAACCAGGTGAAGCCAATACAGAATTTAATCTGAAAAGCATTATGGATAGTTTTATTGTCCAGCATTCAGTTATTAATTTTGTATGCCATTACTGAATGTGTGTGGTGGTAATTTTGTTTTTCTTATTCAATTTTACCTGTTTTCCACAGGGTTGTGATTCAGTCTACACCAGTGTGTCTGGTCTGAAAGCTCACCTCGGTCTCTGCTCAAGGGTATGTGCTGTTATCCCCCTGTATCGCACGGTACATTTGAATAAATTCACAGTTAACTGAAAGAAACCACGACGACACAGCATTTCATGTAAGTGCTTTCATTTTGATTTTGTTTGAGCACCTGGGGTAGTTTCTTTTTGAATTTCCTGTTGAAGTACGGGTCCTTTTCTCTCGCCAGGGTGACTTCGAAGCAGGAAAGTACAAATGCCTGATATGCGATAAAGAGTTCAGCTCAGAAAGTGGGGTGAAGTATCATATCAACTCGATCCATGCACAGGTAAGGGAGCCTGCAGTGAGATTGTGGGAGCCTGCAGTGAGATTTTAGGCTGGCAGGTGAACACTGTGTCTTCGTGTGGATAGTATGTTATCATACTGTTCACCTGTCTTCAAATAAAGGCCTGTTTTGAGCCACATTTCACAAAAATTAATACAAGTATGAAGTATTTTAGTGTTAGACTCCTTGTTGGTGTTTCAGACTAACTTGTTATTATAATTTTTTTTTATCAGGGGGGTATTCCACAAAGCAGGATAAGCAGCTAACTCTAAAATAATATCATGAAATAACCTCAGAATTTTTTTTTAATATCAGCAGCTAACGACTAATTCACACTCCTAAACAATTCAAGTACATTTTCATCGACTGAAATCTCACAAATGTGACGATAAAGCCTTATCGTCCTCACACTTATCTGGATAATCTGATAATCCTGTTTTGTGGATTTCCCCCCCCCCCAGGACTGGTTCGTTGTGAGCTCGAAAGCATCCAAGAGCTTTGAGAAGCTCCTGAAGGCCAAGCCCAAGGCGACCAACGCTAAGAGCTGTGCTAGCCAGAGCCCGTCCCTCAGGTTCACTCCGGGATTCAAGGGCTGGCGGGACAAGAAGTCCCGAGGCGGCCTCATCTCCGGCCTGAAGACGAAGACGGGCCAGGAGGACAGGAAGCGGAAGGAGGACAGGAAGCTGAGCGGGAGGGAGAAGGACTGCTACGACTTCAGCAGCAGCGACAGCCCCAGCAGCAGCAGCAGCAGCGGTAGCTCCAGCAGTGACTCTGAGGCCGAGGGGCCGCAGGCCCCGCGACACGACAAGTGGGCCCTCAAGAGGCCCCTGGCCAGGGCTGACGCGGCCAAGCGGGCCAAAAACGCCTCCTAACTCCGCCCACCCCTCCCCTGCCTTCTGCACTTTTTGTGAAGAGGCAAGCTTTTTTTTTATTTTTATAATTTTTATTTATTTCCTTGAGTGTTTGTTTCAAGAAAGGGAAGTGTGACCAGTTCGTATTAATCACAGTTGTCGTGTTCTATTCGGCGAGAGCAGAGGCGGTAGAGCTAGCTCCTTTACCGCCATACTGTATGGAGTTATTTTTGCTTACCATTCTCTTTGGCTTCAGAATGCCTACCACTAGTACTAGTAGTAGTCATATGTCACTTACTTCATGGTGCAGCTATATTGCCCTTGGTTTATGCCTCAGCATTACAAATTCTTCCTATACAGTATTCCCGTAAAAAAAAAAAACACATTGTTGTTGACGGAAGGAGAATTCTGGTTTCAAGGCCAAAGGTTATAGTACAACCTTGATGTGTATACGTTACCTGAAGGACCTCCACCAGCAAGGGGCTACTTTACAGTATAGGTCTACACCAAAAAAAGGCTACACATTTGTGAGATCGTATATATATATATATATATACAGTATATATACACTGCCCGGCCAAAAAAAAAGTCGCCATTGCACCCGTCATGCATAGTGCCTCTGGAGGCAGTGTTATGATCTGGGGTTGCTTCAGTTGGTCAGGTCTAGGCTCAGCAACATTATGCAGCAATAAAATGAAGTCAGCGAAGTACCTGAATGTACTGAATGACCAGGTTTATCCCATCAATGGGCATATGCCAGGATGACAATGCCAAGATTCATCGGGCTCAAATTGTGAAAGAGTGGTTCAGGGAGCATGAGGAATCATTTTCACACATGAATTAGCCACCAGATTCTTGACCTTAACCCCATTGAAAGTCTTTGGGGTGTGCTGGAGAACACTTTACGGAGTGGTTTGACTCTCCCGTCGTCAATACAAGATCTCAGCCAAAAACTTATGCTACTCTGGATGGAAATAAATGTTGTGACATTGCATAAGGTTGTCGAAACAATGCCACAACAAATGCATGCCGTAATCAAAGCTAAAGGCGGTCCAACGAAATATTAGAGTGTGCAACTTTTTTTTTGGCCGGGCAGTGTATATATATATAATATACTCTGTAGAAATGTACAGCACATCAGACAGTATTGCAGAATAATGTTGAGAACCAGTTGCTGGCAGAGCTTGTATCTGTATATTTCAGACATGCAGAGGAACCAGAAGAAGTCCAATATGGAGTTCACACAAGAGGTTTTCTATCTGATGGTATGATTGTTCTTTTCTCTGTATATTTTTTAAGACTGGAGTAAAGGGACGGGCCACGAATGTACCTGTCATTCAGCTTTTGATGCATATTGGCTTGCATATAAACGTTCAAAATTCTACAATCGACGTCCCATGTGTTTTGGGAAGGGAACTGCATTTCATAAACAAAACATTAAAAGGAAAGTGAACTCTTAAAAATCTTTCTAACCCCAATTAATGTACAGGCTAATTAATGCATACAATTCTAGCATAGTTTACAGTTGAAGTCGGACGTTTACATACACTTAGGTTGAAGTCATTAAAACTAATTGTTAACCACTCCACAGATTTCATGTTCGCAAACTATAGTGTTGGCAAGTCAGTGAGGACATCTACTTTGTGCATGACACAAGTCATTTTTCCAACAATTGTTTACAGACAGATTATTTCACTTTTAATTCACTATATCACAATTCCAGTGGGTCAGAAGTTTACATACACTAAGTTGACTGTGCCTTTAAATTTTTTATATTTGGTCGCATATCCTTTGCATGCCATGACTTCCTGATGTCTGTGACCCAACAACATCAAAAGACTCTTGATATCTTCTTTTCTGGTACTCTTACAAGCGATACTATAACGTCTCTGCATTTGAATGGATCTCTGTGAATTGGGGGGTGGGACTAGATTTAGCGGTAAATTATGCTGGAACAGTATGGAATACATGATTGGTAAAATGGCTGTAAGTCATCAAGGGTCTGAGGTATCAAACAGGCCTCAAACCATCACTCTGCTGCCAGATATGCAGTAGATATGGATGGTTCACTTTAAGGGTTGTTTCTCTTGACAAACTTTCCTATTGAACTCTATGGAAAAATGATGATGTGATGATTTAAGGCTTGTTTGATATGTCAGACCCTTGATGACTTGGAGCCCTTTAGTCAACCATGTGTTCCATACTGTTCCAGTGTAATTTACAGCTAAATCTAGTCCCACCCCCCAATTCCCATAGAGATCCATTCAAATGCAGAGATGTTATAGTATCGCTTGTAAGAGTACCAGAAAATAAGATATCAAGAGTCTTTTGATGTTGTTGGGTCACAGACATCAGGAAGTCATGGCATGCAAAGGATATGCGACCAAATATAAAAGATTTAAAGGCACAGTCAACTTAGTGTATGTAAACTTCTGACCCACTGGAATTGTGATATAGTGAATTAAAAGTGAAGAAATCTGTCTGTAAACAATTGTTGGAAAAATTACTTGTGTCATGCACAAAGTAGATGTCCTAACTGACCTGCCAACACTATAGTTTGCTAACATGAAATCTGTGGAGTGGTTAAAAATGAGTTTTAACGACTTCAACCTAAGTGTATGTAAACTTCCAACTTCAACTGTATGTATTTTAACCACTTTGCCTTTGTGTCACCAACGTCACCAAATTATTTATTTTTTTCCCCGTTTTGTGCATATCTTCCCTGCATGCAGTGTGTTGCACATCATCTGGTGATTATGTTTAATTCAGAATTTAATGGGGGTGATAATCAGTTTTCTTTCTGTAATGTTGGAATGACCATACTTGCCCACTGTTGAAATATTAGCACGTTTGGGAGTTCTTTATTAAAATGCAAAATACCCAATGGTGCAATAGTTTTGTATGTTTAAAAGGCTTTTTTTTATTTTTAATTATAGTTAACACCATTGTCAGAAAGATCCATTGACAAATCACAAACCCATTGACAAAAACAATGGTACGGGGATAGCTAAATAAATCTTAACCAGTGCAGTCAAGATTGAATAATCTTTAAATATAGTTAGTTGTTCTAAACAGATTTATGACTGACTCGCCAACTAAATGTAATAAATTATTCCCAAAAAACTTTGTATGTTCGACATTTAATTTGTTTAACATTATATTTCTTTGCAGACAGTAGTTCATCTTGTTTTAAAGTGAAGCACTGTTTAATCACATATTAGAGTTAGCAGGTCCTTTTACTATAAAAAGGAGTGTGCTGTCTATGTACAAACCAAAGCGAGCAGGATGCATGCACTTTTAACCTATTGAAATGACCGTGTGTCCTGTATTCACCAAGCTGTGACAGCTGATTTCTGTGACTGACTGAGAGCTGTTTCTCCGAGTGCCCCAAGTATGTACACTTTCTCTGTTTGAAACACCTGGGAGACAAAAGGCGTGAGGATGAAGTCTATTTGTGCTTTGATGCTTAAATGTTTCACAATAATAATGTGTCCATTGTTTTTCTGTTTTTTTTTTTTTGTAAGAAATGTAAGGGATTATTTTTGAGCACCTGATATATGTATGTAATATATGTTCTTTTTGTGGCTAGCTTTATTTATAATGAAAAGTCTGTTATTGATTAGGATAGAGCACTACTTGTATACTCGCATTAATTGTATATTTCTTATTTGTATTTTTCTTATTTAGAAGTATGTACCTTTAAATTTTCTAGCTAGTGAAATAGAAGACTAATCATTGGATTAAAACATTTATGTACACACAAAATCATTGTCTTTGGTGATGTTTTTACTGTGACTTCACTTGACTGATGGAAATTGTTCTGTGTTGAATCTTAAAGAACAGATTGATCATCAAATCCAAATTTGACAAGGAAGCTCTCAGGCAGCTGAAAATGGCAACAACCCAAGACAGTGTTTCGTTCAGATATTTTTCTTTACAGGGAAGTCTTCCAGGGAAGTTTTGCACTAACTTAATACAGATCTCATTCATTTCCAATGCGCCCTATATGTTCCTTACTGGTGGAAAGAGAGGCATGAGCTGTGCTTTTGCAAGTTTGCCACTGAAAGGCCATGGCCAAACCAGGTCTCTCTTGTGAAAAAGATTATTAATCTCAAGAGACTTGCTGATCAGTCAACTTTAAATTAATAAATGTTTCACATTAAATGATTTGTAAGTGACCACCATGACGGGGTGGATTCTGTAGAAGAATAGTTGATAAGTTCTCAAGATATCACTTGGCTCTCTGTTTCGTGCCTCTAAACAGTTTATTTTTGATAGAGATAGGTTATGTTATTGAGACGTGAAATTAATAAGTGAAGTCTGTGAAGTGTTTGTAACATTTTAATATATGCATTAGCTACTATATTATATTATATTATGATTTATAATATTTATATAATAATATAAATTAATAATTATAATTATTATTATAATTATAAATTAATAATATTAAATATTTATATAATAATTTATAATATTATAATATATTATATAATATATAATATATTATACTATTATATACTAGGCCAACTTGAAAGTATGTTATGCCTAGGCGATGTATCAGCTATAAAGAATAAATGTACCATATCTGTGAAAAATATGGCATTGTCAACACTAGTTACTCTAGTGAGATGTGAGAAGAAAACATGGCTAAATAAAACTCAGGGTAAATTTTTAAAAATTAAAGACCGTGTTCTTCACAACCCTGTGTCCAGATTGGTCCTCAATACGCCCTACCTGTGGTGACAAAGTGAATTGCAAATAAGCGCTTTGTTATTATCCCTTTTGTGCCACACGGGGGCAGCAAAGAGACGAATAAACCACAGCTTGAGCCTTACGTGAGAATAAAAAATGGACGCCGTTGACACAGACATATATGTACGCTAGCGGAGTTGAACAACCATACAGGTTTTTTTCCTCATTTTATTTTTACCATATGTGAAGAGTTAGTAATCCGTTGGTAAGTGCATTGTAAAACAGGGGTATTGCGCATGTGGTGTGACATTATTCTCACCGTGGATTTTATTATCCTGTTAAGAAAGTTTGTAATTCTGTAAACAAGGATGTGGGTTTCGAAACGAGTCTTTAGGGGTCACCAAGCTGGCTAGCACTGCAGGCCGGTTATAGAACCAGCAGCCGGTTTAGAAGGTTGAGCTACTCATTCAATATCATCTACGGCGCTGCATTTCGCCAAGTCTTTTGTGTTGTGCTGCAGGCGACTTGCTAACGTTAGCAAGTCTATTTAATTTGGTCTCAAAATTCCATTTCATTTGGCATTTTAGCGCTCTGTCTACTTTAGAAAATTAGCTCCCTTGGATAGCAAGTATAAAATAACGACTCAAGCTGGAGGACAGTAACTTGTTTTCATAAAAATACAAAAGGGCTTCGCCAGTCCATTGTTAGAGTGTGATACAACCATATGTGATGTAACGTAGCTAAGCTAGAGCTCGTCTAAATCACTAGCAAATGTAGCTAGCTAACGTAACATTAACTCGCGCCGTGGGCTCAACGTTATGAGTGCGAGGCTGCGAGCCACTGGGGTGCATCATGTTGCTATTTGCCTGTTAAGTTACATGGCTGTACTACATCCCCGACTGGAAGCTGTTTTGAATGTTGAATAATTGGATCGCTTGAAAAAATTGTCTAAGTTACATTGAACACATGAACGTTTCCAACAAAAATTGTGTCAACTTGTGTGAAACGTGTCCCAAGTTCTCCATGACAAAGTGCTTCACGCCGTCACACCTGTCTGCGTAGACAGGTAAGTTAGCTGGCTGTCTGGCAACTAACTTACACTACACTTATCGTATCCCCACGCGGCTCAATAGTCAAGTGTTATAACGCTACTTAGTCGTGATAAAATAGTATTTGGCTTGTGGCATCCCTGATAGGTGAGCTGATAATGTTATAGCTTCAGTGACAAAAACATAAACTTACATGCTTAGCGTGCCCTTTTGGTCAGTTCTGCAGCTGAAGGATAAAGTGTTATTATATCATAGTTATATAGCTCACCTAGTAGGGATGCCACAAGCCAAATACAATTTTATCACGACTAAAGGCTATTACACTTGACTATTGAGCCGGGTGGGGATACGATACGAGCCTTCAAAAGAAGGTGACGCGGTGAAGTGTGTTAGTTGCCAGACAGCAAGCTAACTTACCTGTCTACGCAGACAGGTGTGATGGCGTGAAGTATATCATTTATTTCTCCAAAAATAATTCAAAAAATAATTTCTCCAAAAATAAATTTTTTAAACTATTTCTGTGTGGCAGCACCCTTCTAAAAGTTTGAGCGTGGTCTGACAGGTCGGCCCCTGTCCTAGGCATACTGATGTTGGACGTTTCTCCATCAGAAACGCCGTGACGCTGATGGCAGCCACTGCCCAAGACGGCGTCGAACAGGGGAGTGAACTCGTGGGTGTACCCCAGGGGAAAGGCGCGGGACAGCAAGCTGAAACATCCCGTGTCGAAAAGGAGACGCCTCGGGACACCCATGCAAGTTCTAAGGATACGAGTTTGGCGGACGGTCCCACTGGCAGTGCTCAGCTTTGCGCAGGTACAGATCGCGGGCCAGGTGTGGAGAATGGCGCGGGCTTGGACAACGGAACAGGTGTGGACTCCGCCCAGGACATTTCTGCACATCGGCAAAACATTGACGAGTCGACATGTGAGTATCTGACCTTATATTTCTGTATTATGTGCTCTACAGGTTATTGTAATGGAGATTAAACAGTAATAGCAAATAAAAGCAGTACAAATGCTGGCATGAAACGGTTCATCTGTTTTTTTTGTAATTCTATGGTGCTTGTAAAATAAGGACGTTTTATGTTTTTATGTCTTTTGAGTGACGAGTTGTGAAACCCTCATTGCCTCTCCATAGCTCAGCAGGACGACGATGCACAACAGATCTCTGGTCACCTCTCTGATGTTCCTCAAGACACCTCATCGGCTCAGCCGCAGAAGAGGACTGCGCGATCACGAAAGAACCCCAGACCCATGAAGGTAGCCACTTCCCCAAAATCTGCCACCCCCAGCTGTGCTCAGAGTGAGGAGGCCACACCACAGAAGAAGAGACGCGGAAGGAAACCCAAGGCGGAGACTTTGCCTCCTACTGAGAACCTGCTGGCCAGTACCCCTACACCCCAAAATCAGTGTGAGGCCGCAGAGGAGCAGGAGATGACCCTTAGTGGCAGACCGAAGAGGAGAGCCGCCAAGGCGTAAGCAACTTTGTCCCCTCTTACCTGCAGCTTTGTGTGCCATGGCGATTTGCCACTCTTCACTGGGAGGTTGCTGGTTCAAATCCCTTCTAAACATAGCATTGCTTGCCTTATCTGAAGTTTCAGTAAGCACTGTACTGTATTCCGTAATGTCTCCGTCCCTTGGGAGTATAGTGCCTTCAGTTTAAATTGAATGTTAGCAAACATTACAGAGAGCATTCTTAAAATTTTAAGGCCCAAAGTTATTTGTTCTCTAGTATGTTTCTTTTTTTTCCTGTTTGCATCTGAAGAAAGTGGCGATGCACTGTGAATTAGTCATGCCAAGACAAAATGGTTGACTGGTCTTGAAGCTGATCGTTAAGTGTCTACGGTCCTTTTCAGGGCAATGGAATACCTCCACTCCCTGGTTGAAGATCTGGATGTTCCGCCTCCGAGTTTAGCGAGGAGGGAGGTCAGGCCCGCTCCAGCCTGCAGCTTCGTTCAGCCCAAGGAACGGGCCCGGACGAAGGCGAAGAGGGCGAGGAAGAGCACGGCCCGTATTAAGGACAGCACCAACAACGCCAGCGGGGATGAAGACTTTGTGCCGGACTACGAAGCCGAGGCCGAGAGCGAGGAAGAGTTTGCCGGGGACGACGAGCCCGTCTCCTGCTTTGAAAAGGAGGTGAAGGGGTTTTGTCACGCGGCGCCCCGGCCCAAATCTCTGCATCACTCGGTGGGTCCGGTTTCCCCCCATTTCCTGTGAAAGTTGGTCAAATTCAAGGTGGTGGAAGTAGAGACAGGATGTGGAATGGATGTGGAAGTTCACCGTTCATATGACAGGTCTTTTTTTTTTTTTTTTTTTCCCTCTCCGCAGAGTAAACCCAAGTTTCAAGGCAAAGCCGCCAATGGCTTGATGAACAGCGTCATGGGCCCTATCTGGCGCTGCGCCGCTCTCACCAAACAGTTGTAAGCCTCAGTCCTCCAAGCTGTTCAATCCGCCTGTCGCCCTCACACAGCTTATGAGCAGCTGAGCACCTGGGAAGTTGCAGGATATTAATGAATCGGCCTTGTCCGTCTGTCTGTCCTGCAGCCGCGAGGAGTACTGTGCTTCCTGGGTCTTCCCTGAGTGGATCCCGTCAGCCAAGGACTGGCGTTTCCTGTCTGCGAGGTGCGGTACGATCCTCCTGCGCATCAAATGAAACCGTCTGTTGGCAGCCATTTTAGGATTCTATGTGCATTTTCACCTGCCTCTGAATCATGAATTGCTCCTCAGAAATACTTCTGTTCACCGGGTTTACTATGTTTGTATTTGTCTTCTCTAGTGTGAATCGGTGGTTATTTTTTGTCCTAACGTGGTGTAGGGGTCAGATCGCGAGGTCTTGCGCCTGAAGGTTGTGAGTTCAAATCCAGGGTGGATCGTGGCTCTTGAGTCCTACCTCAGTTCCTTTTCCCACTCAAACCAGGATGGATGGTTTGCATTTAATGAAATGGAAATTCACGTTCATTCAACAGGGATGTGGCACTTAGTGCATAAATACTACCTAAATGCCATTTTGTTGTTGCCTTAAGGGAGGCAGAGACATATTTACCCAAGGAGAAGCGGTCTCCAGCATTCAGAGTCTCGCGTGAGGGGCTCACTGAAGACGGCACGCCGTGCAGAATTAACAGGTAGGCACATTAACAGTGACCATCAAGACTGTAAAGCTCTGACCAGCTACGGGGAACCTCGTCTGTAATATACCAAAAGAGAAGCCTTTTCTTTTTAACATGTAACCGGGCTACTCAGACGTATTACATTATATAGAATAATATATGAAATATCTTTTACCTCACATTCTTGTTTGATCATCAGTATAATTAGGTTTTTCCTTCTTTATCCAGTACCTATTTTCATATGTATTGTGCTTTTTAGTACGTTTATTCAGTCAGATTTCTGTCCTGCTCATGGAAAAGAACGCTATTAAACGCAGTTTTTGGACTGTGGCACAGTATATCGTAGCTCAATCTTAAACCCGCATACGAATCTCCTAGTGGGGCCAGGGGTTCGATGCTTGGCTGTGGCCCTTGCAGACTCTGATCCTCTGTACAGGTACAGGGTACCTTTCTGCTTTCACCCTGTACCAGTAGGACAGCGGACTTCCTGTTGTCCTTTTACATTCAAAAAGACAGTTTAGATTTTTAGATGGATGCATGGATTCATAGATGACTCATACCTCAGCGTCTGTCCCCAGGTTCGACTCCGTACCCTGGCACGCCGAGCGATGGGACATGGCCTTCTTCGTGGGCGGCCCGGTCTGGTCCATGGAGTGGTGTCCGTGCCCGGACGGCAGCGCCAACAGCCAGTTCGCCGCCATCTACTGCAACAAGGGCATGGACGACCGGCACAAGACGACGGGCACGTACTCGGAGCCCGTCCTGCTGCAGGTCTGGGACCTGGGCGAGCTGCAGTACGACGCGTGGTGAGCACCGCGGCACGCCTGCTGTAATGCGCAGCGAACGACGCACTGCTGCGTTCGGGATTTGCCAGACGCTTCCTGTCCAAGATATGAAAAAGATTTACCTCAGTTTTTTATTGCGTTATCGTTTGGCTACTGAGTTGTAATACTTTTTTGCTTTTTTCCTTCTCTTTTAAAAAAATGTGTTTTTCTTTCACTGCTTTAACACCCGCTCTGTTTCCAGCCCCTCGTCCCCAGCACAGCTGGCGTATGCCATCGCCCTTGACGACGGGTGCATATGGGATATGAAATGGTGTCCGAGCAGTGCATGGGAGCTGCCTACAATCTCCAGAAAGGTAGTCCGAACATTTCCATTTCGTGAACGCTTATCCAGAGCCACCTACACAGCAGTAAGCAGTATACAGTATGTTCACAGCTTACTTATTTAATAGGGTACGGCGGCAGTGCCTCGCCTGGGATTTGAACTCGCAACCTCTGTATTATAAGCCCAGTTCTCTCACCATTATGCTACGCCGCTGCCTCGGTTGGTTGTGGGGGTACAGTATTGGCCCAGTGTTTGCTGTTGGATGTCTTTCATGAGCTCTAATGGTTCTGCCCCCACAGACACCCCATATGGCCAGACTGGGGCTCCTGGCTATCGCCTTTTCAAACGGGAAGGTCGCAGTGTACAGCCTGCCACACCGGGACGCCTTGATGGCCGTGAGGAAGAGCCAGGCTAAAGGTATGGCTGGGGAGGTAGCGCGCCGCTAACCGCGTCTGTGGCAAGACACCGGCTGTGTCCAAATCAGTGCCCTATCTACTGCGTCCTGTTTACTGTGTACTAGCATACTGTATACTGTTTAGTGACATGCAGTATGCAAAAAATATCCTCCGTGCTATTTTCAGCGAATACCCGGAAATATCATTCGGGGATATTAAGAACACTCAATTTTCAGAATTGACGTGTACTTAGCATTTAAAAAAAAAAAAAGTATACTCAATTGGCATACTAAATAGTGGGCAAGTGCGCTGATTCGGACACGGCCACCCTGCCCTAATTTGTGTTGTTGTGAGTGTGTGCAGTGTTTCCTGTCAGATCCCTGTAGAAAGAACAAAAAAAGAGAGGCCTGGTCCAATAAGTGACTATTTATTTATCAATGTGTACACAGGCAGCGCACCTCAAGGTCAGTTTATGGCCAACAGTTAGCTGAAACCCAATACACGAGGCCGCACCCATAGAACATAACCACCAATTATTGCCCTCCACGTTGACGATCATCCCACTTCCTGGGCAGCGCTACACTCTACACTCATCACTCCCAGGATACCCCTGTTCTACCACTCCCAATGTCCAGGTGCCTGCCGTCACGCCACGAGTTAGCTTGCCGTCGTGGCCTTAAAGCAGTGACGCCCGACACACATTGGCTCCCAAACATTAATGAGACAGCGTGAGATTATAAACAAGTGAGATTATAAACACACAGGTGCGATAATTAGGCGATATGATGACAGCAGAACAGAGCGTGCGCTCAAGACATTCCAGTTCCCTCCCTGTTCCAGCAGGCCCATTTCCTTTACTAGGCCTCTCGGCACTCGCACAGAAGGCCTGAACCGGTGTGAGCGTGAGTTCCAGCACGCCACGTTCTGCCTTCCTTTTTACCATGAACAGCGGGCATCAAAGAATCTGGGTAGAATCTCTGGCGGCTGGTGCATTTATGTACCCTTGAATCAATTTTCACCATTCTGTATGTATCTGCAATTGACGGCAGCAATTTTATAATCATGTCAGTAGGGGGCGCCAAATATCCTCAAATTGTACCCACCACAAAATTCCCATTAATACACCTACTGTTTCTGGAGGAACAGAATATGCAGTATTAGTTTTTTTTTTTTTTTAAACCAAAAGGTTTAAAAAATCTTACAGAGCAGTGCTGATGGTAGCATCTTTATTAAAATTTTACTGTAACATTACCATCAGTATTTTGCTGCTAATTTATCTCCGTCTCTTTTAAATTATTTGCATTCATCCGTTAGCCTATGTCCACCTTCAGTTCGGCCCACGGTTTTCAGTTTGTCTGTGAGCGACGGCTTCATAAATAATCATTATGAGCCGAGCTCCTGAAGCGTGACCTCAGAACTTAAAGCGAAATGGAAAAAAAGAATTGAAACGGGAGGATGCTTTTAAGGCGGCCGCGTCACCAATGGCGGCCCGTCGTTCCGTCGTTCAGAACGGCGCGAGCCTCCGCGCTCCTGATGAACTGTAAATCATAACCACGCCGTGTGACTCTGCGGCCCGGTCTGGATAAACCCGCCATCGATACGCCGCAGACCCCTGTGACTAGAATGCAGAGAATAGTGCTGGTAGGCACTAATGCAGCGGCCGGCTGCTCGAACTCACTAACGGACAACAAGGTCCTCCGACATTCAACACTGACAGTCTGTGTATTTATTTAATTTTACTTATCCCACCACAGCACCCTTCCCTCCCCCATACCCAAAGGGCTCTACAGTGCTCCCATTTTAGGAGCTTTTGCTCCTGAAAATTGATGTGCCCTAACTGGAAAAATAATTTAGGAGCACATCTACTAAATGGGAGGCTTTAGTGTGCTCCTAAATTTTCAATTTAGGAGCTCATGTGCTTCTTGGAGAAAGAAATGTTAGCCTAGAGCTCTGCCCCACTTCGAAGGTCAACTTCATTACAGTTTGATTAATGAATGTGTTTATGCAGGTGAACCCCTCAGGAGTCCCCTCACAAACATATACCCAATTACCCATAAACCCCTGGGACATGGGTGGCACTGGGTGGATGGGAGGGGGGGGGGGGGGTTATGAACACTGACATTCTAAACTGACACCGACCCTGGGTGTCTCGGTGGCGTGGAACACTACCCACATGCTCGTTGCGAGCCGCGACATCGGCGGTTCGTATTCGGCGGTTCATATTATGTCTCTCCCTCGCTCCCCATTCTTCCCGTCTTGCTACACTGTGCTGTCCGATAAAGCTGAAAATAAATTTAATTAGACAGCAACCGTGCTGTGACTTTAAATAGAATTCATAGTCCTAGTCTCATTAACGTAGTGTTTAAGTGTACTTTGAGTATTTGACTATGCAGGTAGAGCTCGAGTGTCATCGTACAGGTTCCAGCTGCTAGTTTTATGTTAAATAGGAGAAGGTACACCAACACATTTTGCTACCTGCTTTGCCTGCTTTGAGTACACTGCCTGCTTTGAGTACACTGCCTGCTTTGAGTACACTGCCTGCTTTGAGTACACTGCCTGCTTTGAGTACACTGCCTGCTTTGAGTACACTGATTGGTGCTTTGGCACGTTTCTCTTGCCCTGTCATAGCGAGTGTCTGTGTGGCCCTTCCCCCTCCTGCTGTATTATAATATGGGCAGTTCACCAGCAGGTTGTCTCATTGCTGGAAGTCCCTGTCCCGGTGATGTATGGACTGTGCGCTGGGCCTGCTGCATCCTCTGATAGCAAACGCATTATTCCTGCTGTGTGCTACGCTATCCTCCCGGGGCGGGGCCGGCATTCATCAGGGAGGGACAGTCCCCTCCCTACTGTCACACTAACCCTCCTCATACACGCTTATACATACAGCACATACACACACACTTATACATACAGCACATACACACACACGCTTATACATACAGCACATACACACACGCTTATACATACAGCACATACACAGGTATAAACACATACCTACACACACACGCTTACACATACAGCACATACTCAGGTATACACACACACACAGCACATACACAGGCTTACACACACACACACACAGCACATACATACACACACATGCATATGGAGCACATGCATACAAACACACACACCGCACCCATCACAAAGATATACACGCACATGTATGCACACTTTGTCTTTCATGCACACACACATATACACGCACATGCCATCACTGCGGGCCACATATGTGGTGACGCTCACATGCATGGGTATTGGAATAAGCAGTGGAAATGTGGCGATCACAAGTCTTGATATGGATGCGGCATTTCAGCCAGCCTGCGTTACCAACGCTTAGCAGAGAAAGAATGATGTACCTGCCATTTTGTGTCAGTGAGAAGCCTTATGGTCTCCATTTCATCAGATTACTTCTTATTACAGGAAATCCACA
The DNA here is from genome assembly GCA_029718625.1 of Synaphobranchus kaupii. NCBI lineage: Eukaryota > Metazoa > Chordata > Actinopteri > Anguilliformes > Synaphobranchidae > Synaphobranchus > Synaphobranchus kaupii. The sequence goes on along the minus strand of CM056381.1, from coordinate 10,969,860 downwards.
ATCAGTGGAAATTTCCTCATCAGCCTATCCATTCCGCAGCCTTTTAACAAACTGATTGGAACTGATAATTAAAGCGCAGATGGTGAATATCATGTGCTTTGTACAGAACCACGGGCAGCTGTCTTGAATGTGTTATGGATACACGTACATATATCGGATGCTGAGCAGACTGTTTTAAATCAGGGAAAATATATTTCGTTTTTTTTGTTTTTGTTTCGTTGTTTTGTGTCGACATTTATTCATTATTAACCCCAGATCCCGGGTGATCTCTTTTGGAGAGAGAGAGAGAGAGAGAGAGAGAGAGAGTGTGTGTGTGTGTGTGTGTGTGTGTGTGTGTGTGACAATAGGCCAGATTAATCAAAGGCCTACCTATCCCATCCATTACCTTTCCAGAGGAGTAGCTGTCTCTGTCAGAGGCGACAAAAGACTAAGCCCCGTCCCACTTGGCTTCATTATTCAAACGACTGACCATCAAAGCGGACAAAGGCGAGCTCTGCGCCTCCTCCAGGAGCTGGCGCTGCCGCCCAATTCCCATTATTCCCGCCTCAGTCCGGGAGAGCCGGCATTGTTGGAGGGTGACATTAAATTGACTTTACCCCCCCACCCCCTCCCCCGTTCCTCAATGCATCGGGCGCCCCTGACAGCCCGTAAGTCACTGTCAGGTACCCAGCGGGCCGGTATTGGGGCGGCGGGGGCTTGCTGCGGGAGATAAGGGGAGCTCGGCGGAGGTTAATTAATGGGACCGATCTTTATTTTCCGATTGCCAGGCGCTTCCCCTCTATAGGTCGCTTTCTGTTTATTAACCCGAATTTGCGGTTTAATGTCCGGCTAATTACACTTCTCTCCCGGCCGGCCCTCGAAGGGTCATTTCCTGGCCCCCCGAACACAGCGGCTCCATCTGAAGTGGGCCGCCGTTTTAGCTGCGTTTCATCTTCATTTGTGTGTCAGGGGATCAAGGTGAACGGCCATTCGGTGCCGACCAAACTTTTCAACCGAGGGGACATTATTTTGCGACGCTACATCAGACCGCGGCTTTCCGTTACTTTTAAAAAGCTATTACTTAACGATTTTATTTTGACCAACGGCCTTATCTACGCCGGCCTGCCCGACTCGCCCTTTATTCATTGCCCGTTGATGTTCTTCGTTTACCGAGGCTGTTCGAGCAGCTCGCCGGATGACTGCCCCGCTCAGTTTCGAGAAGAAAATGTTTGTTCCCAGTGCCGTGCGCTAGGCTGAACCTCAGGATTTAAGAGCCCTAAACGGGTGATGAACCCCGTCTCTCGAGGGCTGTATCCAGGTGTTATTTTTTCTTTACCCCAATCAACCTGGCTCAGTTAGCTCATTAGCTGGATACACCAAGGGCAGTTCCCTAGTACAAGATACATGAGCAGCTGTTCTTGCTGTTATCCATTAGCTTATCGATACATTTTGCTAAAATGTCACATCGCATGAATGACTGACTGGCTTCAGTAGTTGAGTATAAGCATATGAAGTCCAGGAACAGATCCAGCCCTCCACAACAGGGTCCCTTACCCCTGGTACCCCTGGTCTATCTCTGTTGTATTTCCTTGGCCACAGAGGCAGTGGATCTCCGTAAGCACAGCTGCACTAGAAACTGCGGCGGTAGCTTAGCTTAGCATAGCGCACGGCTAACGGTCATGCGGTACGGTAGGTCTTACGGAGGGGTTTGGCATGTAGACTGGAAGGACTTGGCCGACCCCTTCATATCCGCCTGCTTTCCTTCACCTTGAACCGTGGCCTGAGGGGAGGTGACCTCATGGGCGGGGTTGAGGAGCTCACAAGGCGGTCACGGTTCCCCAGTCACTGCTGGCCTTTCAAATGGTCCCTGGAACGTGGTAAGGACTGAAGGTGGGGATGGGGGGGGGGTGTTGGGCGTTTAGGGACCTGTGAGTATGGCCTGCCGTGGAGATAGAGCCAGATTTCCACCCCAACCCACCCCCAAGAAAAAGGGTTGGCAAGTAGGCTGCCTCACAGTTCCTATCACCGCAAAACATGTTTCCCCACAGACGCCACAAAGGGCTACACTATAACTGCGCTCTGGCGCATTGTTTGTGACAGGCCGTCTCCAACACCCTCCCAACTCATTAGACCTGGGAGATAAATTGGGCGGACAATTCCAGCAAATTAGCTAGAGGTGTTCTGAAACAAAAGCCCGGCTTTCTTTGTTTTCAAATGAGTGTTTTCAGTTTGTTTGTCGCACTGTAAAACGCGCTCGGTTAAGCAGTTAAGCAGAGCAGGCCCCTAACATCTGTACGTTTGGCTCAGATAATTATAAATAGCTTTTTTGTGTGTGTGTGTGTGTGTGTGAGTGTGCCTGTAAAAGAGAGAGTCGGGGGCGGGGGCGGGGGCGGGGGGGTGAGAAGCCCTCCTTTGCTCCGTGGAGATAATTTACTAGCTTGTTTCCATCAGACAAGGATCTATAATTGAAATGACAAAAAAGATGCATCGCTACGCAGTTGTTAGTGTTTGAAGTCATGAATTTCAGCCGAGTACCTGACACGCCTTCACCCTCGGGCTGTCAATCAGGTGAGCCTTAGTCGGCCTATGGGGAGGGCTTATATTTTGGCGCTGTCCGCGGCGACGAGTGAGGGTGCACAGTGAGGGGGGGGGAGGGGGCGGGGTAAAGGCCGTGCGAGGGAGGGAGGAGAGACGCCTCGGCCTGCAGCTTCCTGCGCCGTTGCCATCCACCGCTGGGTAACGCTCCCCACGGTGATGATTAGCCCAGTGTCCGCCATTACGCACTTACAGGCGTCTTTTCGTCAGGAATCAATGCGCGTGGCAAGTGGACGTCTGAGCTTACCTCATGGGTTATGAGGCACTGCAGTCTGGTTTTACTCACGTACGCGAAGAGGTCACGTCACGCATTCATAAGTAGGGTAGCTACGGTAGCTGAGGCCGCTAGTTCACTAGCCTTTTTTTGGCCACGTCCCCCTTGAAAAGGCGATGACGACCTCAATGGGGCTCTCTTCTGGATAAGTCAAAATTAATTAAAATTAATGAATAAATAAGCTGACAATTATTAATTTTGCTACCTAACGTAATTGTCCTGAACAGGCAATGTGGTCCAGGAGAGGCTACTTTGCTAGTAGTCATTCAGGGGGTAAAGTATTCACTTAAGGAATGTACCAGTGTACCTGCAGTCACCCGGGTGTACAGTCCAATGTGTTGTCCACCACCCAGTGCCTAACAATGGGCAGTGTTGTGTTTGTCAGCGTACGTACGACATCATAAGGGAGGAGGAAGAACCAAATGACGGATTGGCGGAAGGTCGCTCGTCCGTGCCTCTGTTCGACTTTCTGGCTCGACGCGGCCCGTTGAAAATGAAATTTTCGGCTGGATCGATGTGTTTTTGCGGTTCCGCGGGACAGGTTTTCTGGCGGTGGACCTGGCAGCGGGCCCCGCCGAAGTCTGCCGCTCACATTAAAGAAGAGCATTCCGGGGGATGAATTGTACACTGTCTCCACGGTGATGAAACGCTCGCCGCTCCCGCCTCATCCATAACACGGCGCGGGCGCTTCCTGAAGTACCGACGGCTCTTCAGTCCACCCTGTCAGAAAAACGACAAACTGGCTTTCGTGACCGAGTCTTCACCTCCTATCTGTATTGAATTCACTGCTTTTTTTTTGCTTTTTTTTGGGTATGCCCTTCCATTCTTTTTTGTGAGTGTGTGTGTGTGTGTGTGTGTGTGTGCTTGTGCAAGCGCCAGCATTGGCACGGATGTGCGTGTTCGTGTGCGAGTGTGCACGCGGCACTAATTCATTTAACTCATTACTTTATGCAATAAAAGTGATAAATATGTGGTCAAGCATTTATAAAGTTTATGAAATGGTTGATAAACAACTATTTATGTGTTTTCCAATAGGGGCGGTCAGCCAGGCTCCAATGATATGCCAGGTAGGTCAATAATTTCACTCGAAAATACATCCAGCCAACATTTCACACACAAAATAATTCTAAAGGTTGATTACTTCTGTCCTGTTATGTATTTATATGTGTTTAAGACCCTTCTAATTTCTATGCACAGTTTTGTTTGTCAGACAGTCCATGCATAGAAGGCCTAATTTGCATTTAACTAAAACCTTCCTTTGGTAAATATTGTCACTATATTGATACTTTAGATAGGAAAGCTGCTTGCTACATTCAGCAAGAGCATCTGACGATTTTGATCTTTAATCTGGCGATCTTGGTCTCTAATCTGACATTATTTTAATCTTTTTTTAAATGGAGAACGTTGATGGGAGATGTCACTGTTCACCACAGTGACTGAAATTAATGGTGAGCAGATTATATCTGCACCAGATTAAGGAGAGTCCAGTGACCACATGGGTGAGAGATGTCTGGGGAAGTGTTTATGTGCAATAGCAATATGAAGCCAAGTTTTATTTGCTACGTGTAACAACAAGTACAAGTACCAGTACATTGAGATTCTTACCCCTGCTCTGCTATAAGTATGAATATCAGCTGATGTGTGGTGAGCATTCTGGCGCAAAATGGCTGCCGTTGCATCACTCGGGTGGGTGCCACACATTGGTGGTGGTTGAGGCGAATTTCCCCCTCATCATTGTAAAGCGCTTTGAGTGCCAGGCATTATCATTATAAAGATGACGTGATAAATATAAGTGTTAAGCAGTGCTGGAATGCTCTCTGCCCTGTGCACAGGTAAAGAGTGTGGCCGTCCTGAAAGTGGGGGCCATCCAGGCTGAGGACGCAGCCCATACCGGTCAGTGTTTCTGCCTGGACTGGCTGTCCGTCAAGCCCCATAACATCGTGGCGGCCGGCTTCTTCGACGGTACGTATGGAACGTGGTCCCCTCAAAGCACGCCGCCAATAGAACGGGGAAGGGCGCCGTTCGCGTTTCGGTCGAGCGGGTCCGCGCGTCGGCGTCCCGCGGTCCGACCCTGACGCTGCACTTTTAACGGTGCGGGAACGTGCAGTCGGCATGGCGATCGGACACAGTTCCAGTGTCTGTGGAATGTGTCCGTCGCGGGCGTCGCCGTCGGACCTCTTAAATTTAGTCTTCAACTTAAACTTTAAGGTTTGTGAAACACTTCTCTTCTGCTCTTCTGTGGCTAGGCTCCGTGGCCCTGTGGAACCTGAACACCAAGTCCCTGCTCCAGCGCGTACGGGCGTCGGACGGCTCTGTGACGCTCTACCCCTACCACTCCTTCATGGCCCACGACAACGTCGTCCAAAGCCTAGCCTGGTGCAGAGCGTCCAGGTACCGCCCACCCAGCCCACCCGCCTACCCGCCTACCCGCCTGCCATTCCTCCAGCTGGCCCGGGCATTACAGGCGGGGCATTAATGTTAAAGAAATAATCATTTATGGTGTGATGGAAATTCTATTTTCTCTTCTTATGACCAGGGCTGAAGTTGTCAATCATACAAATATGGTTCCACAGCAGACAGATTTAAACACAATAAGACTTTTCTTTCTCTTGCAAGCAGAAACAACAGAATGAGAAAGCTCTAAGCTAAGCCCTCTGACTTCTCAGAGAAAGCACACAATATATATATCTTGACACACAAGCATAGGCGTTCCCTAATACCCAACCCCCTCAGAGCCTTTGCCTCATGCAGAGGTCAGGTGGCTAATCTTGACAATTAAGATAGTGGTTCTTGTTTTGCAGTTTCGCAGGAAATGACACCGCTTTTTAAGAGACATAAAGAAGATGTTCGTTCCTGTGATGTCAACAGTCAGCTCAAAACGTAGCCTGTGGCCTTACTGACTCTGAATGCGGATATCTAATCATAACAACAACATAGCATGAGGAATGAACAGAATGTTTGTTTCTCATAAGGTCCTCTTTAGTCCATTTCTATGCTTACCAAGCGAGTTTTAATGCATTAAGCAAAGCACATTGGAAAAGAAAATTTCCCTTACAATGGTGACCTCACTGCATTCATATGATTTTTCCTCTGGAAGTTGGCTCCACTGAGGTGCCATCCCTTGCACAGAATTGTGGGAAATCGGGGTTAAGAATCAGAACTCTTATGGTGGAGAATTGACATAAAAGCCATTACCATAATGCCGGACTCAGTTTGAATAAAATTGGACAAATGACAAAAGTGCTGTGCAGTATGACTCTTTACAGAGGAGCATATAGGCACTTAAACCCAGATAAAGAATAGAGCCCCTATTCAGGCCTACCGCTGCACACTTTTATCCTTTGCCTGAATGGAATCAGGTGTTAAGTTATTATTTAAGCCCGTTTTTAACCCTGTTTTTATTCTTCCTTTACGTCCATATTTGGAATGTCCACTTGTACACGTTACGCCTTTTCACTCCTTAAACGAGATGATGAGCTTTCGGCAGGTAGCAGAATGAACGAGCGATTTTCTGCAGGAAACAAAAGTGCATAAATTTTAGCCATTCAGAGTGACAAAGAATCACGGGGTATAAGGGCAGAGGCTCACCGCCCCTTTGCCCCTGAACCCCGTTTCTTCTGTGCACCAGAAGAAGGAGAAGAAGCTGCTTTTGGGTTAAGACTGGACTCCCACGTCTGACGCGTGGCCGCGAAGCGCTGGGCAGGGGCCGGGAGAGCCGAACGCATTGCTATTCCACACACGCCGCCTTTTCTTATCTGCGCAATCCAATATGCCCGTGGACCGTGAAGCCCCGTTCACCTTACGAGTGAGAGAAGGAGGGAGAGAGAGAGAGAGAGGGGAGAGAGAGAGAGAGAGAGAGAGAGAGAGAGAGAGAGAGAGGGAGAGAGGGAGAGAGGGAGAGAGGGAGAGAGGGAGAGAGGGAGGGAGAGAGAGAGAGAGAGAGAGAGAGAGAGAGAGAGAGAGAGAGAGAGGGGGAGAGGGAGAGGGAGAGGGAGAGAGGGAGAGAGAGAGAGAGAGAGAGAGAGAGGGACGCGGGGCGCCGCGGAAAAGCTCATTTTGAAAATGACACGCTGCCGTGTTGGGAGCGGCGAGGCGGTGAAGTCGCGCGTGTCGCAGCCCCCCCCCCCACCCGCCCGCCTCCCCTCGTGTCGCTTCAGGCCGAGTTCCTCTCCGAACACGGTGCGCTTAGAATTTTAATGCACACATTCAATTACCGGGGTACAAAAAAAACATGTGTGTGAGGGGGGCGGGGAGGGGGGGCGGGGAGGGGGGCGGGGTAAACAGATGGCTGAGCAGCGAGCAGAAGATGTGAGTGGAGATTGTTCCGGATGCCAGCAGTCGCTGTGTACAATGTCGTGTAAACATTCTACCGCAAGTCGGATGGACGCTCACGAGACGAGAGACCAAATAGTTTATTTATTAATTAACATTTACTACCTGTTTATTTAGATGGTTTACATTGAAAGTATGATTTCAAAAATGTAAAATTAATAACAAAATTAACATTACATTTGAGAATCAATCGTACTAACGAATGTAAGAAAGTTGCATAAGAAAATTTATATTTTCAATGAAAATTAAAAGAATTTGGTTTGAAAACAGTTTTTTAATGAATTAGCTCATACTTGCAGAGTGTTTTTCCGAAACTTTTGCCCACTTTTACCAACTTTGAGAAAATCAACATTTTTGCATGAACAATCGCATTTTTATACTTAAATTCCTAAGAAAAATAGTGTAAAAGTAAAACTACAAATGTATTTTCAGTATACATTTATCAAAAGAAGTTATAAAGAGTATTATTAAAAAGTAATTTCAAGGTGGGCTGGAAAAACATGGTTTATCAAAACTGCTTAAAAAATACATTTATATCCATGCATTTCCATTTTTATGTGTTATGGAAGGAAAAACATACAGAAAAGTGGAAAAGGATTCTATATAGAGGCATACCCACCTTGTGTATGTCATTTGTTCAGTTGAACCTTTCAGCATTTGCCTGAGATGCAAGCCATTCTTAGCCAGTGTTTCCCAGTAAACTCTATAATCAATCCCAGTACATAATACTATGTGCACAGTGTGTTCAGGCTTTCATACATGTAGACTGTTATCACTGTTGGGGGAAGACCACACAAAGAAACGCTCTCTTTCTTGGCAGCTAATTCCACACAAAAACCTTTTTATTTGATGTCGAATTGCGGCCACATCTGGTGCAGTTAATGAAACCTTTGCATCAGCTGTAAAAGCTAAAATATGAGCAGGTCAGTGCCGTGCCGTGCCGTGCCATGCGTCACCTGTGCAACAGAGCGGCAAAATATCATTAAAAAGCCTTAGATTGCGTGGTGATCATCCTTAAAGTATTTGTGGCAGGACAAGCTGACTGCATTACACATGTTTATCTGCAGATTTGTCTTAAAGGCCCGTGGCCATAACTGTCTTTGACAAGAAAAGCGCTGTGAAATGTAATATTGATAGCCCGTGACATATTATAATTTCAATCAATTTTATATACGAGACATTTATGGCCTGAGAGACGGATCTATGAGGGAGGGACACCCCGCATTCATCTCGACTGCACAGCTAATGTCCTGAAATGAAGGTCCTCGAAATTAAGGCCGGCTTAACTGAACTGTCCTTTTTCTCAGTGATTTGTTGGCGACGGCCGGCGACGACAGGATGTTGAAGTTCTGGGACTTGAGGAAGACGTACGAGCCGGTCAGCATTTACAAGCGCTACCTAACCACAGAGATCTGCTGGCCGCTGATCTGGTCGGGCGTCTTCGTGGGCCAGCAGTGTTGCTACGCCACGTGAGTTACAGCCCAATCTCTCTGCTGCTGATGGGCTCCAAATCTGTGATGAAGGACTTCTCTTTTTGCTTAAATGGGCTATGGAAATGGAGACTAAAGGTCTTTGTCTCACTTGCAGATATGGCCAGCACGGAATCCATTACATCGACGCAGGATACTTGGGCTATAAGCCATACTATATGGCCCCGAGGAGAGGAACTATATGGGTAGGTTTGCCTCAAACATACAGGTTACAGACACCCTCTGTCCAAAGGTTGAAATTAAATCGAATAATTCACAGAATTAGGATCATTTATCAAACGTAAGCAATGACATTAAATGGCGACATGGTGCCAAGGCAAGGTGCAGCGCTTCACAGGGAGTGCGGCGATAAGGGCCCTTATCGATAAGGACCCCCAGGATTACCCAAATGGAGGAAAATGACCCAGTTAAGATCTCCAGTTTGATGTTGTATTGTACCGAAAACTGCTTACTCTAGCGCTGAAAGACTGGCTCTGAGAGCACTTTTAAAGGCCCTGAGCAGTGTCCTCGTTCTGTCAGAGAGGCATTTGGCACATATGCACTGCCACGGTAATGGTCTGAATGCGTGTGTTTTTTTTCGGGGGGAGAAATGCTGCCTTTGCAAAACCATTCAGCTTTTTCCCCCTTACTTTCAGCCTTAAATCACAAAAGAACATTCTCAGTACATTTAATTTGTCTTTATTGGTTTTTGAATTTCATTATCCAATAAAAGCATTTTCTTTTAAACACAGTTTAACCATACATCATTTCACTATTTTTTTTTTAAAACAGACTTTATCAGGGGGGGAATTTTTTTTATTTCCCTTCCCTTTTTAATTTTACATTAAAATAAACATAGAACAATCAAAACACCACAGAAAGACATCACATAAAAAAAAAGGAAATCAACAATCATCTCCAAACGGAGACAAGAGGACAAAAACAAAAAAACAAAGGACATTGAAATGAAGAAAAAATGTGTTCCCGGGTTATTGGGCGGGCAAATGTTCATGTATGGTTTCTCTCTTCCTTTGGGATGGAGGGGGGATGGACTAAATTATCAGTTCTTTCCAATGGTCTCAGTACATTTAAGGCTGTGTAAATGAGAAATTTAACATTAGTTGAATATGTTCATCAGGACAGTTGGACTACGCCAACTGTACAGTTAATTCAGGTCAGCGGTAGGGCTTCCTGTTTCACCATTAATGGCTGCAGAGTGTAGATTGTCCTTTTATATAGTACTGCTGTTCTCATTAAGCCGTTTGAATTCAATTATGTACTTTGTTCTGTAAGTTGCTAAATGGATGTAATGTAGCGTAAAGGATGTAAAAGATGGCTGTGTAAAAGGGGCCGCTGCCGTTGCAGAGCGCCTCCTTCTCTGATTGGCTGAACACCTGCGTGACGGCTGACAACACGGGGGAGCTGATCATGATCCTGCTGCCCGACCTGAACTACAATCCCAACACCCTCAAGCGCACCGCGGAACGCCGATTCGTACGTGCTCAGCGTCGCCCTCGCCCACGGCTCTGCCGGTCATCTCACACCCATCTTAGTTCTAGCCTGCGTCCCCAGTTTGTTTCCAAACGGGCGAAGAGTTGTGTTTGGCCAGTGGGTTTTTTTTGTAGGCTCCCTGTGGGGTCCACACTCATTTTGTGTCTGGTTCACTGTTATTCACACAGGAAGGAAGCCGAGGTAACCGATAGAGACAGGATCGCAGTACAGAAGTTGACGTGGTGGGGAATCGGGCAGGTCATGAAATTAACTTTTTCACCCACTGGCCAGAGTGGCTTGTGGATTCTAAAAACCACCAGATATTTTCAACATTTTACCAGCCAGTTACCTTTTACAATAGAACTGGTTGGTTACCTGCCAAATAGGCTGCTAGAGTAGAAAATCTTACCAGTCACAATGAAAATTTTACCAGCATTTGGCTGGTGGCGGGTGTTCATTTCATAATCTTGTGTTTGCATGTCGGTTGAGAGTGAGCTACCCCACGGGCCACGCCCCATAACCCCCCAACGTGCCACGCCCCACGGGCCCCGCCTCTTGACGTGTCCCTTTCTTAACTCCGTTGCCCTCTCTCCACCCTCGATAGCCCGTGTTCAGAGCCGAGATGGTGCCGTTTCCTGGTTCAAAGAGAGAAGAGTGTAACGGTCAGGAACCGCAGACCTACAGTGAAGCCGTGAAGAAGTACTTCCTCCATTTCCACGACATGGACATGGTGAGGGGAAGCTCACAGGAGACGTTAGAAGAATGTTTCCACGGGTTTATGTCAGTACGGAGTCATTCTCACACTGCAGTGTGTGTGTGTCTGTGTGTGTGTGCAAATTTGTAAATGTGGGAGTAGTATGGTTCTGTTTCTGAGCGTGTGTATACGTATGTGTCTGCATGTGTATATAGTACATACATCTTAGTCTGCATGCGACTGTGTCTCTGTATGCAAGAGTAAATATGAGTGTGTATGCCAGTGCGTAGGATGTGTGTGTGTGTGTGTGTGTGTGTGTGTGTGTGTGTGCGCACCTGAATGTGTGTCAGGATGACTGCAGCCCTCCAGAAGCTGATGTCACACACCATTAGTTGATGCTGAAGAGAGAGAGAGAGAGGGGGGGAGAGAGAGAGAACAGCTGAATTTATTTGGTTAGTTATTTGCCGGACACAGCTGGGTGAGCTGACTGCGTGCGTCTGAAGCGACCGCATTTGAGGAGGCCGGTGAAGTGGAGGGGAGGGGAGGGGGTTGCCACGGAGACACTGCAGCATATTAGCGACGACTCGTCCCGGGGGTTGTGAGCGCTGCACCCTTCATTAATTTAAAAATGAATCTCCCTCCCGCCCCCGGGGTCAGCCATCTGTCCGTCCGCCCTTCCGCTCCGCTGGGTCCGCCCGCGCAGTCACGGCTGACCGGCCGTGACCGTTACCCACAACACCCCCCGGCCACAGCCCCCCCCCCCCCCTCACAGCTGATACACGTGTGTCACACAGCTTTGGCAAGAGTGCAGTGGGATCTTTCACCTGGCTTATTGAACCCCACCCCCCGCAGCCATATTGGTCTTGAACCGTCTCACCTGCTGTCCGGCGGATTTAACGGCTTCGCCCCTCCGCTTGTCCTCTCCTCTCTTCTCCCACCGGGCCCTGGGGCAGCGTGTATCAGCTGTGCTGTAGAGCAGTGGCTTTGGAGGAGGAGGAGGACTGGGAGGAAGAGCAGGAGGGCCAGATTCAGAAAACCGCCGCCTCTTTTTTTAGCGGGAGGCTGAGCCGACGGTAACGAAGGGGGGGGGGGGGGGGGGTTAGAGATGTGGAGCCCCTGGCCCCGGGAGCCAGATGGCTCGTTAATCTAAGGTGCGTTCTGACCGCGTTCGCTCTTCCCCCACAGAGAACGTTTAAGAACGCGTCGCAGAGAGCCCCGGTCAAACGAATGCTGGCCACCGAAGCAAAGGGCATACTGCCCATGCACAAGGTGCCCCTGGGCTCCCTGCACAAGGTGAGTCTCTCCCGCCATCTCACCCGGCAACCCCTGTTCATCTCCATCACAGCACATCCACAGGTCTCATTAATGGCTCGCAGCATAGCCCAGTCCAGCTGTGTTTCTCGGTATGGCTCACTCGTTTCTCATTCGTTTCTCATCAGAGCTCATCGACATTCCTCAGAACTCTTAGTACAGGTCATCCGAATGCTTTAGGGCAGCTTGTATGCAACTGTCCGCAGGGTCTCTTCCCAATCCCTTAGCAGAGGTCATAGGAATCCCGGATCTATATCATCCAGGGAACTTGGAAGTGTCCATTTTTCCTTTTGTCTGCGTGTGGAATGTTCCAGACGGTGCCTCCGAAGCCAGCTTCAGGGGTGGAGGCCATTTTGTGGAAAACGTCTTCATTGCTGTTCTCATCGTTCTGTCACCGAGTTCACCGCGATGTTCTTTGTCTTTTCACAATAGGAATGGGTGGCGCGATATCCTTTTGGAACCTGGTTTTTAATTTGTCAGGAGAGAGAGAGAGAGAGAGAGGGGGGGGGGGGGGAGGTGGGAAATAACAGCAGCGCAGGGCTCCCTGGGTTATCCGGTGCAGCGGTTAGAATTTTTCTCCTGCAGTAATGGGAGGTGGGAGGGGTGGGTGGGGCTTGATAGCCGGTGATAAAGACAGACAGAAAGTAATGGCCTGTAAAATGAGGAAAATGTCACTTTGAGGCGCAGCAGTAATAATGGGGGGGGGGGGGGGACGCAGGGGGCCAGGGCCAGGAGCCCAGGTGGAGCCGACGGGGAGAGATGGAGCCGCTCTTCCGCGCAGTGACGGCCTCAGCGATGACAGGGAGGGGGGGCGGGCGGGCCCCTGATTCTCAGAGGGGATCCCGATAACATTCATCCCAAATAGATTACAATAGATCAGCAGTAGGCTGGAAAAACATGATAACCCACATGAGCTGTGACAATAATAATAATAATAAAAATAATAATAGTATTTTTGTAGTGTTTTCCCCTCTGCTTCACAATAACACAATAAAACACTTTTTACGTGGGATTGAGGTTAAGGAACCTGAATTGTTCCAGTAAATATTCCCCTGTATATGAATGTACAATATGTAAAATGTAACGTAATGTAATAAGCAGTGATCCCAGTAGGACATCATCATGACATCACAGGACAATTGGTTATCATCTCAAAATGGATTCAATTCCACTGTCACCCTGCATAGGATAGATAGAGGGAGAATAATAGTGTGCATCTCAAGGTGTTAATTAACGCTGTGAGAAACTGGTGGGGTCAATTGCAGTGTGCTTATCTGGAGTTTAAACCCCCTCGACCACAGAACTGCATTGCAACTGGAACAGCTAATCCTTATTTAACAGATTTGTATGGCTGTTCCAGTTGTAAGGGAATTCTGTGGCCTGGAGGTTTAAACCTGAGGTTTACGCTCCAGCTATAAGTACGCTGAAATTGACCGGTGGCGATCGCGTCGTTCTAAGACGCCTCTCAAATAACAGCACACCTTCAAAGGGTTAATCAATTTTTCGTGAAACTCCAACGTTGTGAGGACCGTCACGTTGTTCAAAAGCACCCGGCAGTTGATCAAGACCCATCCCGGTAAATAAATGCTCACCCGATTACACACATACACACTGCGTTCCCTGTGGAACGACATCAAACTAACATCAGGCAAACTCCGATAATGCCTGTGCTGAGTACTCCAGCGTAATTAAAGCGAGAGTGTAATGAAATGCTTTATTGCCAGCATTAGACCAATGATCCAGAGACAGCAAGGGGGGGAATGAAGGTTAAGCAGTCTGTTAATGACCAAGAATTGATCAGTTTGTTAAGTGTTTTTGCTGAATTTTTTTTTTTTTCTCCGCTCAAATCGACAGCGAGATTAGTATTCTTTAACCACTGGAGTGAACCTCTTCTCTCATAGGCCCGCGGGTAGCTCTGCCCGTGGCATTGTGACATCATCCTCGTGAAAGTGTCAGTTGCAACAAAGACAGGCGTGTCTTTACCAGCCTCTGATCTGTCTCGCCGTGTTACTCCAGCTGAGAGCCTCGCTGTACTGCGCTGTGAAGTTATGAGTCTGACGAAGCTGACACTCTGAAGTGAGGTCCAGCTCATCCAGCATCTGGAGATATTGCTGTCAGTTGCACTGTAAAATGTCCAGTGTCAATTCAACTATACCCGAGTACATATGGGTCCAATTGGGACCATATGTTCTCTATAAGAGTTGATTTAACACTGAACATTTTACTGTGCAACTCTTCCAAAGAATCATGACCTTGTGTAGCTGGAGCTCCAGTGAGAGGCATTGACCTAACGTAACACTGGCTGTAACTTGGCAGAGCCAATCGGATTGCAGGACACCAGTCTCGTGAACTGTGACTTCCCCTTCTAGAATTGCCGCCGTGACCCCCTCCCCCCTTCCCTCTCCGTTTCGGCCTATAGGTGCGTCTCAACCCCAACATGTGCAGCCAGAGCTGGGTGCTGTCGGCCGGCCAGGCGGGCGTGGTGCGTGCCCACTGCCTCCGATCCATGAACAGCCCCGTCGTCGACAAGATGGTGCGGGAGAGCGAGGCGCAGTTCAGCGCCATGTTCCTGCCTCAGGGAGCCACGGCCAACGCGAGCGGCACCGCGGCCGTACGACACAGCACCGAGAGCACGGTGAAAGTCCTGTGACATCACAGAAGGGCCTCCTGAAAACCCCGCCCCCTGGGGGAGGCTGCAGGTCGTGTGACATCACAGAAGGGCCTCCCGAAAACCCCGCCCCCTGGGGGACACTGCAGGTCGTGTGACATCACAGAAGGGCCTCCCGAAAACCCCGCCCCCCTGGGGGACGCTGCAGGTCATGTGACATCGCAGCAGGGCCTCCCGAAAACCCCGCCACCTGGGGGAGGCTGCAGGTCATAGAAACCCCATAATTACAGGGGTATCAAGCCCTGGTAGTCAAGACGACCGGAACGGGTATTTTAAATCACACTTAATTATGATTCAGTTTTTATATAGTAACTTATTATCAGTGTATGAAAAAAAAATATTTTGATACAACCTTAAAATTGTTTGTTTTTATTTTTATATGTATTTTAGTTTTAGAATATTGTACGGACATTTCTATTTGGGATCTAGTAGTTTTCCCATTGTAATGTTAGACCATCAGCACTGTTGACTTGTCAATCTGTGCAGTACCAAAACCTGTCTTTTCACTTAATTTTCCTATGTTTTCTCTTTCAATTAGGATTTTAAATTTCCTTTTCAATAAGTCAATTTCTTGCATTGTGTACTATTAAAATGTGCTTTCTTTCCTACATGGAACTCCTTCTTTTTGTTCTTCTCTAAATGAGTAAGTGTGACCTCAGCCAAGGCCTTAAGGGTCCCTTAACTGGCCCCTCAGTGCATCAAGCACCTTATCACCCATAATCCTTTAGCTGAATTGTGTTAATGGGGCCTCTTGTTTTGGCAAAATAGAGGTGCAATACTGGTGATGAAGATGATTTGAGTCAGTCTGGCTGCACCTGACTTTTAAGTTCCTTGTTTTTTTGTGAATCGTGTATTTTGGGAGGATATGCTGTTCTTACAATACAACAGCTGTTCTAATTTACATTTACATTACATTTTAGGCATTTAGCTGACGCTCTTATCCAGAAGTTGTCTTCTGCTGATATATTGTGAATTTTAATCAAAATCTTTAGTAATATAGAGCACTGATTGGCTAATTGCACTTTCCCCATCATTTATATCATCATGTATGAATGTCTATTATTGGTCACTATGTTTGCAGATTGTTGGTACATGTACAGTGTGAAACAGGGCCAGAAAGGCTTGGGATTTATTGTGTGCTGAAGATTGCATTTATGAAGCTCCATGTGGAGTTGTTTGCTACTGTAACTAAAATGTTAACATTGAAATAAGCAAAAGCACTTTCTTCACTGAATTAGAATTTTGGTACCTTGCAGAGACATGTGATTCTAACCACATGGCTGTTTATGGAACCAAAGCCTTTTGCTGAGTCTGTAGTGTGTGATCTAACCGATTAACTGTCAACGGTAGATACTTTCTCACCTGTTCAATATGTCATCCTCAATTAGTGCTTAGAGGATATAATTGGATGAGTAATTCAGACTTTCCCAGAATCACTAAGGAGAATAATTAAGGGGCATTGGTTGCAACGATTATTAAAGCTGGAGTACGCAACTTTTTTTAGAAAAATATCAGGGAACGGTCATCTTCAGTTGGTAGCAATCATAGAAAGAACTGTTGTGAGAGAAATCCAGCACCATACACCATACTGTGTATATACCAAGGGGCCAAGACTGGGCTTTCGTTTTGAAGCTCACTTCCTGGTTGGGCTGGGAGCGGCAATTGTGCCGTTGCTCACTAGTGCCACTGCGATTGGCTCCAGTATAGGTCTTTCACTATGTAAGTCAATGGCAGCAATGTGGTCAAAATACTCAGTCAATAAATTTTTCCCACAAAATTTTTTTATTGCAATAGGTGCCTTTCCTTCATCTAATGCCTCTGCATGTGCTGATTTTTTTTAAATATTGTGTCGTTTGGACAGGGTATTCACATTTGTTCAGGACCAATCAGAGGGACAGGTTGAGTCCTCTTCGGCTCCACGGAGTAGGCGCAGTTTGTACAAACGGGCGGTGAAAAAGACATCCGAG
Organism: Synaphobranchus kaupii; assembly: GCA_029718625.1. Lineage (NCBI taxonomy): Eukaryota > Metazoa > Chordata > Actinopteri > Anguilliformes > Synaphobranchidae > Synaphobranchus > Synaphobranchus kaupii. The sequence continues at coordinate 10,953,080 of CM056381.1, read as the reverse complement.
CTTCAATTCAGTTTTTACAAGGCCGTGGAAAGGCAATGGGTGACGTCACAGTGGCTTTGTCCATATTTTTATACAGTCTATGGTATATACCCTCAAATTCTACATTCTAAAACCAGCAATTCGGCCCAAATTTTTGTTTACAAAACAAAGTGGCTCATGACACAAACCAATCGAAGAGATTGGCCGTTTGCACGTTCACGACGAGGTCTGTGGGAGCAGTGGGGGGAGCAGTGGGGTGGGGGTGTGTCTCTTTCTCTGTGGGCAGGGCCAAGGGATGTTATGACTTTGAAATGTTTTGACAACAAATGCGACCACTGAGAAAGTTGCATACTCCAGCTTTAATTGCAAAGATTATTTCTCCATATACAGTGCCCTCCACAATTATTGGCACCCCTGGTAAAGATGAGAAAATGGGTTGTAAAAAATGATGTGTTGTGGGGCTGTTTTTCCTCCAAAGGCAGAGAACCGTGTTAGGGTACATGGCATCAAGTACTCCATGAAATACCAGGAAATTTTAAATCTGAATCTGGCTGCCTCTGCCAGGAAACTAAAACTGGGTTGTCATTGGATCTTCCAGCAGGACAATGATCCAAAACACGTCCAAATCAACACAAAAATGGTTAACTGAACACAAAATCAAGCTTCTGCCATGGCCATCTCAGTCCCCTGACCTAAACCCCATTGAAAACCTGTGGGCTGAGCTGAAGAGTGCACTAGAGAGGACCTAGGACTCTGGATGATCTGGAGAGATTCTGTAAAGAGGAATGGTCTCAGATTCCTTGCTCTGTATTCTCCAATTTTATTAGATGTTACGGGGGAAGACTCAGTGCTGTTTTATTGGCAAAGGGAGGTTGTACAAACTACAAAGTATTAAATGCAGGGGTGCCAATAATTTGTTAAAAATTATTATTTCTTGATGAGGGATTTTTTTTTTCTCAGAATAAATTAACTTCAATTAAAGGTTGGATTTTTCAAATTTTTTCAGTGTAAGATTAAGCTAATTCACCAAACGGTGAATTTTTTAATAACCCTTTTTACTCTTACCAGGGGTGCCAATAATTGTGGAAGGCACTGTATGACTTTATTTATTCGTGCACTGGGTCTGAAAACTAAACTTGCAACAACAAAAAAGAATGAAAATGGCTGCATTTGCATATTTTTTATTACACTTTACAAAAACTTCACTTTACAGATAGACACTTAAAATATCAGACAGCTTTGTAATGGCTTGTGGTTTCATATCATATGCAACAATAGTCACCATAAAACATCTATACATTGGAACTTACTGACAGATTTTATACAGTGGACAATTTTATTTACACATTTTCACAAAGTAATCACAGAATACAGCAGCTTGTGTATTTACATCAATCACAGTACAACATGGAGCTCTCACACGGAACACTACATCATTGGACAAATACGAATCTTGTGTTTTAACAACAGCCCGGTGTACTCTACATGATTTTGCTTGTAAAAATGAAAATAATTCATCCCCAATTCTGTGGTTGCTACATCCCCTGTAGTAATTTAATACAATGTAAAGTGATAAAAGGGGAAATATTTGAACTTGTCTAGCCGTATTTACACAACCCCTCATTTTAATTTTATGGCCGAGAAATATTTTTTACTCTACTCAATTTAGAATACGGGCAACAGATCTGATGAAAATTCTCTTTCCAGTTTGGCAGTAATGTTGACAAAATATGAAATATTAAATTTTTTTTCATTAGCATTACCATTCAGTTTACTTCAGTTTACAGTGTGGTGCTCATGAAAGTGACATGGATTGAATATATCTTAAGGGATTGTTTTTTTCCATTTCTCCCCAATTTCGAATTTCCGAATGTACATATTTCAGCGCCCATTGCGGCAATGAAAGCACAGACAAAGCACGTGCTCTCCTCCAAAGCGTGTGATGTTTGCCGCAGATTTTTTATCACACCGCAGTCAGGCTCGCACAGACACGAGTCGACCAGCAGGGGTCACTATTGAGCAATGAGATGCTGTAATCCACTAGCCAGCCGACTGCAACCTTCCCATCCCTGGGCGGTGTTTGAGTCAGTTGTGCCACAGTCGGCACTGGCACGGTCCATGTGGGAACTTCTTCGTTCTGACCCTGGTTTTTTTGTGTGGCTGAACATGCCAGCCATTTTCTTCCAAAGACAATAATTATATAATTCCTCAAAGTCCATCTACACTCACTCTGTACCACAGACTGTATCAAAAATATAGAGAAAATAAATCATTGGTCATATTTCATACTGGAGTTTAACGGTTTCATTTCGATTGGTTATTATTTTGTTCGATTTTAACATGGCTTACAAATGGCAATAAAATATTTACATTTTAAATATAGTTTCATTATATCAAAAGTGACCAAAATATAGAGTTCTACGAGGATATTTTAACGACTGATAGCAGCTAAATCCTCATCTTTATTTTCAGATTGGCAGTCTGATTTGTTGAGATTTCAGCCCAAGACAATTCCTCACAATGGGCGAAGGAAAAAAGAACCACACATGCATTAAGTGTTTCCTTGGAACAAACGTATCCCTTTCCTTGTTAGGTTACCACGGTTTTTATAGTTTGAGGTACGACATCAATTTTCTACGACAGGCATAAAAACAACAAGTAAGGTGGATATCTGTGCGATGTTTCAAGCAGAAACGTTTGGCTTTTGTGACATCATGGTATGTCGTTTGCAAGTTTGACTTGATGCTTCTTTTTTTGCGTGATAAACATCGCTGTACAATTTATAATTGAGAATCACACTAACCATCGTCACGTATGTTTGCGGGCATGTGTTTTGCGAGTCATTTGGACAGCTGGGGATCTGTCAGGTACAGTAGATTGGAGTTGGGTGTCTGAAACTCCGGCACCCTGGAATGTAGGAAGGTTGTTGCGGCAGTGCGGAGACGGAACCAGAGACGGAAACGCTGCACGGTATTTCACAGGTAGGAGCGATATTTAAAATGTGGCCACCGCATGCTAAAGCCTGGACACTCACATTAGCCCCAGCGCTATCACGTCACGAGGCATCAGACCTGAGTGCGCAGTGATATATGTAGGTAGGCCTACAGTGTTATGTGTGGCACCATACAGGCAAAATTCATTTTTATTAGGCCTTAAAGCTTTTTTTAATGCAACCATTATGCATTTAAATGACATTATCTACAATGTAATTTCTGTCAGTGTGGAATATAAAGAGGCCTACTGCGCAATTACCATACAATATTTCATTATGCCTTACAGGTATTTCAATGGGGCAAGCGAGGTTACTGAACATTTTGCAATTGTGTTTTGATATGCAATTGCTTTGCAACGTGTGATTGGGAGTAAACAAACTAAACTCTGTGGTAGGCTAGCTTTATCTTCCTTATCGGACATTTTTGTGATGTCCTATTTATAGGATGCCTTCTCTTTCATGTCTGAACAAATGCAATTTTTTTATTTTGGCAAAGGCTCAACATCATTAAGCCTGAGTATTATTGCTCCACTGAATCACATTGCAGATATGTCATTGTGTAGCGTCTAATAAAATGGATTTAAATAGCTTTTTCGGTTGCCACATCAATACAATCTCCTGCTCTCAGAGCTGTGACTGCTGTATACTGCTGTTTTAATGTTTTAATGGTGGAAATGCTGTGTACCCACTGCACTGTCAGCTGTGTTATCGGAGCCATCGTGGGATGCTAAAGGCTGCACATTTCAGCTACCTGTTCTGGCCCACACGTCGTCAGCATTTCAAAGTAACGCCGTTCGATGACAAGTGAGGACAGGTCTTTTTCACTGGGGCTATTTAAAATCAAAATCATCCTCTCACATTTTTTTTTGTTGAAAATGTAATTTGTCCTGCTGCCATATCTCAACGATATTGTAATAGAAAAGGCAATATTGACTAGTGTATAACTCTGGATGTGGCGCCTTCTTACCAGACCAGTTTGGAGTACATGGCTACAGGCTGTAAATTGGGTGTAAACCACTATTGCTGTGTTAGCACTTCTTGGTAATACGCACCCCTCACCATACACAAGCCGGTGCGTATTATGTTATTATTTTCTCTGTCCTCCGCAAGGGGGGGGATTAAAAAACGTCTTCAAACTTGTAACATGCTCTATATTGCCGAAAAGAAATGCTGTTTAATTTTCCATGGTGCGGTGCAGGGGTTTAGTTCAAGTTTAGCGAGATTTGCGGAAATGGTACGGAAAGAGCAAAAGCGCGTCCCCGAGTCCGGGTCCGGGACGCTGGTGCGTTTGCGCGTGGATTCCATCTCTGGTTTGGACCCCCAGTGATGCTTTTAAAATGTGTATGCGTGTTCTGCTCTGGTTACCTGCAGCAGACCCCCCCTTCCTTCAGAAAAAGCACGGCGGTCGCCGTGGAGACCTCAGTCAGTAGGGTCCTGGCAGTGGGTACAATAGGCCATGTCCTCAGAGTACTGCTCCACCTGTATGGTGGTGCTGTAGAAGCCGAACTTGGTCTGGAGGAGCTCGGTGGCCTCTCTTAAGACAGTCTGGGGATCGGCGTTCTCCTCTGCAAAAATAAAATACAAATAAAAACATCATAGAGAGAATTCACATCCCCATCACTGTAGATGCCCTGAAGGAGTGCAATTGTGCTGGACCCTCATCGGCAGACAGCCACTAGCCTTTCTGTGCTCAGTGTTGATTCAACTCAGAGTTTCTATGTGGCCAATAGGGATCACATGTACTCTATTAGTGTAAAATGTACACTCTCAGAATATATTTAACACTGTTCATTTTACTGTGTATCCAGCTATCTCTGTGTCCGTTCAAAAAAGGAATGCATTGGCTTATCTGCAATGTAATCTGCTACTTAGCGGCAACAACATCTGTCCAATTCCCACCTGTGGTAAATAATTAACAGGAGCGGGAGTCTTCTCCGTGATCTCTACTGACGCGAAGTGGCCAAACCTGGCTCAATTAATTATTTTAAATCGTTTAAAACCTGTTAGTCACTAGTAGGAATTATTTCGGATTGAAATAGCTTTCATCACTATTCAGGACAGAGTCCTTCCTTCGAAAGGTTGTACGTTTTGCTTGTAGACCCTTGATCAATAATAGGACACGCCCCTGCGGGAAGTACAGGGGCGTGTCCCCCTGTAACACATGTCACCAAATTAAATTCTCATGGAATTTCCGAGGAGTATTTTTCAAACTTGAACACCAAAAAGAGTTTAAATAGTTTCAATAATCAGGTGGTCCAGGTGCGCTGGAGTCAGGTGCGCAGGGGGGGCACGCAAGCTCACCGATGGCGACGTGGACGGACAGCAGGGACTGGCCCAAGGTCAGGGCCCAGAGGTGCAGGCTGTGCATGGCTTTCACTGCCTTCAGGGACAGCAAAACGTCCTTCACCGAGTTGAAGTCAATGCCCTTGGGTGCACCTGTGGAAGACCAGCGGAAATACATTACACATACTGTATATTTTTTACATAGTATCCCCATTTATACAGAAGGGTATGCATGTCTAGTGAAGCAATGCAGGTTAAGTAGAAGTCTGGAGGTGATGAGGACAGCTCGGACAGAGGTGGATTCTCTATTTATTGTACACTGCCTGCTCAAAAAAAAAGTCGCACACTCTAATATTTAGTCGGACCGCCTTTAGCTTTGATTACGGCATGCATTCGTCGTGGCATTGTTTCGACAATATGCAACGTCACAAAATGTATTTCCGTCCAGAGTTGCATTAATTTTTGGCCGAGATCTTGTATTGATGACCGGAGAATCAAACCACTCCGTAAAGTCTTCTCCAGCACATCCCAAAGACTTTCAATGGGGTTAAGGTCAGGACTCTGGTGGCCAAATCATGTGTGAAAACGATTCCTCATGCTGCCTGAACCAGTCTTTCACAGTTTGAGCCCAATGAATCTTGATATTGTCATCCTGGAATATGCCCATTGATGGGATAAC
>CM056381.1:10889170-10946647 GCA_029718625.1 Synaphobranchus kaupii | reverse complement strand
CTTCCCATCAGCCCCGGTCCTACTCGACACAGAGGTGGGGTGCAGTTGTCCTATCTGAGGTACGAACTGAACTGCGCAGTGAATTGTATCTAAGGAGGCAGGATGCTTTGCGTTAGTGGTAACATGAGAGCTTGTTTTAGGCCCATTTCAATATGACCACTGTTTTGGTAGGACTGTTTCTAAAAGGATGAAACCTTGTTCTAATGAAGTAGATTTAAACCCAGGGAACTAAAAGGATTTTAACTGGCCAACTCTATTTATATATCTTTTTAAGTTTTACTGGTTTATCAGGGAAATAAAGGTTAATTTGAACAGGAGAATTCTGTTATAATAAAGGTGATTTTAATGTGAACTCCGCCGAGTTTAATAGGGGAATTCAGTGTTTTAGTACAGCTGATTTTATCGGGGAACTAACTTGCAATAAAGCTGACTATAAAAGGGGAACTCGTTGTGGTGAGTTTAGTGTTATGAGGGGAACTCTGTATTTTCGTAAGCTTGACTTAAACAGGGGAGCTTAGTGTTTTAATAGGCTGGGTTTTGCTTGGGCTCCGGAAAGCTGAGCTTGAGCTCTCTGTCCTCTCCCGAGACGGGATAAAATGGGGCCCGGCTCCCTGATGGAGACTAGAGCCGACCTCAGCACAGCTGTCTTTATCACGGCTTAGACCTCGACGAGGGCTCTCTGTGAACTTTGCGAAATTTTATGATCGAGATTAAATTGAACTTGAGCAATGTAATGTCTGATGTTTAAAGATTATAATCAGTGAAAATGAAATGGGATTCTCTCGCGCTTGAGTCATCGCTGTGAAGTGCCTGTCTGGTGGAATCATCCTTTCTGTCAGTTGGAAAATAAGCCAGGGAACGTTGGGGTTTTTCCCCGTGTCTCATACAGTATAGCCTGGTGTTAAGGCAGCTGTAACCAAGGTGACAGTCCGGGGGACAACTGCACGGGTGATTAAAAAATAAATTAATTTAAAATTCCTCTCAAAGTTTTCATATTCGCATTATTTCATATTCACCTGGGCCCTGGGAGCTTATGTGTCCATTGATATTATTGCTATAAAAGCAACTGACTTACTGGAAAAAGTATTATAATCAAATATAATAAAAAAGGACCTGCGTTCTCAGCAGTCGACTTTCACATCAGCTGTCTGAATGTATCTACTGTTAAAAATGCCTCGTCTCTCTCTCCCTCTCTCTCTCTCCCTCTCTCTATCTCCATCTCTCTCCCACTCCCTCTCTCTCTCCCACTCCCTCTCTCTTTCTTGCTAAATGGCTGCAGAAATCTGTCCTTATAGTAGTATCAGCTATAAGCGCTACCAGTTCGACGGGATGAAAATGAGAGATTTCTATTCAGTGTTCAAATGTCCAGTTCAACCCTGGTTGTCGCTGCCACTGACATCAACACACTTGCCGAGGTGGAACTGTAGAAGTCGCGTACGCTACAGGTTCTGGGGTCTTGACGTGCCGACAGTTAGCGCCTTATCAGCGCTCAGCCCGAGACCATTATCAGCTGTAAACTCCCTGTGCTTCTGGGAGAAAAAAATATCTAAAATATGTTAAGTATCACTTGACTGTTTCTTCGCTTAACTTCCATAGGCAGTGGAAGTCTAGCGCTGACAGTGGTAAGCTTTCACTGAAGTGCAAAATGAATCCTCTCTCGGGGCCAAAATAAAGGCCTTTCCCCTCAGCTGTCGTTGACAGGAAATAAATATTATATTTTTTCAATTTGAAATAAATATCATATGAATATTATCAATATACTGCAAAACTGCACAATATATGGGCAACTATATTGATTATTGTCTCCGTCACATATTGCAATGTGTGTGTGTTTGTTGTATACACTACTATTAAATATATTTTCTAGAAATAACACATATTTACGATATATTGCAGTATATTAATTACCGTATATTAAGGGCCCCACACTGTGCCGGGCGCCTGAAAATCTGTCGCATGTGCTGTCAGGCCTCCAACCCCTTGTGGCAGTCGCGGGGGTCCACGTCCATGTCCACCGGGGGCCGCTTTCGCTGCCCGTCCTGCCGGCACGAAGTGGTCCTGGACCGGCACGGAGTCTACGGCCTGCAGAGGAACCTCCTGGTGGAGAACATCATCGATCTCTACAAGCAGGAGTCTACCAGGTTGGCTCTTAATCATCATTATCAACCTTTATTTCACCAGAGAGCCTAGAGCTGGGGTGGGCAACACCAGTCCTGGAGGGCCGTATCTGTTTCTGGATTTCAGACTAAGTTCTGCCCTTAATTATTTAATTAGCCCATACATTTACGTTGGATGATATTTTAGCTACATTCTGCGATATGAACAGCAGCTGATGAGTGTTCTTGTGCCTGTGTGTATTTTAGAGTTTTATTGTGGTTTAATCTGCGAGTGAATCTGTGTTGTTGTGTATGACTAATTAGCTGAATGAAGCAGGGTAATTGGTGGCAACAAAAACCTGCATACACACCGGCCCTCCAGGACTGGAGTTGCCCACCCCTGGCCTAGAGGTAGAAGGCCCTTTCTGTAAACCGCTATAACAGACACGCTCTTGCGTAAATGCCGTTACTGACGTCGATCGTCTTCAGTATTTAAGTCTGTAACAATTATAAGAGCAACGTGCTCCTCACATTTCCACATTTTTCCTTTGATACAGTTTTCAGAAGGTGGATATAAACAACAACAAAAAAAACTGAACAAGCGTACACAGCAGGTATTAGTGGAAATCAGTCTTATCAATGCACTGCCTATCAACTTACAACCAATGTTGGTTTACTCACACAAAGATGAACAGGTTAAATTGTCCCCGTGTGCCTGCTACGCAAACCGTGTGTGAGATTGAAGGACTTGTGACCCCAATATTGCGTGACATTACGTGAGCCGTTGCTGCATCGTGTAAACAAACCTGTGTCCAAGATGGCGGCCTCTTTCCTGTCCCTAAATATAACCGGAACACTTTATCCCTGCAGCAGTAGCTAAGCAGCAAATCGCTGGTCTGCTTATGACTGACCCGTGTACTCATGATATTTGATTATTATTGTCTTTTCTCCCCCTCCGTGTGTCACGTTCAGTCATCGCCATTCCGACACTATACCCGAGACGGCGATTGGGAATGGGTCAATTGGAAATGGGTTGGATGTGTGCTGGAGTTGTAAAATCACTCAGAGAATCTTAAAATACCCTTTGCTCCATCTCAGTGCTTCATAGAGTTTCAGGCCTTTCGTGGTCTTTCCCAGGTATACCACCGCTGAGCAAAGGTTTAGTGTCACACATATGACACTACCCTATTCAGTTCCAATCGACTGATGTTTGGGAGTGTGTAGATAGACGTTACATTACTGACATTTAGCAGACTCTCTTATCCTTTTTACAACATTTTTTTAGCGATCCAGGTTAAGTACCTTGCTCAAGGGTACATCAACAGTGTCCTACCTGGGACTCGAACCTGCAACCTGTGAGTTAAAAGCACAGTTCTCTAATCGTTGTACTACACTGCTGCCCAAAATCAAGCTAACATTAGAAAGACCCCAAATCAGCCACCTGAATGTCCTGGGTTGGGATTATGGTTCAGTAAGATGATCCTGGCAAGTTCTTGGCCGGTTCCTGAAGGCAGATTGCATTCAGAGCCTGTTGAACATGAGGCAGCCTTGTTTCTTTAGCATTTAGCGCAGACTGTAACTCGTGGGGGATGCTTTTTTTTTTTTTTTTGCACCATTTGGTATATCTATTGAAAAACATCCTCCAGGGTCTATAATGACACTCCTTATTGAGAGGAATGGTTGGTGAACCTCTGTGGACATGGTATATTGGAGGCTAATGAGATGTACCCGTGCAATCTGATACCATCAAATGCCATTTCCTCAGTATCGTCATTTATAAGTGTTATGTTCCCAAGTCTCCCGTAGATGGCGCTATTTTACTACCTGGTGGGCCTGGTTCTGAGAAACTTCGTTTTTTAAAAGATGATTTCCTGCTATATTCTCTCTTTATGTTCATGATATGAAAACAGATTAAAATGTTTACTTCTCAAATATACACTACGATATAATTTAAGCTCTTATTTTAAACTATTATTTTACGTTTATAAATTATACACGTTGCTTGTTTTTCACACAATAATACAAAGTGACGTATTTGCTCACGTTGACTGAGTTAAAGCTCTGTGAAGAGATGGACGCAGACGGGTCCACAGCTGAAGAAACAAGGCCATGGTGTGCATTTTACTTACTCACTCAGGGGCACTTGATTGTACCACACTTGATTCCGTATTTGTGACAAACGCTCCACATAATGATTCCGTAGCCTATTTGCAACGGACTTCCAGTCCGCGGTTTACAAAATTCCAGTTTTTGAATTTAAGGTTAGGTCAGCACATGTAGGCTATATAACATGAACCACAGCATGACACGGGGGAGATCCGTCCCTTCGAGGCCTGTTTCCGGGGGTTAAAGACGACCTTCTTAAAGTGGCCGATTGCCGCTGATTATTGATAAACACTATTGTCTTTAACCTCGCGCCCTTTCGATCCCCCGAGGCCCATCCACCCCAAGTCGGAGCAGCAGCTGATGTGCGAGGAGCACGGCGAGGAGAAGATCAACATCTACTGCCTGACCTGCGAGACGCCCACCTGCTCCATGTGCAAGGTGTTCGGAGCGCACAAGGACTGCGAGGTCGCGCCCCTGCAGAACGTCTACAAACGGCAGAAGGTACGCGGACCTTTTGACAACGGTGAGGGATGAGTCCCCGTGATACAGCGCGTATTTTCCAATAAAGGGAAAGACCCTCCAGTGGTCGCGTTTGCTACAATGGGAGGGGCGTCATCTCAAGCGTGATTTATTTGCGATATTCCCGCGGAAATATAGTTCTGTGGATATGCCTTTACATTTCCCCCTGTGTTTTCTTTATCGACGAAAATGATCCTTTGACATTTGGTCTGAGGGAAAGACTGCCACCTGCTGGTGAAAAGTATCGGGAACAAGTAATTATATGGTTTCACCCATGCTTGATAGCGAGATTCAGAGTAGAAGCCACTCGTTATAAATTGTGTGTTTGTGTATTTTTTTTTCTGCCATAAAATATATTAAGAAAATTTTTGTTCAGGTTAAGAACAAAAAGGCGAAATACAAAATGGTAAACACTACCTTTACCAGAAGTGAGATCATTGTCGAGCTCGTCCATATGGTCATTTCCAGTATGCTAATGTGTTCTTAGTAATGCGAGAAGATGGTGTCAGAGCTATTTACAGAGTGGATGGATGGCATGGCGGCCTGTGGGCTGTGGCAGTGAGTGTGCTGGCAGCCGCCCGGGCCTACCTGCAGGGCGTTCACACTGGGGTCACATGCGTCTGTTTTCCTGTCCTCCGTCAGCGCTCCTCTGGCAAGCCACAGCGGCGCTAACCTGGCACGCCGTCTCTGGCCGTGTCACCCTCACACGTACCACCCCTGTACACACACTCTCAGAAAAAAAGGTACAAACGCTCGTCACAGGGGTAGTACCCTATAGGTATGAAAAATTGTACCCCTAGCCAGCAATACATAATTAATTTGTACCTTTTTTGCTTGAAAAGGTAGGCCTACTTATTAGTACTCAAATAGAACATTATTGTGCTTTCAGGGTACATTTGGGAAGTTTGTACCTTAAAGAAGATGCGTGTATCCCCACTGTATCTTTATTTCTGAGAGTGAACGTCTGTCCTCCTCAACCACCCTGACCCATACCCAAAGCCCCCTTCCAGGAGACGCTGTGCTTACTGTTGTAGTAAATCCTCAAAGTGCCGCGCGAGTTTGCGCGTTGCCTTGTGCGCGAGGTGGCACCTCAGGTTCTCATTCCGAGGCCGGACCCAAGCTAAACGAAGGTCGTGGCGCAAAGACGCCATCGATTTAAAAAAAGTAATAATAATTTTTTAACTCCGTCTGTCCCCCGAAAAATTTTGCATTTCCTCGCTCGAGGTGTTATTGACAGATGAGATCCTGCTGTGCGGGGCTTTCCAAACACTTCTTAGCTTGTCCACGTTTAGTGTGGACTCAGCGTCTCCACGGATGAATGACTCATTGATAACAATGGAATCTGATTCAGGTGGTGCTCTGGCCTCAGCGCAGATCCTATTGCGTTAGACACTGCTGGGATTGCCTCACTGCCTCCTAAGTGAACAGTGACTAATATCATTAGCGTCTCCCCTAATCAGCAGCTAAGTGCTGGGCGAACACCATATGCTATTTCGTTACGAGTAACTTCACCCTGGCTGAAGGTCATTCTTCACCACAGGACCCTTTTTTGGACAAGCGATAGCAGAGTTACCCAGTTATATGCATATTAATAAACATATCGAGCTTTAACCCTGTGCTCACTTTCATTGCTCTCAGTATTCTTTAAGCTTAAAATCTATGAGGTGTGAAGTACGCATGTGTTATAATTATATAGTTACAATTATAGGCGCATATCAATACAATGTTGAAATGGGACTGTATTGATCTTTCTAAAAGATCCCGATGTATACGGATTTGGCCCTTCAGATCTAATGGAAGGTGGAGAATAGGACGACTCGTGTGCTCTGAGAAAAACTGCAGGATAACGTACCCGACTATTGACCAGTCCCACCGCTGCAATGTCCTAAATCGATTTGCAGTTACTGTACTGGAGGTTTGTGCCAGTAACAGCTGAAGACTGCTGATCCCAGGCGCTCAATCAATCATTAACCAATCAGCAATCATTACTGGCTGTACTGATAGATGGGGAAACTGCTGACTGATAATATGGTCAATTGTGTGTTGTTCTCGCTTGACTTCTGAGTCGCAATTGCATTACTGTACTCGCAGTGCATCATCGCACAATCCAGGAGTCAGTGGCCTGATAAAAAAAAAAAAAAAAAAAAATACATTGTTTTAGTGGTAATTGTTCTTGTGTTTCAGTGTAAATACCTAATCAATATCAACTCTGGCTCAATATCCTGTTTGTGTCTTCACAGCAAAGGGTGTAATAACAGGGCTTATCTCTATGATCAATTCTTCTCCCATAATTCTGGGTGAATATACTAAGAAGCAGGTTTAACGAGTTAGCTGGATAACTGCACTGAGTAAAACCCGGAACAGCTCTTTTTATTTCAGTCCATGATCCATATTTGGGAGGGTTCCGGGTTTTACTCAGTGCAGTTATCCAGCTAACTCAGTAATCCTGCTTCGTAGTATACCCCCTGCGTCTGTTGTGTTGTATTGGGCTGTGTTATATAGCATAGCTGAGTGATTGTATAGCCTCTCATTGTCTGAGTTCTGTTGTGTTTCCGAGAGAGCTGAGTGCTTGTGAAGCCTCTCGCTGTCTTTCGGCGCCTGCCTTGTTGTACTGTATCCTACCAAGAGATCAGGGAGGTATACTACGAAGCAGGATTACTGAGTTAGCTGGATAACTGCACTGAGTAAAACCCGGAACCCTCCCAAATATGGATCATGGACTGAAATAAAAAGAGCTGTTCCGGGTTTTACTCAGTGCAGTTATCCAGCTAACTCATTAAACCTGCTTCGTGATGCAGGCCCCTGTCCTCACTGGCTTTGCTGAATGACGGGCATATTCTCTCACTCTCCATGCTGTTGTGTTGAGGTGGTGTTATACGTTTGCCGTTGTATTGCGATTCAGACGGAGCTGAGCGACGGCATAGCCATGCTGGTGGCGGGTAACGACAGAATCCAGGCTCTCATTTCACAGCTGGAGGAAATGTGCAGGACTATCGAGGTAAGAAAAAAAGGAGACATTGCTTGGCTCCTAGGCCCAAACCATCACTTGTTACACTGTACTTAGTTTAGCCCATTGATCTTAGTTTCTGCACTGTAATTACTTTAAAATCTTATGCGCTTTTTTTTTTGGCTCCTTAGCAATGCTTGTATGCCATTTAAATGTTAACTATAAACTCTCAAGAATTGTACTAACATATCATTCTATCAATGTTGGTCATACAATATCTGAACGTATTGTGTTACTTTATATATACATGCAAGGGGACTGTATTGAACTAATTTTGCGTGTATGTGCGTGTTTGCGTTTAGATGTGGGTTGGATTGGGGTGAGGGCACTGTATGTTTGTATGTAAATTTAAATTTTTTTTTTTAAATCAAGTAAAATGAGGAATATATGCACCTATTTTTATTTTTTTTCTGTGGGAACCCTCAAGTGCTACAAAATACAGTGGAGCAGTAAATAAAACGGTGCGGTCCGCTTTTGTTGAACCCGTTATCTGAAAGAAAATGGGCGGAGCTATCGGTGCACAGGTGTGTGTGTGTGTGTGTGTGTGTGTGTGTGTGGGTGTGTGGAGCCTCCCGCCTGAGACGGTTGTACCCGCGCGCGGCTGCAGGAGAACGGGCGGCGGCAGAAGCAGCACCTGTGCGACAAGTTCGACGTGCTCATCGCCATCCTGGAGGAGCGCAAGAAGGACCTGGTGCAGACCATCGGCCGCGAGCAGGACCACAAGCTGGGCCACGTCCGCTCCCTCATCCGTCGCCACGGCGATCACCTGGAGGGCGCCGTCAAGCTGGTGGAGGCCGCCATCCAGTCCATGGAGGAGCCGCAGATGGCCGTCTTCCTTCAGGTACGGAAGCCTCGACTACCGCGCCTGCTAATTGACGCCATAAAGATACACCAAAACCAATGGTATCTAAACGGTCAATTTGCTGTATTACTTTAGCTACACCCTTTATATGTGATATTAGGCCTCATATCATACTGGGGTGGTCCACCAGAAAGCTTTGGCGAATGAGTGGCCGAGGATAAGCAACGGTAGCCGCTATGAAAGTGGCAACCCTTCGATTATCACGCTTTCACCGTCAACAGTCTTGGGTTGAAATCGCATTGTCGCACACAGCTCTTGCGCCTCATTACCAGTGCACTGAAGTGGAGTAGTTAGGGGGGAGGCTTAGGAATGAGCGAATGGACTGAATGGGCCGCCTTTAACAATGGCGTCATGGCAACCCCGCATTCCGTTGCCACGCTTACGGCGGTCAAAGAGCCGAGTGACACGTCTTCATCGGAACACTGTACTGTAAGCGTTCTGGAAGCTTGGTGCCGTGGCGACACATTGATTTGTAGCTCACCCCCCCCCCCCTTGCTGGCACTCCCGTCTGTGTCCCTTGACTCTAACCCCTCCTCCCCGGCTATCAATACCCACTCTGGAGCAGCGCCAGGCCACATGAAGGCGGCCTCCCAATACCGCCACCTCTTAAACCTCTGGAACAAGAAAATAGATTGTGCGGACACACACTGTTCCGCACATTTGTCCAATAAAGCCGCTCGCCGATTCAATGAAGGGTCTTGAATTTTATTTTTACACCCCCTCGGGTGTTAACGGGGGCCTTCGGCCGGAGATTTACCGTGCGACGGCGTGTTTATGAAGCGGGCGTAGATCTCGCTCGCACCTGCGGCCTCGTGCTCAACGAGTGGCTTAGAAGGACGGGAACGACAGACTCGAGACGATTAAGGGACACGCCTCCAAATTAAATCTCATCTCAATATGATCACAAATAATATTACTCCACGATTGGAAATATGGAAATACTACTACTGTACTATGTGAAAAATTGTTTACCACAAAGGATGTTCTTTTTTTAAGGTAGACTTTCAATTTGCCAATCGTATTTTCTCATTGTTGTGTGTTATTTTGCCGTCCACAGAGTGCCAAGGAGGTATTCCTGAAGTAAGAAAGACGTTGCCTTGCTGTAGTGCTTTCCCGCATTAATTCTGCTGTTGTGGTTACGCTTTGACAATACTCACTGTCCCCCTCATTTGTGTGTTTGCCGTGTTCTTCTGTTTCTGTGTGTATCATTTCCAAGGCATTTTGCTTCTAAATTACTTACTTACTTGTAGTGATATTGGACCATGACATCGCTCTGCTGCTTAGTTTGCATGACAGTTCTTCCATAAAAGGAACAAAGCGGTATGTTAACCCGATTATGGTTTAACTGTGAGTAGGGATGGGAGGATATACGTTTTTTTATCCTTTATCCTAACACTTAAGATAATTTTATCGTGGTGAATTTCCATTATCGGGATAATCGTGAATATCCTCACACGAGCGTGAATATGCTCACGAGTGACTTGAGAAAGCTGTCGAGCTCACTAACGTACAGTCCCATTGATCTGAACACAAGTCCTGTGTGATCTGAAAACAAAACAAGATGTTCATTTACTGTGCATTTACAACACATAACTAATTGAACCATGTGAATGCTTGGATATCAGGTTGATAGGTAGAGTCTTTTTATTAATGGATTTTTCTCTCTCATTGTGATTACCTGCTGGGTGTTGGCGAGTCTGAATCTGTCCTTTGTTTTGTTTTTCACTAAAAAAGAAGTTCACAAAAAAAAACATATATGTCCTATGATGCAATAAAACTATTTTGTTTGTTAACAAAATGTAAGGTAAAGTTATTCCTGTATGGTTTAGTGCCATTTTAAGAGTTTTAAGCATATTTTCATGATTATCGGGATAATATCGTGAATCACAATTATTTTGGCCAAGGATAATCGTGACACGAAATTTTCATATCATCCCATGCCTAACTGTGAGTTCACTCTGTGGAAGTGGGAGCTGGCTGCCGTTTTCGCTGCGATTTTCCTGTTTTCGTTCGCGCCTTTCGCACCGGCTGCTAAACGAGACGCTCACCTGCGGAGGCGGCGGGGAAGGCTACCCGACCTGCGCGGCGAGCGGCCGCCATCCCTCCCCCGCACGCGCATCTCTGTTTATCTGCCCGAGCCCCGGGCGTGACATCATCAGCGCTCGCTCTGCCCTTGACAGGATCACGGACACCGCCAAGGCGTCCAGCATCGAGCGGGCGGAGCCCGGGTACGAGAGCATGAGCCACTTCGTCGTCGACACCGATGACGTGGCGGACGTGCTGAGGACCATGGACTTCCAGGCGGGTAAGACCACCCGGTCTCTGACCCCGCCTCCAAACCCCCTCCCCCTTTGGCCGAGCTGTTTCTGATAGCGCTATGGGCTGTGCGTGCTGTTTCAGGTTGCCAGGGTGAGGATGGGGACGAGGGATGCACGCTGGAGGACGGGGCTGAGGATCTGGCGGCCCAACCCGGCACAGAAGGGGAGTCTGGGAGATATTAGCCAACCCGGTACTTTACCCCAGGTCAGTGTTTTCCTCCAGGTCCCATCAGAATAATCCTGCGTTTGGATTCCTTGCTCTCTTCCCTCGAGGGAGCCATCTTGTGATGAAATTTGCTGTGTGCAGCAAGCAAACTTAACAGGTGCTCTGCACGGGCGGATTGACGAGAAACAAACAAAAACGGAACTGAACCGCCCTCGCACCCAATGTAGAAAATACAGCGCCATAGAGTTAACACGTGACCGCGATGCATTTTTCGAGTATCGCTACGCACCCAAGTACGACATCACGATGACCTGTAGAGACACTAGACCAGGGATACTCACATCTGGCCATCGAGGCCAGTAGCACGGCTGGTTTTCCCGTTTACCTGATAAGTTAATTGATCGATTAATGCCACTGATTGGCCGGAGATTTAACTCACCTGGCGTCCCAGGTTTAAATCAGCCCTGATTAGAGGGGACGAATGAAAACTAGCAATGCTAAGGGCCTCCAGGGCCAGATTTGCGATATCCCTGAATCAGATCACGATTAATAATCAAATATAATCAAATTCCATTGAAGCGTTGTCACCATTCATCTTCCTCAGGGTGTGCGTCCCCTATGGAAAAAGAATATGCTGCAGTATATTGTAAATATATCAAAATTATCTTCACAATATATTTAAAATATACTGCAGTATATTACATTTCCATAAAGGGTGGGTTATCTTATTATACTCCATACTCTTCTCCATTTCTGCCATTGCAGTGCAGTCAGTTTTTAAAATTTAAATTTTTTTTAATTTATTTTTATTTTTGAGAAGATGCTGGGTTCTACTTTTGGACCAAAGTGAGTTTGCACATATCTGGTGCACTGCTGTAGTTTAAACCAATCAGGGGGCATCGAGGATGACCATGAGTCTTATTTACCCTGATCTACTTTTGTAGAATTTTATTTTAAGGACGCATTTGTTCATTTTTTCATTCTGAAAAGCACTTTCCAAATGCTTGGCCCAACAGGTACATGCGTCATTGCGTGACCTTTTTTTTTTTTATATGTATTTGGTCATTTCCCTCTGTCCCCGTGGAAACATCCTAAAATGACCCCGCCTGATGTCCTCGCTGTTCTTCTAGCGTTAAGCCCGCCCGTCACTGAAAACAGCGGAGGCTCCCGCCCGTCTTTCACCATCTTCGGCTAAATATAGTTTTTGCTGACTTTGAAATATTTAGCAATGCCATTAAGTTTTCAAACCTGGTGTTTTCCATTTTGTAAGACGTGGATTACCCCCCCCTAAGAGACCCATTTCCAGGAGAGTCACCGTGACATTTTAACCTCCCCATGATCAGTCGCATGTTAACCTCTTCATGAAATGTAATGATCTCCTCTTAAGTCAGAAAGCCCGGCTTTAAGGGTGTCACTTTGCTGCAGATCAATGGCGGGCTGAGATACACAGGGAAACACAAACCGGTTTCAATAAGGGGGACCCCAAAGGCTGGTACGTCTTCTCACAAATCGCACAGTGATTGTTAAGGGCGGAGCCAAGCGATGATATCAGCGCTGTTTTTTTTTCTTCTTTTTGACAGGTATTGTCATTTTTCTTTTTCTTGGTTTAACCCTCTTACTTGTACTGCGAAGGTCTTTGAAGATCTCATCTGGTTCAACAAGTCACCCCCCTGATTTTCCCCTGCCCAGAATTTCTTTGCCTTTAGATACATTTTAGATGCATCATTTTTTTAAAATCAACGACGCAAATAAAGAGCAATCTCAGAAAACTATTTCTAGAGAACTCAAGAACCTACTGCAGGTTTTGGGAATGCAAATGTAAAGAACTGTAAGTAATATTTCATACAGAAGATAAACTGTAGCAGTACACGATCCAGTTTTTAGCTGCCATTTATGGAATCTGGTGGAAAAAAACACCTTGCCGACCAGTGAAACATTGAGTAATAAAGTCGGTAATGTGTGTGACAGATGGGCCCTGGAATAGTTTGTGTTTCAGCAGGCACACGGTGTCAGCAGTGGCATCTCCTCTCTCTTCAAAGGTCAACAGCCACAGTAAATCATAAGACACCAGCAGGTCTCAGGCCCAGCTCTGTCACTGCTGCTATACCTTCCGCGCTCGCGGTACCGCCGCAATGCACCCTGGGAAACCTGGAGTCCCTTCACCTCCATTGAAACAAGCACCCGCCCCCTCTCCCATTTCCCCGTCAACAACAGTGTTAGGATGCAGTTCTGACATCCCTCATTAGTTAATAACCGTTTCTCACAGCGTGCTCTCCAGGTTTATGGCTGCCGGGATATATGGCGGTAAGACCGGGACCTGCTGTTCGGAGGCGCTGACCTTGTCGCCGCCGCCGTCGACCCCGTGATTGATTGATAGGGGAACATGCGGCAGCGGAGTGAGGAGGCCGGGATTAAATGTTATTGATGGGGGGAATTCTGCTGGGATGATAAAGCCTGCCGCTGGACGTTTGCCTAGTAAGACATGCCAAAGTGAGCCTTCTCTGACTATGAATGGAGATAGATCTCTATTGGGGGGGCGGGGGATCGGGGCCTGCTCGATGCGCAACGTTTCTCGAAACAAGCAGTCCGTCAGTGATTTCTTCCCCCCCGCCCGTCCCTGAGAGAGCGTTAGGCGATAACGATGACTGTACTGTTGCGTCACGCATCATCGCCACTTTTAATAACGATTGAAAGCCAGGAATCTCAGTGTGCATGCAAATGAAGGAATATGCGATTACGGTTTGCATTTAGTCTCAGGGGGACTAAGTTATTCTTAGTGGCAGTGGTGTTTGGTTTTGAAATGGTTACTATTTGTCTGAGAGGCAAAAAAAAAAAAAAAAAAGCCGATTTATGTAGCTGAAAAAAACTTGATGAAAAAAAAACACTTGTTGTTCCTTAACAAGGAGATTGGGCCCTCTTTATTGCATGGATGTGTAACCAATCACAGCCTTCTCTCTTTCCTGCTCACGTCCTGTGCCGAACTTTAAAAATAGACCCAGTCCACCAGGAAATGGAGACAACGCAGACTGTTTCAGATTGCTGGGTGTAATTCACGTTTATTGTTCTTTGTAGGTCATTTTCACTGAAGTCAGAAAGGAGAGGGGACTTGCGAAGGAGGTTTGACGTAATCCCGTAAGCACAACCAGATGTTTGAAACGCAGCCCTCGCCATCGACCTGTCATATGTTTTTACTCTGATCGCATGCATGACAGAACCACAGGGAGATGAAAACACAACGGACGGGCTCTTTTCCGCTCGCCCACCACACAAAAAAAAACTCCCATATTGTATTTTATAAATGGAAAAATGTAATCCCATCATTTAAAAATATTGAATGTAATATAGTTGTGGCATGAGTGACGCATGTTGTGTGGTAATGAGATTACTCGGTTATATTGTTGTTTCTCTGCTTGTTATTTCAAATGCCTTTTCAATTCACACGTTAGTTTACACACTGATGCTTCACAGAGATGCGTTGTATCAGAGCAGGTGTGTGTTGCTGGTGAGGAGTACATGTTAGTTTACACACTGGTGTATCACAGAGACGCGTTGTATCAAAGCAGGTTTGTGTTGCTGGTGTGGAGTACGTGTTCGTTTACACACTGGTGTTTCACAGAGATGCAGGTGTGTGTTGCTGGTGTGGAGTACATGGCTAAGGTTGCCTGTGACATTGAAGAGGTCTCAAATACTGTATGTGAAAATGTGTAAAATGTTTGTGGGAGGTGATGAGGCTATGCTAATATAAGGGGCTTTTCTGTCCAACACTGAGATTGCTAAAAAGTCAAGAGAATGGAAAAAAAACCTCTGACAAGCTCTGACAGAAAGCATAACAAAATAATACATATTCTCTCCAGTGGTCATACGCTTAACATTAAATGACAAAAGCCGAAGTTGTGTATCAAGGAGTAAACAGAGACAGGTAGTTGAGAGAGTTTGAACTGTACTGAAAAATGAGGTAAGATACACCTAATTTGAATTATTAATTATTGTTGGCAATTTATTATGGAATTTCAGTTTCATAGTAAAAATGGCAGTGTAAATATAACACTTCTGGTGTACATTTAACACCCTAGAGTGTTTATATGAGACCACCATCTCATATAAGCACCCTAGGGTGTTAAAAGTACACCACCATTTTTGCTGTGTTTTTTCATTTTGTCATTTTGTATTTTTAGAAATAAATATTCATACCATTACATTATTTTGTTTCTCTTTTTGTTTTACTTTCTGGTAGTTTAAGTTTTAACTTGATTTTCACAACAAAAACCCCGTGCTGTTTGAGAGGTACCACGCTGTAAGCCTTTTCGCGATCACACACCAACCAGAAGGAGCTTGAATCCATCCATTGGATTACCCTTAATTGAATATTAAGCGGTGTTACTAAATGTCATTATATATCTCCATTCATGATTTAATACTACTGATTGTAGGCTACAGTAAAAAGATAACAGTGAATGGACCGCAGGTAGAAGGCAGCAATCAGTTATCCACTTTTCACATGGGACTTATAAAGTAACAATTTATCGGTGACTGCACACACACACACCTGTCTCTCTCACCGTTTATTTCTTTTTATTTCGCTATTGTAAACAAACATGACATTGTAAACCTTGATGTGCCATAATTACTTAATTTATTACTGTTCTCCAACTTGAAAGATTCTAACATAGTCGATGCTTTTTCAGATATTTTATTACAAAGTATAAATGGCAAAATGACGTTTTAGTGTTAAACCATTCAATCGTATGACCGGTTGTGTTGCTTTTTTTTCTATTTTTCTAACTAGGCATGCCAGATGAAGACTTGGGCAGTGCATTGGAGTGGTGGGCGAATAATACTGTTGGGGATGTTGAAAACATCTTTCTTTTAAAGAAAAATAGTCAAACGTATCTAACCAGAGAGCCGTAGGCACTACCAGAACAATCGCTCGTGGTACAGAGCACTGCTATTTGACAGAGAGAATTGTGGCTGAACAAGCGTTAGCTCAGGCTAACGTAGCCTACCAAGCGCGAGAAGGGGCCAGTGTTCACGTGCAGGTGTTGCTTTGGTCGTCATTACAGTAGCATGTGTGAGGGAAATGATACATTCCCATGGGCTAATTTCCAACAAATACTGTAGAATCTTACAAATTTCTTTTTATTTTTTCTCTTGTTTGTCAGCAACACAGCTTGGCTACTCTGAGAGTGGTAATCGGTATTGTTGACGTTTTGGAGGTTCAGGAAAAGGACACGGCACAAAGTGATTACTGAAATGATGCAAGACAGACATGCATCCTCTCTGAAACCATATCAACATTATTCATTATACATGTACAACGGATGAAATAATTATTTTTTTTAAATCACATGATGTGAGAGAATAGAAGCCCGACACGTCATCAGATTTCCACTTTTCAAATCATCTCGCCGAAATAGAAGTTATGTATTGACAAAATCGTAAAATGACAGTTTCCCCAAATTGCATTTATACTTTTAACACGGAAAGAAAAACCACAAATGTAGATGTAATAAAATATATTGTCAAGAATAATTTCGATGTTCACAACATGGATTATGTCAAAGTCCAATGAAGCGGTGAGATCCATAAGGAAAATTGTACAAGAGGTGAAGCTAATTGAACGATCATCACCGAGGCGTTAGTAGCCTAAATCACCAAAAGAATGGATGGCGCCAACAATACAAATATAATTTGCTTTAATAAGATACCTAAGTTTGACCAAGAAATTATTTTGGACGCCATTCAAACGATTGAACTATTGTTTAAACATCACTTGTTTATAAATTGACTACTTAAGGTACTGGTAAGCCACAGATAGGCCTATTGGAATTCCAAATCACACACTTGGAGTAGGCTAATTGAGGAGGAACATAATACTGAAGTCCCTTAATGTTCAAGGCGCGTGAATGTTTCTTTGAGACTTGTTTCCTCGCTGCACGTGTCCACCATGAGAAAAAGAAGAGGTCTTGGTCAGTAATGTCGTACGTCGAACAATTTTCACGTTCAATACTTCACTGGAGCTTTCGACACACGGAAGGTGTTACTTCCTTTTGAGTGAAATACCTTTACATGGCAGTTATAGTTAGCAATACTTTGAATGAGAGGAAAAGCAAAACTATATTTCATGGATCTGGGAGTGCCAAGGGTAGGCTATTCGTTTGTTTTTGAAAACCGTTTGTTTTTCTGTGATATCAAAGGTGAAGATCACTTGCCAACTTCATCTAGATACTTGCGGTTCAGTAGCGCTTGTTCTTTCTGACTTTCGATTCTCGCCATTTCTATCATATTTCTCAGCAGGTGGAAAGTGAGATCAATCGAGATTGGCGGGTCATCGTTCCTCTTGGAAAGCTCCACGAGGTCTTCCAGGCTGTTGCCTTCTTCCAGCGAGCGCACCTCTTCCATGTGTGGCAAACTGCGCGCCAGGTGAACGAGCTCCTTTGTAGAGAGAGGCGTCATAACCTGAAGGTTGTCTAAAGGAAATTGCGAGAGACCTTTCTGAAATCTTGGATTTCTTTGCAAATATCTAAGTATCTTTTCTCCTATGAGATACGAAATGGCGTTATCGCCAGCTTTAAACAAGACCTCGTCCATTTCGGTTTTGTAACCGTGCCCATCAAAGATGTTGAGATCCCTTGGTCGGCAGGCGCTTGGGGGGACGTGGGAAGTCAGAAGTACTGTAGCTATCAGCAGGACCACCGGAACGGGCTTCATAATGGATAGGCGCAAATAGTGATGTCCTGTGGTGAAGAAATAGATACAATGTAATGAAATGACTCCGGTTTCATCTCATGTAATGCTCAATAAGCACATGTTATAAAAGAAAACCTATTGCAAAAGTTATTTGAGAATGCAGACAATGTCTGTGATGTTAGGCTGCAACAGCACATAAATCTGTAATCCATGAGTTTGAATAAAAAAGAGCAACTCATATCTTTACGTAATAGCCCATAGAACTTTACTAAATTCCGCAAACGATAGAAGTCCAGTTTTATCAAAATCTTATCGGCATAACGCGCTGTTTCACTGCATCTAATCTACCGCCGTGAAATGAATAGATTTGAGGTTTTAGCCTAGATTGTTTTCTGTCTGTTACCATGCATTGCAGTATTAAAACGATTCAACGGTAGGCTAGTTACCAAATACAGATGCTTTACGAAAACATTAGCCTTGAGTTTTGTTTTCAATTGATTTCTAGTGCTGTTTAATAGTTTTCAATAACCAAATTTTGGAAATACAAAAAAAACACTTACTTGTTCCTCTGCTGAAGGTTGAAAAGTTTTATATAGGATAGAAAAGTGAAACTCAAGACCTTGGTCCGAAAAGTCCAGCTTGGATGAGATTGGAATGGAACGCTTCTTGGCGAATGTTTATATACATCCAAGACTGCTCCATTGACGTCAGTGGAAGTGCATAAACCGCTTGTAAATTAGACGACTCCGTTTGAACTACAGGCAAGAGTGAGAGGGACATCAGATGATGCTCTCGCGAACCCCGTCAGAAAGAGACAACTAAAAACTAAAAGCAGGTCATTTTTCGATCGTTTTTTCCCCCCTCAAGGTAGACATAAGGTAGCTACCTAATTTCACCCCCGTCATCTTACCTGAGTGTCGTGATGCATTTGTGTCAGGATCCGTGGAAATTCTGCCCAGGACGATGAGATGTAACGTAGCCTACCTAAGACAGCGAGTCTTAATGCAAAGTGATCTAGAAACATGCTGTTTAACAGCTTAAAAGTCGACAGTTAAGCTTAAACTTCGCTGCCTATGAATGGATCCCGTCAAGTGGCTGCACGCGTGGATTTGCTGGTATGCAAGAATCAGAACCACGGAGTCTCCCAACACTTTCTGGGGGCGTCCACATAAAGAGAACAGGACCTCATATCAATATCGAAAGGTGGCATAACTGATGTCGTGATGCCCTTCCGCATGGCCGAACATCTCTGGCAAGGAAAAGAGCATAGCCTAGGTGTAGAACAGCCCCGCAGACTCCGGCGCGCAGGGCAGACGCATACATACCGAGAGATCTGTCCATGGTCCTGAAAAGGGCTTGACTGTTCAGATGTCAGAGCGGATTGATTCCATTCATAAATTATCTCTCTTGGAGAAAAAAAATAAAAATAAATGATTTCTCTTGGGGGGGGGGAAGACCTGCGTCGTCATCATCTATACAGCTAATAACGAAAAACACTTCCTCTTATTATTATTAATATTATAAGAAAACCAAGGTTAATTGAGTACAAAACGACATGGAGCCCTTGACTTAAAACCTTTTCTCTTCAGGCAGTATTAAAATTAGTCTGCATACACATCCTTTGGGGACTGTGGACTGCCCCAAAGGCACACCACAGCAAAGTATAGATCTTTTGAACACAATGTATTTGAATAATAATTTAGGATCTTTCCATTTTGCTATACTGTGATAATAAAACCATATAATACCGAATCTATGAACATGTTTATAAGAATTTTTTGAATTAGTGTGTTAAATGTGGTACTTTCTGAAATTAAACCAAGTAAATAATAAAATTCATACAAACTTACCAAAGTGTGCACATAATAGGAAATTATCTTTCAATTCAGACATTTAACCAGAAGTACTGCACACAAACGGGCACACACGCTTCTGTTTTCCACACACGCTTCTGTTTTCCAATTTGGTGTGAGGTTAATAAACATTTTGATGCAATATATATTTTTGGAACATTATTCATTATAATTGTATGTCACTTTATTTTGATAATACTCTGCCGGACAACTACAGTTGTTTGCAAAACATAGAAATCATACGAATGATTTTCATCAATAATTGTTTAAAGCTAAGGAGCTCAGAAATATATACTTTCTGTAAATATAGTTTAAAAAAAAATCACTTCACATGCATGAACTATAATAAACTGCCTTTATTTTAAGATTAGTTTTAATTCCTGCCTGTACTACGTCGATGTCAAACAAAATACCATTCCCCTCTTTGCTGTCCCTACCATATCCATCTTTCTAGAACATAGACTTCCTTGTCCATCTCAAAATCCTCTGTAGTTATAAACAATGTGACTTGTGATACCGTACAAATCTGGGCATTGAATATAGTTTGGCATTACCACAGAAAATCCAAGCTAGTCAGGGTAAACGTAGTATTGGATATTTGTTTGTCAAATGGTACAAAACCTTTAATTTCTCAACAACAAAAAAAAAACAAATGCATCATGGATGTTGACTCATGTTTATATTCACAAGTTGTATGACAAACAACTAAGAACTGACCCAAGAAAAAACTGACTCATTAGATGTTTTCTTGAGCTAGATATTACATCAGAAGAGATTAAATTAATTACACACTAACATAGTGTTACTGTCATAAATTCAATATTTTCTGCTTTAAAAAAAGATATATGAGAAATATGATGCAATCATATTTTCTTGTTAGATGTCAATCGGTTGTTCCAATTTGAGGAACAATCAATCAATTATTTTCTGTGTTTATTTATTATTGCTCAAAATATTCAGAAATACAATCCCCGATGAGTTTTTATACGTTGTATATTTGTTGACAAAAAGAACAATAATATAGTGAGAGAAATTCCTTTAATATACCACACACAAAAGTTCAACAAAAAATGTCAAATTGTTTAAAATGAATAAGGTAGCTACCTCAGTACTGAATTGCAAAGTAGTTTTTACTTTTTTTGTGCTAAATTCAACAGGTTTTCATATCAAGGGTTTGTGGTAAGTTAATCACAGTTCAACTGCAGCAAAACCATTGACTGTCCTATCTACTAATATATGAGGTAGGTCGGAACACAAGCTTATCCATCATATCTTATTGGCCTTCCAGGACAGATAGGAATTCCATCCCAACGCCACTATCTGGACCACAGCCAACCTGCAGGGAGACAAGAGCATTAGCCATGAATGCACTTGAGTCTACCCGTGCCGCTACACGAGGAGTACTGCTTGGACAGAAGACTAGCGGCCTCCTTAAGTCTGACTCTGCGTCCGACACTCGGGATGGGACGTTGTGTGCCCATCAGGACCGCACTGTATCAAAGCACACCGTCTGGATCTTACGTTGCCAGGGGAGATAAGGGAGAAACACACGCCGGTACAGCGTTCAGAACCTGCGGATGGAAATGAAGGCGAAGCTTCCCACGACCGTTTTTAATATAAAAACATTTAAAAGGACAGATGTGGAATAGGGGGCCTGTTTCACAAAGCAGGATTGCGGAGTTAGCTGGATAACTGCACTGAGTAAAACCCGGAACCCTCCTCCAAAATCTGGAGCATGAACTGAAGTAAAAAAGATTTTTACTCAGTGCAGTTATCCAGCTAACTCAGTAATCCTGCTTTGTGAAATACCCCCCAGATCTGCAAATTTGTTTCCTTAGGTAAACATGCGCACTTTTGAAGATGACAAACATAGTTAAATCCCCGACTACAGTATTAAGTAGGAACGTATGTGATGTGAGTCTACCCACAAATATTCCACTAAACTCGTTTGCTCGGCTAGTTTTTCTCCATTTCTCAGCGTCTCATAACGGACTGAGCGCCAGTCAGGTCCAGCTGCAGATGCTAGAAACCTCAGTGCGCTAAGCTGAAAGGCCAGGGATCCTTTACCGACGTGCGCGGATCTTAAAAAAAAAAGAAAAAGGAAACGCCCTCTGTTCTGTTCCCGGGATGTGAATCGGGTAACCCTTACCCACCTCTGTCTTGATTTGGCGAAAATGCAAGTACAGCTAAAACCAAGGAGATTGATCTGAGGTTCTCGCCCCCTGCAGGCCTCTGGCTGCAGCACTGGAGGGGGGCTTCATTATAGCCCGAGTCCCTTCTGGAACAAGGTGGCCAGTAGCTCATCAGAAGCTGGTCTGCTCTGCCTGTTCTCTCCCTCTCTTTCTCTGTGGGTTCGGCTCCATTTCCTCCCGGAGAGAACCTTTCTGAGGGTGTAGTTACCGAATGCGATTCGTTCTCTTCTAATCTTCCTGTGGCTGTGCGGGGATGTGACTTCCCCCTTCCTCTCTCTTACCTGTGATGGAGCGGCACAAAGTAAAAGTTGGCAATCTGGACAGCGGGCCAAAGCTAGAAGAAAAGGACAGGATAAAACATTTAGAGAAATATTAAATCCTTTCCAGGACTATTTCTTAAGCCTCACTGACAATGTAGTTTGTTCCTTTGAAATTTCATCTGAAGAGTTCAGGAAGCACGTCTGGAAGTGCCTAATTGTTTTTAACCATATTCTTTGTTTTTTGTGTGCAATGGGTGTCTCTTGTCATATGATGTTCTGTTCTCCCTTGTAAAGAGATTCTATAACTCAGTCGGACTGCCTAATTAAATCATACATGGCCTAAAATAATAAACATAGTTTACTTCTTTTGCAAGTCATACATTCACAGCTCAAAGTGGTTTAGAGAGGTGAAACTAACAGGGGTTCGTACCGAAAACAACAGAACAAGAACAGGAATGTACCATACAGTGTAATAATAAATACTAGCATAATTATAGCCGATTACTCAGCGGTAAGCATAGAGAGCGCAATGATGTTCCATTTTTATCTGGGCAGTAAAACGTCCTCCTGAAAAAACACAAAGACGGGCTCGGGCCCGACAACAAACAGGCAGACGTCACAGGGCGGAACTTACGCAATAATTTGAGGTGAGGGCGTCGGTGTAGTCCTGTGAGAGAGAGGAAATCGCCAACGTCACAAGTCACGCCATGGCTCGCTGCGTTACAAACTGGACCTGCTCGTAGCGTTACCGATTATAATGTGCTGTTGGATGTATGCGATTGCCTCAAGGCATTGATTATAAAAAGTAACGTATCAATAGCTACTGTATATATTTGTACGCCACCGCAGTCGCAGACAATTGGCCATTCCAAATTGGGGTGGGAATTGGACATGCTCAGCCCCACATTGGGTGCCAAATTTATAAAGAAAAACAAATTTTTTTAAAATTAATCTGTCTTATTATTTGATTGCTACATTCATAATTATTCATTTGTTGTAGTTCTGAGACCGTTCTGAGAGAACAGGGCAAAGTAGTTGGCGCTGAATCTGTGATCCTGGGATCAGAAACCATGCAGAAACCATCTGCAGGTAACATCTGAAAGCTTGTAAGGTGTAAGTACGTATGCCTTTCTGCTACCTGTGTCGCTGTTTCTTTTTTAATATAATTTTCATTTGGCTCCAATCATTTTCATTTGGCTCCAATTCTCAAATATTCTCCACCCAATGCAGCATCCTGTTTGTACTGTACCTAGCAATGATGTTTCACAACTGTGATGTACAACGTGCAGGCGGTACACAACGAAACCTCAGCCAGAATTCAATGGACAAAAAAAGACGCGTCTGCTATTGATATTTCAGAAAAAGGCCATGCCCATACGTAGTACATCAGACATTACCCTCAGCCTACAGGGTTTTCGATGACGCTGGTTCTCTTGGTCGATTCATTTCCACATCCCAAACTGTCTAACATACCTATGGGATTCCCAAAATACAACTTGCACACTGCAAGTGCACGTCGCACTACAATTCACTGTGTAGTATAGAGGATTACCCTAAAACTGTCTACATTACATTACATTCATTTAGCAGACGCTTTTATCCAAAGCGACGTACAGTAAGTGCATACAGAGACATCATCAAGATCACTACAGAACAGACAAGACAAAGCACATCCTTCTCTGTCTACACAGAGAACACGTATCCATGTGCAAAAGGAAGTACAGAGTGTCCACTAACCGTCATTGGCCCATCTGGAGCTTCATAGCAACGCCAGTGGGCCAATAACACGCTCTTTCATGACTAATAAAACACTAGTCATAAGACACATGAAGTAAACTGGGTTCTTCCTCTCAATAGCCATTTTCTGAAAGGTCAGGTTAGTGAGATGGTTTTTATTAAAAACTTTACAATCGACCCTAACTCTTATTACTACGCTGTATCCTCCGTGTGTGTCCAGGGCCCTGTTCCTCGTAGCAGGCTAACTGAGTTAGCCGGCTAACTGCGCTGAGAAAAATCCGGAACAGTGTTTTTGCTAGTCCATATATTCCATGTCCAGGGGTTTCCGGGCTGAGCACAGTTAGCCGGATAACTCAGTTAGCCAGCTACGAGGAACAGGGCCCTGGTGTTCAACAATTTATTTTAGGATTGAACAACATTGTGGACATCCGGCCGTGTTTCCGAGGGGCCTGTCATCACAGAATTCTCCGAGAGAGCGTCTTTCCTCTTTGTTGTTCATTACTTTGAGAGCTGTGCAGTGTTGTGAGGCAAGCTGCCGGGTAATGAATACAGTAATGAGCAAAAGGTCATCAACGCTAATACTTGTTTTCATGTAAGGTAATAGTCACTTGACCTTTAGCTTCAATTACAGCAGAGAAGTGTACCTGAAGAATGGACGCTGTAGACGGAGAGAAAGGATAGATCTGTTGTGCCTCAACTCAAGCATCCAGTACTGTCACTCCGCTGCATGTATCCGTGGCACGCGTGCGCTTACGTTACACGCGTGTGCGCCGGGGCGACTGCGGATGTAAATCAGCTCACCGCCGACTATGGCGCAATGCATCAAAATCCCCAATTTTACCTCAAATTCTGCACGCTATCCCTTAATTAAACGCGGCAAGTAAAGTGCGCGCTTAGTGCACGCGTGTGAGTTTGCATGCGCGTGCACACGCGTACATGTTCAGCGTGAGAGTGACTGAACGCGGAGTTCAGTAAGTGCCAGTGAGGTGAGCTCTCCCATAACCCTTCAGCCTGACCGAACACACCATTAGCGAGAGTAGCGTAGTTTGGCCTGACCAAGACCAGTGGGAAACGTTGAAAGAGGTGACCCTCTGTTCATGCACAGCCTCCCCTCGGCTGGCTTAGCAGCATCGACTTTGTTACCCGCAGTTTTCGAAGAATTTAAATGACGGCCGACCGTCCGCCAGACCAAACACCGGCCGCACAATCAAATGCAAGGATACGCTGTGCAGTTAAATAGCTCTCTGTGCCATTAACGCCGTGTGGCTCCTATAGGTGGCCCCTACAGCACTCAATCTGCACTGCCTGAGGATGTTCCCCATTAATGCCTCTCACCCCACACTTATTTTACATCATGGGCCGAGGTTAATGAGCAGATTAGTCATTTGTTTTCTGCCTTTTCTGACATTTAGGTGATTGACCTTTCAGCCTCATTTTAAATCAACCGCCGTCCTTACATAAATAATTTATGGCTGGCGGATCATTGGCGTGTACCCCCCCCCCCCCCCCCCACATTCGTAGACCTGTTCTTCCTATTCTACAAAGTCTGAGTCACCACCCTTTATTTTAACAGCCTTCTCTCTGCGGGTGGAAATAGTTTCTAATTATACTAGGGCCAATTTTAGGGCCATTCTGTTTCCTGGTGTACACGGTAGCCGTCTTACAGGTTCTTGTGAAGTAGCAAAAAAAAAAATGAGCTAAATATGAATGTCCCTGTGATTTAGATCCGTTCTATTAACACTTCCTATGGCCCGACTTTCAGAAATTTTCCCCCCAAAAGTATTTTAAGGAGATTCTGCATTTTTGCAATTATGTACAGTATGCTGTCAATTTCATATGCGGTCTGACAAAGCTTATACATAATGAAGTTATCGATAAGCACACTAAAACCGAACGCAAATAACAGCCTAAATATGATAACCTCAGGGCTATTGTGCATTTGTTTCATTATCCATTTAAAGATATATAATCAAATTAGCCAGCCGGAAATGTATTCTGCGATATCCAAGTTAAGTTGCGAGAAAATATTTACTAGTACTTAGTCAATGTGCTACGGCCTTATAAACATCATCTTAGCAAGGGGGAAAAAAAAAGAATAATGAAATGGCTGTACATGGTTTGTCATACATAGCCGAGGTTATGGTGTCTGTACGCCTGTTAAGAGGGGGCTTGCTTGTTGCATTTGGTGGTGATATTGTTAGCAGAGTGACTTATGCATGGACATAGATAATGGGGGGATATTCCCCAAATTTGGGAATGTTGTTTCAGGTGGTACTGTTAGTGCCCCCCCCCCCCCCCAAAAAAAGTGCCCCCCCTCGCTCTTACCCTCTTGAGTTTTCCGATGTTCTCATCCACCGTCAGCCCGTTCAGAGCCCCGGAAATTCCCAGGAACGATCCAAGGAAACAGGGCGCGAAAGCCACCTGCGGACACAGGAAAACGCTTCAGCCTCGCGCTCCGCTCGAGCGGGCGAACATCCGCCAAACGCCCAGCGGCCGCGCGGAGAAAAAACCTCATCAAAGATTTCAAGGACTTTTACGTAGCGCACGTTTGCCTCGACCCGCTACGACAGTGTACCGCTCGCGGATGATTTCCACCCGAGCCTATTAAAAGTTCCATCGACGGGAAAATTGGATGATTGGATGATTGCTACGGTTTGGAAGTTGATGTCCACGCAGAGCAAACGGAAGCTCTTAGCGCGAAAAAGACCGAGCTGCAGATGAAGCTATTTCTATGCTGCGTATAAAAACATTGAGAAAAAAAAAATGCCACCTTGAAACTACAGATTGGCTGTCCTAGACTGTTAGACAACCTTTGTTACAACCGACCCGGAATAAATTTATTTAAATTTTTTTATAAAGTCATCCAAAACGAAATTGTTTAACCAAAATGTTAAAAAACCACTCATTATCGCTACCCAAAGGACTGCAGGACAATTAGTCCACTGCCATCCCAAACACGCCAAGTCACTCCCTTTGATACCTCTGGGTTCAGACATAAAAACCAAAGTGACTACGAGTTCATTAATAATCCAGGTTCCTTACATCTGGTCTGTAAAAAAAGAGTGAGTATTCTTGGGCAGTAAAATGGATGTTTCCGGTCCGTGGACTGTAAGTATCTTTATGCTTGTCCATCTTTGGAGACATTAATTGTAAACAGGGTCTTGCTTCATGCAGCCGTTTAGAGAAGAAGACAGAATATCCTGTTCTGCACCCTGGCCTGATAAACATCAGCGTTTTCAGTGTGGTCCACGCGCGCCACCAGCACAAAGACGGCCAACGGACGCACGCAGATCCCCCCCGCTCTTTCCATCGTCAACGGCAACCGATACATAACTGAAAACACTGCCACTCAAGTCTCAAATCGACCCTCAAATCTACAACCAGTCCAGGGACCGAAGGTATGCTTTCTGTATATGCTACGAGATGCTAAAAAAAAATCTATACTCAACAAAGAATTTATATTCTTACTTGATAGATGTAACTGTAATATCTATAGATCAGTATGACCCTCTATTTCTTAGTACATCTCTGATGATAAAGACCCTAACATTAAAATTTATTTCAAAACCATTTCATAAAATAAATAAAATGACTGTAAAGCTCTATAAAAGGGACTCACGTTATGTACAGGGCCCAAAAAGTGTTTACAATGGATTTTAGTGACGATCAGATGCCTCTATTTGACATTTGACGACAAACTGAGCTTCAGGCCCGCTGATTAATGATTTGAGAGATATCGCATTATACAAAATATGCAAATGCGTGTCAACGGAGAGCTCCAATTGGCTCAGACGGGGGGGGCACGGAAGCGGAGTCTGCCGCTGAGTTTACCCCCGTCCGAGGTGAGCAGGGCCTCAAACGCCCCAGCGTAAAACATTCTCTGCCTAAACGGAGCGGTGGTCGTTATCGGTTTAGGGGCGCGGAGACAGAACCCCTTGGGACGGACAGTCCTGCCCCTTCCCCGAGATAATCATTTTGTCCCAGTGTCTCTTACGGGGGGGATGAATCATTGCGGCGAGGGAGGACCCCCCCCCCTTGTAAAAGTCCACCCAATTTTACGGCCCAGGTTATTGCTCTGGCGAACTTCAGCGAGACGGGGCCTTCTCAAGCCAACCCTCCACGTCTCAAATTAAAGGCACTTTCATTTCAATTCTGAAAGAGAGAGAAAGTGAGGGAGAGATAGACAGAGTGAGTGGGAGAGAGAGAGAGAGAGAGAGAGAGAGAGAGAGGGAAAGTGGGTCTCTAAAATTAGCTTGGAATCCTCTTTCTAAAAAAACATGGAAAACAGCCTTCGCTTGAAGGGAGAGAAGGGAATTGTTCTAATATAATCCTTTTTCCTCTCGTTTTGTTGTCTTCATCCCGTGTTCCCAATGCACTGCAATCATACACCTCAAGGGGTAAGCGTGGGAACAGGAATGAGCAAGATCTCACGACTATATTAGATGTCTGAATGAGACAGCTACTCCCAGAGAGGTTTGTTGTTGAGGTTTTTGAACGCCTGCACTGCTGATGGTGCGCTGATAGGAAACGGCAGAGGAACGAGAGGCGGCTGAGCTCAGAGAAAATAGCCTGTAATGATGCTGTTGACCTGTACAGTTTACTGTATGATGTGTGAATGAATCTACCCCAGTCAGCTTCCTTTTAGAATTGCTGCTGTTGTTCGAACTTTGAAAACGAAAATTCTAAAACCATATGGAATGCAAGTGACAGGCAAATCCGAATGTTACAAACAAATTATTATTATTTTTTTTTTAATGCAAACCTGCTGATGTAAAGAATTTAACATGTTGTGTGGTTAATAGTTTCTGGTGTTTCTGCCATCTTGTGGTGAGAAATAGTTATTGCGATTGACAGCAGAGGGAGGCACTCCTTTTGTGTTGTTAAAAACAGCCTAGGTGTTAAGACCTAGTGGCTGTGAGCTCAGAAGATGAAATCATAATTCCATAATCATTCTTCCAGCATAAAAGGATCACTTTGTCATTGCTGGACATGACACTGATTTAATTTCACTTTGTCACCAGAGACACCAACGCAGAATCAGACGTGAGACAGACACCTTTCTGATGAGTGTCTTAGTTGGACATCCATCACAGACCAGGTCATTTATCCCTTTAGAGGAGTGATGACACACTTCCTCCCCAGACCACACCCCCTTCAATCTCGCTCCTCCCCTCTGCTACTTCAGTTTTCTCAGTATGCTCCTGCTCCTTTGGGGCTGCTTGGTTAGACCGCCATCCAGGAATTCACTGTGTGTGTGTGTGTGTGTGTGTGTGTGTGTGTGTGTGTGTGTGTGTGTGTGTGTGTGTGTGTGTGTGTGTGTGTGTGTGTGTGTGTGTGTGTGTGTGTGTGTGTGTGTGTGCGCGTGTGTGTGTGCGCGTGTGTGTGTGTGTGCATTAGGGTTGTCACGATATCCGATAATATCGGATATCACAACATTTGAAAATATCTATAGCCACAATAATTAAAAAACTATTTTTTATATTATTATCATTGTTATTGATATTCTAAGGACAAAACACACGTACATGATTTAAAATAAGAATATTAGCTGGAAATAAATAGGTGAGTCAATATTTCTAAATCTGTGCATTACTGCGTGTGCTGTGGCCTGCCTGACAAATCTGAGTAGAGTATCTTTTCCCGCTCCATTTTCTATTTTAGTTCTGCTGCCTCGCAACAAATTCTTTATGCTTTGTTTTTTAAATATTTTGTTATTATTTGCTCTATATTTATTATTTTGTTATTATTAGTTGTATACAGGCTATTTAGACTAGGGTTGTCACAATGTCCGATATTCGCGATAATTGTTCAATGCATATCGACGATATGAAAATGGGATATCGTGACAACCCTAGTGTGCATACGTGTGTGTGTGTGTGTGTGTGTGCATACGTGTTTCTGCACAGAAGCTGAGAGGACTGGAGGAGTTGGGAGGGGAAAGGGTGATTCTGCTAGCAGTTGTCAGATACAGTGAAAGTGTTCAGTAAGTACTGTTGATTCACTCTCTTTACTGTGCTTTGAGGCAGAGGGAAAGTTTGAGGCATTTCTTTGAAATCGACCCAAAGAACATTAAAAAAGGGAGACGTTAGAAACGCGCTGTATACTCTCCACCCACCTGGTCGAAAAGCATTTTCTTAAGCGCGGCACTTTTGGTCCCACCGGTCACTAGTCTGTCCAGAACTTTGTACCATCCTCCCAGAACCGGACCCTGGAACACAAACATGTCTCTCACAGGCACTCTGGGAAGATCACCTAACGCACATTATCTCTAGAGCATCTTCTCCTGACTCATTTTTCCATAGAGTTCAATAGGAAAATGAGTCCATAGAAACAACCCTTACAGTGATCCATCCAGATCTACCGCATATCTGGCAGCAGAGTGTGATGGTTTGAGGCTCGTACCTCATAGCCTTGATGACTTACAGCATCTACATGTAGCCAACCATGGGCCTGATTTACTAAGACCTTTAGCGTGTGCAAAACCTTTCAGCACAGCCAAAACTAATAACACAACCAATGATTGGTGCAAAACAAATACCATGACCAATCATTGGTCGTGTTATTGGATTTGCGTGTGCTAAAAGGTTTTACACACGCTAAAGGTCTTAGTAAATCAAGCCCCATGTGTTCCATACTGTTAAAGCGTAATTTATAGCTTAATCTAGTCCCCCCCAAACATTCCCACAGAGATCCATTCAAATGCAGACAAGTTATAGTATCGCTTGTAGGAGTATCTGAAAATAAGATACTAAGTCTTTTGACGTTGGGTCATAGACATCAGAAAGTCATGGCATGCCAAGGATACGCAAACAGGGGAGGAGGGGGAGGAGGGGGGGCTGTGGGTGGTGTGGATCAGCCTTTCCCTGAAATGAAAAATGTATAAAAAGGGCTTCAATTGCTACTCTGTCCAATCAATATGGATGTAAACACTAAACCCCTTCAAATGAACACTGAATGTTTGCACCTTAACTTCTTAGTCACTGTGATTACAGACCCAAAGCAACAAAAAAAATAGTTGGACTGCACTGTGTTTCTTACAAAGTGATGCCATTTCAATTTCAGACATAATCACCTGTGATAAAACATTAATTTCCACCCAAAAATCAACTATGCCATTCTCAGAGTCTATTATGAAGTGAGCCAAAATGAGCCTACGAGCCAAAATGTTGCCTGCCAGCTGGGTGCCTGTATTTGGCTCTAATCGCTTTTGCTACGACATTTTCAACCTTAAGCTGCTCTTGGTGATCTGCATGGAGCATTGCTAAGGGAGATTTAATGCACTCGGACATCTGTTGCGGGTGAATGTTTTCCTCGCCACCGGCGTTCTGGTCGCACATCGTACAAAATCATTTCAACATACTGTGAGCGACTGTGAGCAGATTATGTTTTTATAAATAAAACCTTGCCTACCTACAGTTGTTATGACGAAATAAAATAAAGGAAGACGACCCAGATTGAGAGCCTTATTGTCTGGAAGCAGGGTAGTGGGGAGTGGGGGGCGGGGTTCTGTGACAGCACACTGCAGTCCAGCCAATCAAATCACCGCAGGTGAACTGAATGGCACAACACTGTAGACTTAACAGGCATCTCTCTAATTAATAACTGACAGCTTATAGTGCGGTAATAGCTTAATATGTCTATTTAATTAGACCCTGAGGTACATTTTGTTTTAAATAATAAATAATTTATCTTATGTAGCCTTTAGAACTTTTTAATTCAGTGATTAATTGTTTTGAAACAAATCTATTTTTCAAGTCCAGTCACAGCAACATGCGTCGTATTGTAAATCTGACCACAAAAGAAGCGGTCATGAACATCCTACTGGCATAGCACTGCATTTGCACATTGGCTCTGCTGGACTGCGTGCGTGCGTGCGTGCGTGCGTGCGTGCGTGCGTGCGTGCGTGCGTGCGTGTGCTCTTGCCCTGGCTGTAAGTGACGCAGTGTGACCAGGCTGCAGTTACACACTGAGCTCGGTGGTGAGGCACGACCACGGCGTCACTCGGCTTTCTCAAGAGCAAAGTCTCTTCGCTGGCGGACGCGGTCGCGTCGCCCGGCACAACTGCA
Source organism: Synaphobranchus kaupii (assembly GCA_029718625.1). Lineage (NCBI taxonomy): Eukaryota > Metazoa > Chordata > Actinopteri > Anguilliformes > Synaphobranchidae > Synaphobranchus > Synaphobranchus kaupii. The sequence goes on along the minus strand of CM056381.1, from coordinate 10,914,778 downwards.
GCGAGTGTCACTGGGAACAGCTGGGTGCCCTTTTCAGCAGCCCCACCCCCCACGGTCCACGCCCACACAGACCAGCTGTTGCTCCTGCTCCATCATTCAAGCTTCCTGATGATGTCGCCTCATTTCGCTCCCTCCTCCCCTGCATCCGGCTCCTCCCTCTCCCTGAGCTGTCCATTTCAGCAGGGGCGTAGCACGAAATTCTGGGCCCTGTGCAAATGCAGTCTCTGTGGGCCCCCTTCCCAATGCAAACTTAATTTCAGGCCTTCTGAGGCCCCGCCCTGGGGCCCTGGGCGGTCAGTTCCACTATCCACCCCCCCCCCCCCCGCGTTTCAGCTCCACCCTTTCCTCCAGGAGAGAAAAGTCGCGTTGGCCTCTGAGAGATGAGTCCTCTCTGAGTCACAGCGCCTGGCGCCTGACCCCTGACCCCTGACCTGTCCACGCTCTTACCTGTCCATCTGGCACTGTTGTAAACACACTGATCTCACCTCTGGCTCCAGGTCACGCTCTTGAGAGCGGCCACTCCAGGTGCACATACCAAAGCACGCGCAGAAGTGTGTCACGGACGCTAAAGAGACATTAGCCTCATAACCTGCTCTTGGCGGGCGTCGAGCTGTACAGACAACAGCTGGATTCAACACAAGACTCACTCACAAGGGCTCATGAGGTAGCGCTGTAAAATGATAAACGCTGTAGCCTACTGCTATCTTTTTAGACTCACGATGAACACGAAGCCGATGCTCATCATCTTGGCGGTCCTCTGCAGGCTGTGATTGGCCGGGCCCCTCCTCTCGATCAGCTGCTGTGCCATGACATCCCCCACCCCCACCAGGGAGCCTGAGAGAGAGAGAGAGAGAGAGAGAGAGAGAGAGAGAGGGGGGGGAGGGAAGAGAGTGATTGCTTTGGCAATATTTCATGTGTATTTCATGCCAATAAAGAACTTTGAATTAATAAATTTGCGAGAGGGGCACAGAGAGGCAGTCAGAGTCAGGCATGTATTTCTCCCTGTAACCTGTGACCCACAGCCCCACAGCCCCACACGCCGACACCCAGAGACGACCCCCCCCCCCCCGATGTTGGGGAACCCCACAGGCCAGGCGCCACGCCCTATAGCCCACTCTTCAAAACCTCCTTCGCCTTTCACCTAATTGCACACCTTGAAAAGCTGAACGGCCCATTGGTAGCTACCGCTGTGTATCCACATTTACCTGTGTACACACTGCAAAAAATGTCTTAAGAGTTTTAGTCTTGTAATGAGACTTAAAATCTTATTTCTTTCTCTCAAGTACAAAATATTAGCTTGTTTTAAGTAAAATTATCTCACCTCATTGGCAATATTTTTGTCTTATTTAGCAAAAAAGTAATAGAAATAAGATTCAATTCTAAATATAGATTAAGTCTAAATATAAGACTAAAATGCTTAAGATGCTTGTTATTTTTTGGTTTTTGCAGTGTATATAGGGGAAAAAAAGACTCCTTATTATAAACACTGTTATTGTATCTCCCCAGCACATGGGTTTCCGGTTGGCTGTGCAGTCATTTCATGACCTAGATAGTTCTCTTACTCATCCTGAAAAGACTGTATTTTTAGACGAGAGCTTTAATATTTTCCCAACTTCATTCGCCAACGGGGAACCAATTTTTTAACATGTATTTTTAAAAGAATAAAATTAACCCATTAAAAAGGCATTTTGTTTATGCTCCCTAATGAGGAAGAGGTGGAATGCCCAAAAAAGGCGATGGTGTGGGCGGCCTCGCTCGCGAAGAGACAGGGCGGTTCTGAGGCGACGTTGTCGGGCCCTCCGCCTGTCAACTGAGTCACCTTTGACCTCTGCTGAGTTACCAGGCCCTCTGGGGAAACCTCTGCATCATGGGATACCGTGTAGCGCAATGACCACCTGTTCCTCCTGCAGGCCGTGGTAAGTGACACAGACAACAGCTGGAAAGAGTTTTGTTTCCTTTAAAGGAATACTTTTTGGGAAATTCCCTTTTTGGCTATCTGATCCAGAGTCGTACGCGAAGATTGACACCAATTTCATCCCTGTGCGTCCAGCAGAAAATATTACAGAATATCTACGGGCCGCGTGACTGTGTTAGCCCCATCGATGGCTGCAGATGGAATCCACGAGCTTAGCTCCTACCTTAGCTCTGTGAAGTGAGGGAAATTCACCTTCCAGCATCTCCAAAGCCGAGTTATTTACACGATGCATCTTGCGACTTTATGGCGAGCCAAAACAATTCACGAGCAAGGGTTCATTCACACGCTTTCCCGTGTCATAAATTTGCTTCGCTGTCGGTTTGCCTCGGCTGTTGCATGTTTCGTGGCATTCTGAAATGGCCTGGCATTAAAGTGAGACACGTGCCGGTTGAACACATAATGGTACACGGTGAGCGAAAAATAATTGGTCACCCTTAGATCACCCCCCTCCCCCCTGCCCCAACCCTTATCATTAAAGAAAACTAATATACACCCCACGCCTTCAGCGCTGATTCATGTACACTAACATTATTTTAAATTAAACTTTCAGGCTCAAATGCCCCGAAATTAAATTCTTTGGCAGTGTGGCAAAGGTTAGGTTCAGGATTAATTACAGCAGCCGTACCAATTTAAAAAGTGTCGTGGTGAAAGAAAGCATATTTCCCATATTTCAGGGCAGTGAACTGTCTGCTTGGCCAGTGTCCCTGAGAAGCATGTATAAAAACGCCTGCGCTGAAAAGGCAACTAAAGAAATGTCACGCGTGTGCTGCGGCGGCCAATGCGGGCCCTCTGTCTGTACCTGCAGACCCGCTAGCTTTCTGGGCAGAAGCACAGAATATAGATTTGCAAAAATTAAGAATGAAGGATCGCCACGGCAACCTGTGCCGGACGAGTACAGAACCGATCGGTGAAGAGGAGGGAGGTGCGGAGCGATGAAGGAGACTAATATCCCAGAGGCCACTATGGCACTGCGTCTCTCTCTCTCTCTCTCTCTCTGGCACAACAAACAGATTTCTCGCTCACGTGCGCCGGCCCTGCCAGCCAGACTGACGACTGACGTCGCCGTACCCTCCCAATCTCCCAAAAATGTCACGCACCTGCACGGGTGACTTTATGCTTCCTGAAGGTATCGATCATTCGGGACGGACGTGCGCCAGGAGAACGCAGCATTGCATTATTCATGCGGCCGCGAAGCACCGCACGCCAGAAAAATCCACTGTGAACGCAAACTCGGGGGGAGAAAGCGCAACGGTGAACCGCGATTAATCAAGCGAGTTTACGAGCCGCATCACGGCGGGTCAGACGGGCCCGCGGTACAGTTCTGTGGACGGGGCCCGAGGGAGGCAGCATTAGTCAGTCATCAGCCGGCCGTCTGCCGCTCGGTGTCAGATTACAAGAAACATTTTCCCAGAATGCCGTTGAGGAGGAAACTGCGGCCAGGTCATAGCTGGTTGAATGGACACAGGGGACCACAAATAGGACAGGATGGAGGTACTGTTCACAATCAGGACTCATGAACACACACAGAAAAGGGAGCCGTTTAGAATGTACCAGAAGTTTTCTGTATAGGGCCACCATGAGATATTGTTCTATGTATTCTGGCCACAAAAATATCACTACAGCCCCAAACGGACTCTCTACCTGCAGGTAAATAATTCAAGCTGGACCCCAAGTCCAGTGTGCGTGTGTGAATGTGTGAGAGAGGACTTGGAGGATTACTGCAACGTTTATAAAAATAAAAAAACTGTTGAATAGATTTCCCCCTGAACAATGAGACTATAGCTCAGCATGGTGGAAAAACCACTCTGATGGTCAGCACTCTCGGGGGGCGCTGTACTGCCTCGGTGCCACCTCTGCCGGTGCGCAAAAAAAACACGATACCCAAGATGGGTGGAAGGAGAAACAAACAGGATTCGGTGTCATCTTCGCCGGCTCTCTGTCCAATAAGGTTCTCCGGGCGGCTGGAAACAGAAGTAGGCCCTACCCGCAAAGCACATACGCAGTTTACAGTCAGCCACGCGAAATGACAAACTGTGAAATGTTAGCCGTCAACAGCGGCACCGTTAACGGCACCCAGACATTACTAAGCGAGCGTGGGCCTCCATATTTAGCCCGGACTCTTCGCAATGTTCTGATGTGGCCTGGTGGGTACGGTTGGAAGCGAGGGCGGCCTGTGGAAATTAGAGGTGTTAAAGGTGACCCCATGGTCGGGCCGGCAAGGGCGAAGACCTCCAGCGCGCGCGAACGTAGGCTACGCGCTAACACGGACACACACCCAGCTCAGCCTCATCAGGGGGATTCATACCAGAGGACCCTTTCGCTGCGAGAAAGGGCGCTTGGGAGAGCTATTACCGGACCCAGCCAAAGCGCTGCTGCACAACAACGTTATGTCATCAGTCCCCGCCGACTCAAGCGGATCATAGCTCCGAGCAGAATCTACAACGTCCACGCGGAACTCCCCGCTTGAACGTGCAGGCAAGCCAACACATCCCACCGTCCTCTCGCTCGTCTCGCCCGGAGAAGTTTTAACAAAAGACCACGCGCAACAACGACAGCGTCGGCGAAAAGGCGACGTGCGGCCCTTCTTTATGCGATATTACCTTTTCTAAAAATGTCAGGAAAGGACATATAAAGGCAGTTGGGCAGAGATTAAAACGTGTGGGATGAGATGGGAAACCTTTCGAATGAGGTTTACAGGGATACGGTTTAAAAACGGACGCCTCTGGCTGATTGCTAATACATGATGTCATAGGCACAAAAAGGCCAAAAAAACAGATAAAAATTGCATCCACCGTCCGCCGACTGGTAAACGCTTATATTTCCCTCCACTTGGGCTGAAATGACACATTCACTGCTTGCAAATCAAAACATAATAGAGAAAAATGCGTCAACCTGCGAGCTGCTCCTGGAGCTGCCGTCTACACTGGCTCTACATAAGTCCTAATAAACCAGGATTTGAATAATTTTTTTCCCTCTCATTTATCCTTTTACTGAAAATGAGAAAAATGTGCAGGCCAAATAAAAGCATACATTAAAGACACACCACATTTATAAGAAGAGCAACCATTTGCTCAGCCAATATAATTTGCCAGGAACAGATGGATCTACTGGTATAAAATAAGGAAGAGGCGGCACTAGAAAAAAAACGGTTTGTTTTAACTTTGATCTTGAGCTTACATTTGATGTAGGGGGGGATTTATTGCATTTATTGAAATACCTTACTTTAATTGCAGGATAACTACTTACTCAGACAAACCTTATATCCGTTGGAGGATGTCACATTTAAAAAGTATTTGTTCTCGTGGCTTTAATGCCAATCTTTCACTAATCAGTATGAGAAGCCAAGTGAACGGCGCACTGTGCAAAAGGGACCCGATAATTGTCCGCCAGCTTCCTCGGAGAAACGCTGACGGCGGCACATTCAGTCGACGTCCTTGAAGGATAACTCTCCCGGGGCTAATGGCCCTGATTGACGTATTTCTCCCATTTGGGAAATTATCTGCGATACATTTGGCAGATAGTCTTCAAAGACGTGAAAGTTTTTCCACCGTAGACGACGTTACGCCACATTGCGGTGGAGCATTTAGCTGATGAGTCCGTCCCGACCCCTGCTGGAACTCAAGACGACGCAGACGGGGGTTTACACAGTGAACTGGCCACGTCTACGCGCTATTAATCACGCTGACTTATTGTGCTTTTAGGGCCACAAGGAACACTAATGTGCTAGCGGTTCATTCAGTCATTCCTTCATCCGTTCATTGATTGGCGTCACTCCAATGTGATAAGAAATCACGGCAGGGGTTTTGAATTCAGTGATTTCAGTTCAAGTTCAATAGATAGGGAAGCTGAGTGAGTGGGAGTTTCTGTGTCTTTTGTGAATCAATGAAGGGTGATTTCAGAGAGAAAGCAACTCTTTCTTCCCTTGCAGAAATACTAAGAATTTAGTATTACGCTTTAATCTGTAGCTTAAATGGTTTTGGATGCACTTTTTGCCAGATCTAGCATGAATGTGAATGAAAATATGTTTGGAAACATATTCACAGGAAATACATCAAAAAAAGTCCAAAAAAGAGAAAAAATGTGAAAATCGAAAATATGTTTTTTCCCCCATTTCGAATGGATGATACATGATCTTTACTCAATAACCACGGGGAAATACATGGATGAAAATATGATTCAAGACATACGTGATGACAAAAGTCTTCTACTGGGAATACCTCAGAATACGTAAGACTTATGTCCAAAAAATGAAAAGGTGCAACTATCCTAGATACGTGTTTTTCCTATTCAGATGACAAATAATCGGAATAATCTCAATAACCATGGTGAAATAAATGAGTGTAAAGACGGTTCAGAATCTGAGCTAAAGCAGCCAGAGACGAGGTGCTACCCAAAACAATTATATAACAGAAAAAACAGCTTGCTCCTAATAAAACATTTTTCTATTTTTCCTAAGAGCGAGTGTTTCGCCTTTTTCTGCATGTTCTGAAATAAATGAATGGAAATGGAAAAACAGATTCCAAATTCAATGGAAAAACAGCAAAAATACATAAGACGACATCAGTGTTAGTGTAACGTGTTAAGTATGTGTTTTTTTATTTTTGTATTCAAGTGGACGAGGAATTATCTGTACTCAACAACCATGGTGAAATGAATGAATGAATGAAAATGTGATCGAAGACATTTATGTTTGAAAAGATATTTCACTGGAAAAAACAGCAATGTCCCAAAAGGTTTTTAAAAATCCAAAATGAGTGGTTTTCCCATTCCGACGGATTAGAAATCATCTTTACTCAACAACCACAGGGACATTAATGAATTCAAATATGCTCTATGGATTTTTCATACAGGCACAGCATATTCTGCAAAATAACCAAATCAAGTAGTTCAGCTGTTGAGCAGTAAAACCATTTGTCATCATAAGCAGAGCTGAACTTCAGAAAGAACGTTCTAGTCTTTAAAGTCGTGTGAACCATGAGCAATGCGGAGAGATCTGGGGAAAATCTGCCGTCCACGTAGCACAAAACACAAAAGTTTCAACTGTGTTGGTGACCCTCTTCAGTGACCCACTCCTTTGAGTCATTTCACCGTCTTACTGCACCTCGCAAGGGAGGCATTTCCACGCGGCTTCGCTATCTAAATATAAATAGTCTTCCCTCTCTCATGTGAGAAAACAAAAGGAGTGAATCACTCTTCAAGTCCGTAATCTTTCTTACGTAAATATTCACTCTCCAGCCCTTCAAAACAATGTACTTGGATAGAATCAGGGAATGTTTCTCAGTTCTACCATGGATCTGTCAAACACAGAATATCAAACTGTCCATTTCTAGAGTACTCGAAATTAAAAATGTAAAAACTAAAAACATTTGGAACCCAGCGTAAATAGCAGATAATCAATAAACAGCATAACTGTACCTTTTATTTCCGCCAAAAACGGATACAAATTTGTTGTGTTTCTGGACTTCTGACGCTGGTTTCCAGTTAACCAATCAGAAGCTGAGGGGCTGCGGGATGGGGTCATGCATGAGGACAATTTTAGAAAAGGCAAACGCACCCTTGGGGCTAACCACAGTAAATAAATAAGTCAAATGAAATAGGTTTATGATAAAAACCCCCGATTTAAATTCAGACAGCTGCGTTTTTACGCCTGCACATCTACACTCGACGGATGTCTACGCGCAGAACTGTAGTTTATGTTTCTTGAGTTGAGGGTAAACAGGTAGACTGATATAGCTTTCCATTTTTAGGCCGGGCCTTCTGGTGCATTGGCTTTCAGGAAGGGACATCTCAGCTCTTTAAATATTCTGCTTGGCTAATGCTGCACTGGGTCCCTCTCATCTCACTGCGCCACAGTGAGCAGCCCTCTCACCTTCAAGATTTACGCAAAGCTGGCAGTGTAACAATAGACTCGATTCCTCCATGTTCTCAAACAGGTTCCAGGACACCCATTTGGCTCAAGTCCACTTTGTTAGAATCTATGTACTACATTTTAATCATCTTACCACATGAAAGCTAGCGATAAATCAGGTGTCACTGCTGAAAGTGATTCGCGTGATTTTTATTATTTTTTAATTTTTTAAAGAGCTTCAGCGCATGTTCATTATAACGGCAAGTAACGTAATCCTCGTCCATAGTGAATAAGACAGCTTTATTTGAGATGTTAAGTGAGGGAAAAAAGCAGATGATATTGATATTTTAAGTTTAACATAGCATTGTGTATCATTGACTGTGCATATAATTTGTTCCTGTACTTTGCTGCCCCCTGGTGGTGTAAATAACGTATCAAAATTTATGAGTAATGATGGAGCTAGGTATGCTCCTATAATTATGAGCTTATACAACTCTGGAACCATTCAAAACCAAAATAAACTGAACCTTTCTTCATTGGATAAACACTGATTACAAATGAACATCTACGGAAATGACCTTTGTCGTTTCTAATATTAGCTGTACCGGAAACGTTACGGTGTAGCAGTTGTTTTCAGACTAAATTAAAAATTTAAAAAATCTAAACAAGCTTTTCAATTTATTGCCACAGTTGTTTTCTACTCATAACATAGCAAATATTAAAACAAGAAGACAATTTGATACCAGGCGCACGATATTAAACTATATCAACAAAAAATTATCAAATATTCATGGAAAACACATTTCCATTTTTGGGTGGCAACACTTTAGAAACGGGCAGGGCCGAGGGAGACCAAGCATAGTTGTCTAGCGGGATGGGCAGGCTGGCGTGTAAACATTTGTGAAAGCACAGTCTGAGATTGAATTGACCTTTAAGCCACAACAGTGGCAAATGTGTGAGTAAGACAGACAGACTGGCAGTGACTGTGGGATTGTGGCAGTGACTGTGGGATTGTGGGAGTGGGAGTGTTTGTGCCGCAGAAGGGATGGTGGGTGTTTTTTTCTTACCGGCGGTGAGAATCTGGACCTTCCAGGGATGTCTGGACATCAGTACCTGATAGGATCTCCACAAGCCTGCCATGCTCCTAGCTCTGAAAAGACACCAGTAGACACTAGTTAATGTCACAGAAAGACACTACCTCCAAATATCTCCATGACTTTGCCCAAATTACATGTCTTCCAACTGACTATTTGTCTGAAATTCATTGGGGAAAAAAAAAAAAAAAAGCTGTTCTGTTACAAATCATACTGGCGAAGGGCACTTGTTACATCAAACAAACTATGTTAGCCTATAGGAAAAATCAGTCTGAACTTTAGATGGAATTGATTGCATCATCTGCCCCCTCCCGGAGAAGATGGGGAAAGCAGATGGTGAGAGGGTTTACTTTTACAAGGTACCGTTCTAACGGTTTACCAGACCTTTTTAAAACAATTAGAACCGTTTAATTATGCAACAAATGTATGTTATGCAACTCTCTTAATATCCCCAATGTTAAATAAGAATTAAAGTAAACTGTACTGACTGTTTGGTCTACAGGATAGAAAGGCATCAATAGTTTCAAGCTTTTTTTTTTTTTTTTTTTTTATCATAATGGATACATGTCAGCTGACATTAATCCTGAATCTCTAAACATACCTTACATTACAGACAAACGTTTTTCAAATGTAGGTTATTGATGAGATGGTTAAAATTTACACAGAAAGCAAATAAGGCCATGTTCTAGTATTGACGCTAAGTAAACAGTTTGTTCAACAGTTAAGTTTTCATTTTTGACCTTAGACACTATTTATGTAACAGCTAGGTAACAAACAAACTACATTAAAAGAGCTGTTGGTGTCTGTGTATTTAAATATCACGCATAATTGTCACACAATAACGACAGAATTGTTCTTGTTATATTATTGTAATGTTAGATGCAGCTAATAATTTGACATGACATTTCCTGCTCTCGGTGAAAAGATGGCTAGTAGTAGCCACTTAGCTACTGCACCTCAAAAAGCATTTGGAAACGAAAGCATTCCTGAAATACTACATTCACATCAGCGCTACTGCTCTGTCAACTTAGGTGTGTTATTGCCAACTATTAGGTTTGTTTCGTATAATGTTAACTTTGGTGATTGGTTAGGTAACTTTAACTAAGTTAAAATATTTTTTTTTTAAGTTAAAATGTTCGGTTAACTAGTGTAGCCTACGTCTCGATATCATCAGCCTTCCAATGGTGTCATTGATCCGAATCTGATCATGTCAATTGTCATTGCCACCATTGGATGACAGCTACTTATACCAACTGAAATTTTTAACTACAAAAACATAATTTTGAAGTTAAAATAATTTATCCAGTTAGTGTAGGCTAGCTACATAACTAGCTACCATCAGCCTTACCATGCGATGGATGTCACTGACGCTTGACGTGATCGGAGTCCAGCAAGAGATGGCTAGTACTTAGCTAACATTAGCATCATTGACCAAGCTTATCCTTACTTAGTTTAGATTTAAATCTGTTGGCAAATTAAAAATCTTACCCTACCAATTAACGTTAAAACTCACAGCAACAAGCGTCCTGGGTACTGTATTTTAGGTAACAGGCAAACACCTTAATATGCAATCATTTCGTTTAACATTTAGGAACAATCATATCCTGGGTTACTCGCATACACTGTATTTGATATTAAATAACAGCATCAAATAGTATAATTTAAGAGGAACATACCTGGGCAGACTTCAGAAAGACTACGGCCGCCGCCGACGTCACTTCCGGAAGCAATGAAACCACGCGTTATCGGATGGTATTTGTCGCCCTCTACAGGGAGACGTTGTAAACGCACCTAAGGAATTAATTTCTAACAACTTTGGTTCTTTTACTACGGTCTATGGAAACACCATTACCATCACCTGCGATTTTGAATTTGAAACCTGTATTGTCGATTCGCACCAGGAATGCTGAGCAACGGACTTTTCATTAGTTCCTTAGGGGGACAGTGGCAGATTATGTCCATGAGGTGAAATTAATGACGACACAGGCAGTAGCCTAGCTACAAGTAGGTTAATCCATCGCAATTTTAATACCTCTAAAATTGAAAATTAAGATTCACAACATTGGTTGTTAATGCATCTAGGCAATGGCATGTAGCCTAAATATTTCTGTGGCACGCCATTAACTTCAAGGCATTAACCAATATCATTAAACATACTTTTCATTAATATACTGAGATTTAGTCGTTGATGAGGGCTAATCAGGACGTGGACAATATCAAATTATTATAATCACGCAGTTAATGCATTCTCAATGTCAGTGAACACACAAATCTCATTTCAAATATTGCCATCGATGACATAAATTGCCAGCAGTCTTGATATTTCCTCGAGCAGCCTCCCCAAGTTTAACTGAAACCACAGTACCTTAGTGGCTTTTTAACATTATTTTGGGGATTTGCCCAAACGCAATACACTTACACCTGGCTACCATCACAGCAAATAAAGTTTAGGCAATTTAGATGAGACCAATGGGAAAATGTGATGAACGGACAAAAGGACATACGATGTTCTGCAGCAGAATTATTTTTTAAAAACATATTAAGTGCCTTAATTCTGTGCTTATGTGAGCTTAGATTGTACAAAAGTAAATGTTCCCTAGGGCTTAAATCTGGAGCTTTTCTGTCATTTCTGTACAAAACCCCAAAAAGGCTTAATGCGGTATTATTCAGACGTACGTTACAACCCACCTGTAATATGGCCGAATGGCACACCAGCCGAATTGGACGTTAAAAAAGCAAGCATGACACCACGAGAGCATTTATATTATCTTTATTTAAATTCACTAAACATAAAAGCATAAAACGGTCAACATTAACAAGTAATGGCTTACAAGCATTAGAACAAAAATGTAGGTGGAAATAATGTAGAGTGGGGAAGGATAAAACAGAATTCATTCAAGTTTATTAATGCGTCCTGTCGTCTTTTTGGTCAAGAGCAGGTATCACAATGTTTTGATAATGAGGTCAGTGGGAGACCCGACACAGAAATAAAAAAAATTACAAAACTATCTTTATAACACAAAATGCCAAGCATGCTGTGATTGTACATGTTTTCCAGTTCATATAAACTTTTGGTCTATTATCAATGTAATTTGTTCATGAACACATCAATTGCCATCAATCCATAACAAGGTATATGTCTCGAGTAAGTTCCTAGTCCTCAAATACCTCTCTGACATTAGACCTTGGTGTTTCCTATTCACTCTTATTTTGAAAGCAAGGAACTGATTTAGGAGATTCATAATCTTCACAATTGCAATAGCACAAATAACATTAAATACCCACCGCAGAAGGCAATATTCTGGCCTCTCTCTTAGATGTAATGCCATTAAATTGACCAAGTCTTCTTAAGACTAAATGCACATTAGACACTCCCCTGATCACTAGGTTTTAATTGCCCACAACAAAAAGCACCAAATAAAGGCAAATACTGACACAGACATTCTAACAAAAAATTCTAATCATTCGAGCAGTTAGAGCATCGCCGAAAATGACAAAAAACCATTGCAAGAATATATTTGTTTGTCTTTTAAACACAAGTTGCATATTGGGGTGTACAACTTTCATGAATCAGGGGGTACAGTTTTAAGAGCATTAAATAATAAACACGAGACAATAACTTAAGACAGAAAAGGCTAAATTCAAGTATATATCCCAGAGAAATTGGCCGCTGCAAAGTAAAATTACCTGCGCCTCTGAAATTTGCCTAATCTCAAAAAAAAAAAAAAAACTTTACAAAATGTAAAATCAGTTAGGCAAGGTGGCTTCCATTAGACATCCCTTTTAAAAGTCAGTCTAAGCAAAACTTACTGTTAGTGAGGTGCACTCCCATTCTTAAGTCCCCCACAAGGAGAACGGAACACCCTTAATTCTGAAGCAACAGCTTTCACAGCTACCTACAGTGTATTTTCTCAAATTATAATCGTGAGGTCAAAAGGCCTCTGAATGATATTTTGAAACTTACCTAAATGGCAATAGCTTCTCCAGCCGTACTTACATACACAGAGACTCACTGCATCCCAACGCCATCGCTCACACCGCGCTCTCTGGGTCCGCTTCTCCGGCACAAATCCCCACCAGCGAGACCTCTACGTACGAACACGTTCCCAAACCCACCCGCTCTGCAATGGGAGTCCCCTATATCACACAGAACCCAATTCCAAACCGGGACCCACAAATGCCAGGACATCCCTTGGATATGGAGAACTGAAACATTGGCAGCGGCAAAAAAAAAAAGCATGAAAACAGGCTTCGTAGTACAGTACTTACTTACAGTTGTTCCTTAGTTACCCATCCCCATGGCCACCAAGTCACATGACTCGGTATCTTCAGTCCTACATTTTGGCCCACGTCCATCAAGTCAACTCCAGCCCTCTGGAGCCATAATATCTACCTTCTTATTTATTTTTTTTTACTCTCAACTGTCACAATTTAAGCAATTAGTTGGTTTGGGAGGACAGGACGTAGTTGAAATATCGCTGTAGAGCAGGGGTCGGAAACAATGCACCTGGAGGGCCACATCGGTTTCTGGATTTCATGCATTTTTGCTCTTAAGCTATTCAACTAGTCCCAATAATTTACATGACCTGTGATGCTAACAAAACGTATTGCTAAGCTCATGAGTGACAGCTCAAGGCTGTTCTTGTGTGCCTATACTGCGGTCTACTCTAGTCAACTACAGCTAATGAACTGAGCCAGGGTAATTGGTAGAAATTAAAACTTACATACAGAGGGGGGCCCCTAGGGAACGGGACAGCCCACCCCCCGCTCTAGACTGTGCACAAGTGGCATGTGCAACAGAGGAAAGCGCGTGTCTTTACTCTCCGTGTGGAGAAGGCAACCGCATGGGGCTCAGCTGCAAACTGGCCTTCGCTGCAGGGCAACGGTTAAACCCGTCAATCGATAAATCAAGTAGATCCTCCCACTCCTCTTAAGAAACGAATGGGTGCGGGAGTCTTGCAGGGAGATTCTTTGCGAAGCTTCTCTGCAGTCACTCCTCTGGAGGGCAATTTTAAGGTTGTGCCCTTGAAATTAATGGTCCTTCATCCTGGAGTAAGCCAGCGCAGAGGCTGCTACGCAAGGAGGTGTGTGTGTGTGTGTGTGGGGTGTAGTGTGTCTCTGGGTTGTGTGTGTGTGAGACATGGAATAAGTGCTCCTGTTAAACCCCCCACACCCCCCATTCTTCAGTAGTCCATTCCTTCGTCGCTCTCGTACCAGTCAGACGGGGCGTCGGTCCCAAAGTAACGGTCCCCGAAATTCCCTGCGAAAGACACGGAGGCACACGGCGTAAAGAGGGGGAGGGGCCGTCATTGTGCGCGAGATGGGGCGGGGCAGACGGGCGCACGGCCGGCCGTACCCACCGATGCCGGGGATGATGTGGAACTCGTCGTTGACCTTCTTGTCCACGGCGGTGGTGATGATGCGCACTTTGGGGAAGGCGTAGGCCACAGAGTGCACGCCCATCTCGGCCATGAGCAGAGACAGCAGGAAGATCTTGTCCTCCTGCACGTCGTGGTCCTGCGGGACACAGTCAGTCGCAGCCGTTTTTACCCAATGGGGCCAGCGTTAAACTTTAAAAAGGTCCAATCCCGAGATAGAGCCGCGATGACATCACAATCACCACACAATGTGCCCTCAAGCGAGACACAATTAGTATCCAGCCAAAAAAATTAAAAAAAAGACAATATTTTTTTAATGATGTATATTATAGGTATACAAGTTGCTTTGGATAAAATCATCTGTATGAATAAATAAGGTTAATGTAGTGCCAGAGGCAGGTCCAATGACTGAAGGCCTACTGTGCGCTTAGCACCTGCTGGTTACTAATGGCTACTCTTTACGTCTGTGGTGGAAAACATTTGACAGGGCAGACAGAGGCCAGAGAAACCTGCTGTATATTAATAGCTAGAGTTAAAGGTTTCCAGCAAGATAACTGCTGCAATTCACAACACAAGGACTCAAAAAAACACAGGCATCTAACGTCTTCGAAACCCTGACACTGTAAACACATGTTGAACCTTGAAGCTGTAAGAGATTGCCATGCCAACGCCTCCATGTAGCTCCCTTTAGTTTCTGCACAGGTCTGCATGCAACGCAGACCTGTGTGAGGTAGAACACGGCACAGTGAGGTAGAACACAGGTCACTCACCAGTAAGACCCTCACTGCCATTAGAGCCGCTGCACCCGTAGACACGGTGCTGTCCATCAGGATCACATAGTCCTCACTGATGTCCTTGGGCAAACGCAGGTAGTGGAGCTAGAAAAGATCAATTGCCATCAAAAAGCAAAACCCATCATCTCCCCCGGCAACCGCAGGCAGAAACGCCGGACAACACGCTGACAGAAGACAGACAGTGCAGCTGCGGAATTTACACGTGTGGAACACGGTTGCTTGGCAACAGGACCAACAATAGATTTCCCACTGAGCAACTAAACGGGAGTTCTCATTTGAAACTTTGCCCGACAGGATTAATAGGTACAGTACATTTCCCATCAGGACATTCTGCGCCATCTTGCTCCTTTTAATCTGGGCCGACTTCAGCGATTTCCTGCTATTGATTAGCGCAACGTTCCCCACGTAAAGGCTGGCCGTGTAGTTTTACACTGCTCTACAGCAAGGATCGAACGATAAAAACATCATCTACAATAATGCAAATTAAAGACTTTTTAAAATTAGTTTCTGAATAACAGCTAAAATATCGAATTCCATATGGGGTTTGGCAATTATTTTGTTGACCAAAAGATATGGTACAATTCACTAAGTATAGAGCTGACTAAGGCTTCGAGGGCATTAAACTTATGGGTGTAGAATGAATGTGTGTGCTGGGGTGACTCGAGGCCATGCAGGTATATAAAGTGTGTAAAAGGTGGTGAGTTATGCTAAGGCTCTCTCTGTAAATCACACAAGCCGCGCTCCCAAGGACAAGCCAACAGCTCGTCTGCTCCGCCCAATGTTCCCGAGACAAAAACACACTGCGGTGCCTTGCGACGTACGGCCGTAAATACCACTTAAATATTTAATCGTCTTTACCTGGGACATTCCTGGGCTTTTCAGTGTAACCGCAGCTGAAACATGATTAGTTAAGGACGGGCTCGTAACTAATGGTTACGGAGACAGAATGAACGGGAGCAGACTCTCTCCTCCTGGGCAGAACGGTATATATAACGGTATATATAACAGGGGTCTTCAACCTTATCCCGCAAGGGCCGGTGTGGGTGCGGGGTTTTGTTCCAAGCAAGCAGTTACACACCTGATTCTACTAATCAACCACTGGAGTCTTTGCTAAGGACCTTGATTAGTCGAATCAGGTGTGTAACTGCTTGAGAACCCCTGGTATACAATGAAGGGAGAACGCACAGTACGGTCTGAGGGTTTCTGTGTCACAGGTCACTAATCCACCCTTACACACCCAGTCACACTCAATAACAGCACTGCGGCTGTGCTGAGGGACAGGAGAGGAGAGAGGAGACTGGAGGAGAGGAGAGAGGAGACTGGAGGAGAGGAGAGAGGAGAGAGCCGAGAGGAGAAGAGAGGGGAGAAAGCAGAGGAGAAGATGAGAGAGGGGAGAGAAAGGAGAGGAGACCAGAGGAGGTGGAGGGGAGACCAGAGGAGCAAGAGAGGACAAGAGAAAGGAGAGGCGAGGAGAAAAAAAGACTGGCGGGGCGGAGAGGTGGAAGAGAGAGAGTGAGAGGTGGGAGAGAGTGAGAGGTGGAAGAGAGAGAGTGAGAGAGGGGGAAGAGAGAGTGAGAGAGGGGGAAGAGAGAGAAAGAGAGAGAGAGAGAGAGGAGGAGAGCAGAGGACAGAAGAGCTCCACAGTGCTGCAGTACCTCTGGCTCTCCAGTGTCATGGTTGGTCTGGATGAGTATCTTGCCCAGTCGGATGTCTTTACACACAGCGGTGAGAGCCTGCTCCATGGTCTCCCCCGCCCGCAGAATGGACACACCCGTGATCTGGAAGGACCCACGGCAAGCACGCACACACGTACATACGTGCGCACACACACGCACACACACAGACAGCGGAAACCACAAACATGCGCGCACACACACACACACACAAACAAAAACACCAGAAACACACGCAAAAACACACACAGACAGCACAGACACCAGAAACAAACGCGCACACACACACACACACACACCAAATAAGTCAAACCCCCTGTCCCGAGTACTGCAAAGTTTTCACAGAGACTTCTCAGGCATGAGGCAGGAAGAATAAAACAAGTGAATGAGCACGAGAGCCATTCTGAAGAGGTCAGCAAACAAACTCCCACTGAAGAGCTACCCCAGAGGAGACCCGTCAAATGTTTCATCTCAAGCGGTCCCATACCCAATAAACTTTCATTTCAGACTCGCCCAACTGCGGAGAAAATCTATTCTGTGAGCCATTTTATGAGGAAACCGGCACATTAACACCCGTGGCCTATAATAAAACTCTCGAGTACAATAAATATTCAAAATGTGTTTATTCTAAATGCGTCATGTATCACATTGCCAAACAGTAAGACTTCTATTGTTTAACCTCTTCAGACAACTGGACGGCCAAATATTCCCATTTAAAACAAGACTGAACAGACTGGAGAAGCAACTGTTCTAATCCAACAGAATGGAACATGGAGTGATGTCACCATGGCCCATGTGACAACTAATCTGTGATGTCACCTACTGCAGAATAGCCAGAGAGCGGTGCTACAGGTCCGTACAGAGTTGGGTACAAAGGCATTCACATTTTCTACATGATCTGCAAAAAAACATTGAGGAACTCGCTACTCTAAATAGTTTAAAGACCTGGAGATACGCACAACATGGGGACTGTCCTTGTGCTCTCATAGTTCTATGACCTGCATGTTCACCTGAGGTTCTGCGCTTTCAACTTTAAATAGTCAACATACAGTGGTGCTAGAAAGTTTGTGAACCCTTTAGAATTTTCTGTATATCTGCATAAATCTGATCTAAAATGTGATCACATCTTCATCTAAGTCCTAATACTTGATAAAGTGAACCCAGCTCAACAAAAAACACAAAAAACATTATTCTTTTATAATTTATTGAGCAAAATTATCCAACATTAAATGCTTTGTTGGAAAACGTATGTGAACCCTTGGATCATACATATTTTTAAAGTATGATATTTAATATTTGGTCGCATATCCTTTGCATGCTGTTACTTCCTGAAGTCTGTGACCCATCAATATCAAAAGACTCTCGATATCTTATTTTCAGGTACTGTTACAAGCGATACTATAACCTCTCTGCATTTGAATGGATCTCTATGGGAATTGGGGGGTGGGACTAGATTCAGCTGTAAATTACACTGGTACAGTATGGAACACATGACTGGCTAAATGGCTGTAAGTCATCCAGGGTCTAAGGTATCAAACGAGCCCCAAACCATCACTCTGCGGCCAGATATGGAGTAGATATGGATGGATCATTGCAAGGGATATTTCTCCTGACTCATTTTCCAATAGAACTCTATGGGGAAAAAAGTCAGGAGAAGAAACCTTTAAAGTTATCCATCCACTTCAATTTCTACGTTTGTCATCGTCGGCAATGAGAAATTCAGCTGCTTTTCTGTCCAGGTTTTAAATCTCAACAAGACTAAACTGGTGAAATACAGTATAAATAACAAAACAAAACATGTAACATTTTTTGCACTGTTGTGGCAACACTGTAAGGATATGCAACAGTTACGCACTGTTGTGGCAACTTTGCGATCAGGCAGCTACCGTGCCTCAGAGTACAGCAGGGATACTCAAATCTGGCTCTCAAGGCCATGCAGTATGATTGGTTTTATTTTCTACCCGATAGTTAATTGATCGATGCCACTAATTGGCCAGAGATTTAACTCACCAGGGGCCTGGATCACAAAGCAGGATTACCGAGTTAGCCGGAAAACTGCACCGAGTAAAACCCGGAACAGCTCTTTTTACTACAGTCCATGTTCCAGATTCGGAAGAGTTCAGGATTTCACTCAGCCAGCGCAGTTATCCAACCAACTAAGTAATCCTGCTTTGTGATACAGGCCCCGGGTGTCCCAGGTCCATAACAGGCCCTATTCCTAGCGGACTAAAACCCGGAACACTGTTTATGCTTGTTCATATGTTCCATATTCAGGGGGTTTCAGGGTTTTACTCAGCACAGTTAGCCTGCTGACAGAGTTATCCACGTACGAGGAGTGGGGCCCAGCAATACTACTGACCCCAGGGGCCATGTGTGTGCATCCCTGCCTTACGGCGATGTTGTAGAGTAAACACAGGCTGGGAGGGGACCTACCCGTTTACCGCCGAGTCTCTTCCCCTCATAAACGGTTCCCTGAGGGGTCTCCACAGACACGGGCTGGGGGGGGGGAGACAGGGGGACGTGTTAGTGCGCGGGAAACGGGACAGGCGCGCAGCTGCGCCGCGGAGGCCGCGTTTGAGGAGACCCGCGAGGGGAGGTCTTTTCGCACGGGGGTGGGGGGGGGGGGGGGGGGGCGTGCGGAACGCTCACCTTCAGAGGTAGAAAGGACAGGGCGTGCTCAATGAGAAGCCTCATTAATCTCTTGGAGTAGAAAATAAATTCGTCCCGATTTGTGTCCTTATTCCTGCGGACAAGAGGAGGAGGAGATCAATGGCAGGACGCCAGCCGCCGTTCGCGGCCATTAAAGAGCTAACGGCAGTTTGGGATCAGAGGGTTTAGTGGAGAGAGGAGCAGTACCCGTTAGCGCACAACGACCCGGCTAAACGCCACCATCAGTGAGACTGACTGAAGCAGACAGCCAATTCCAGCAGCACTATCATCACATAGATGTTTTAACATTTTTAAAACTTTTTTAGGGCCATTTCAGGTTTATTGGACAGCACAGTGTAGAGAGACTGGGGAGTGAGAGAGAGGGAGAGACATGCGACAAAGATAGATATTTTTTTGTCGCCATCCACATTAACACACTTCACACCACCCCCCCCCACCCCCCAATTTGGAATTCCCAGTTAATTATTAGCCCGCCTTAATGCTGCAGTGCTCTTCATAAATTCAGGAGAAAGTGCCAGCCCCGCTGAGGCAGGCCCACCAGCTGTCGCTTCGCTTCACTCGACGGTCCAACTGCGGCGAGCAGAGGGGCGAACTGGAGAAGACCACTTTACACACAGTTGGCGCAGGGAGACTGCGGGCTCCTGGTAAACCACGCTAGAGTCTGACGAGCAGCGAGATGACGACAGCCCCACTGAGCCAAACGCTCCCTCGGCGACGCTAAGGCTAATTATACTACGCTCCAGTGGAGCTGCTAGCCGCGTGGTGCGCCTGCCGTGGTTCATTCGAATCTTAACCGAATAAAACTGTCACTCCGAGAGGGTCTCACGGTGGCGTAGCCTGTAAGAGCACCGTCCACATGCTCATTGCGTGCCGCGTTGTCGGCGGTTCGAATCCGGCCGCGCGACCCGTCACATGTCTCTCCCTCTCTCTCCCTCACATTCTACCCGTCTCTCTACACTGTGCTGTCCAATATAGCTGTAAAAGCCCTTAAAGTTAAAATAATAATTTAAAAAAATTCCGACATCACTGCAAGCTCCATCCCAGTGAACATTTTTGTGTTGAAAAGACGGTGACTTCCGTTTCGCATAAACGTGAGATTTGCACCCCTCTACACTTTTGCTCACTGGGGTGCGACGCGAGGCGTTACCTGATGATCGTGTGCATCCCCCGAACCTGAGGGGTGCTCTCCATCACACTGAGGGTCTCGGGCAGGGGCTGGCCCTGGTGGGCAGAGGCCAGAGCCGATCTGCACATCGCAGAGAGAGGAGAGTCAGACCATCGCCCCCGCTGGGGGGTAACACATCACTGCAACAGCACGACAACACTGCAAACGCCAAGCCAAGGGGGAAAAAAAATAGAAGAAAAAAAAAAGAAGAAATACAGCGATATTTCACTTTTTTTCCTTTTCGGGCGAGTTTTAGTTACGGCCGCGGCATGAACAGCAAGGAAAAGCACGTGGGGATGTTAGTGCGTACATGCTAGCAACGACAGCAGAGCAGCGGGTCACCTAGCAGAGCAGCGGGTCACCTGTTCACAGGAGCACTTTGGACAATTTTGGCCCGTAAATTTCATAGTCAGTTTCTTTAAAGTTTTTATTTGACTACAAAGCATATTTTCTTGTTATATCTCGGTGGGCAAGTACATTTAAAAAAAATTAATATACTGGCCAAGATAAATCATGTTTTAAAAAAAAAAAATCATTTTATTCGTCCATCACTCTGGAATTATGTAAGGCCTCCTACAGTTCACTTCCATATGTTTCAAAAAGATTAAGGAATTAATTATATAAACATTTAGAAAAGATGAAATTGAGGTGAAAACTGTGCAAAGCATTAATCTCATTCTCGCTGCCAACAGGGACATTTTGTTTGTCTATTTTCTCTTGCGTTTACTCTAGCAACCTGCCACAAAATGGCGGGTCTTAAATAAACCAGGTAACAACCAAGTAACACATTAAAAAATTCAAGCAACCGGCAAAACAAATACACAGCAAGAAACGGCAACAACAAAAATGTTAGGGGCTTTTTTTTTTTTTTGTCTTGAAATGTTAGTGGTGCACCAAAATTTTTTTAAGTGGGGTAAAAATGAAATGCAAGCTTAAAAAAAATAAAATATGCAGGAATTTGTCCTCACATATCCCAGCGGAGTTTCCTCTGGAGAAGGTGACAAACATTCAGTGCGAGAACAAGTGATGACAAAGACAAGAGAGGGAAAGAAGAGAGATCCCCGTTAGAGACGAGTGGCAGAGGAGAGAGAGAGAGAGAGAGAGAGAGCGAGAGAGACAGAGAGAGACTCGCCGTCCTTCCGTTTCACAGCCCAGAGGACGCGGGGGGCCAGCGGCGGGGTGCTTTGGACAGACCCTTGGGCCAGTTTTTAGTTGGGTTTGGGACTCATTCAGGACGGGGAGTTATTTTGATGGCGCTGAGCTTTGGGGACGTCCTCCAGACCCAGGTCTACCGCACTGTGTTCAGACGGCGCTCACAACGGGAGCGGAAACCAATTCAATTTAGGAGTGAACAACTGTTACTTCTGGATGCCGACTGCATTTGGAGACGCAAATACACATGGAAACATTTAATTGAAGTCAGCGCCTTAAAGGAAAAATTCACCACGCTTAGTTGAACCTGTATGTTGCTACTTTGGTTTACTGGTGTAGTAATCTACACTAAATATGTCTTTACTGGTTTTGTACATTATAAATGAAACCCTTCGAAAATTCTGTCGTGCTCGGCAAAACCGGTCATCCGATATAGCATTGTCTTACAATTCCCATCAAGCATTTCACCAACAGCTCACAGACATCATAGGAAATAACTCTGCAATGAACTATGGGAGCTTGAGGCGAGGAAAACACTGAAATGGCTCTGCATGCTCTTGCAAGATATAGTTTAAAAGGTAACATCATACTAGCATGAAAAATTATTCTATCGACATAGGACAAGTACATATATAGCCGATTCATTCTGAAATCGCACAGATAATGAAAAGTTGCAGCGAACACAGGTGCCAACTCAGGAAGGGAACTTGGGAGCGTTCTTTCTCATCTAACTTACCCTCCAGGTGTGATTTATCAAAATATACATAGCGCTCTCTCGTCGAGCAGGTTATAAAACGCAACACGCTCTGGGTGTTTCCAGAGTAAAAAATATTTAAAAAAAATTTGCGCGTTTTTTCCCGGTGAATTCTTCCTTTAAAGCAGACATGGAGGGAATGAGGACGTGTCAGAGCACCACTGAAATAACTCCCGCCTGACGTTAGCGATAGCGCTCGTAACTGACAGGGCTGAGGGGGAAAACAATGGGGTGTGCACAGCAGCCGAACTACAACCAAGCCGTAGCCTGGCACTCAAGAGCACGGCAGACCCATCGCCGCCTAGTTACCACACGCTTCCCAGCACCGAGCTCCACAACTTTAATTACGCCTATATTCTACAGGCAGAGAGGGCTGGGCAGCTGCGTTAATATCAATTCTGGACCGGCGGAGACTGCGGGCGATCGAAAGCCGCTAGCGCGTTTCGAACGAACGCTGCTCGTAGCGGTTGGGAAAGGCAGAAACTGGCTCGGCTGTGCACCGGTCCCTCCTGTTCTCCCCGCGAGCCCCTGTGCTTTTCGCAGAGAAGAGAGAAACATAAGAGACGTGTTGAGGGGGGGGGTAATAGATGGTGGCAGTCGTACCTCACTGTGATTTCACGCTGAGATGGTTAGAGTGCATTCGGTCAGGGTTTAGCAAGTATTGCATTACAGTCGCACACAGGGAGGAGAGAAATAAAAAACAACTCGTGAAATGTCATGTCCAGGCCCACATGTACAGTACTCAGCTCACTCAGCTCACTCAGCTCACTCAGCTCACTCAGCTCACTCAGCTCACTCAGCTCACTCAGCTCACTCAGCTCACTCAGCTCACTCAGCTCACTCAGCTCACATAACGTCAAAGCTCATGTGTAGCTTCTCCACGCCTCGCCATTTTGCCATGAATCGTAAATTCTTGCATCGGAGCTTACGGCTACATGCTTAGTGCTTCAATTTCCCATAAAGCTGCTTACACTTGCGCATTCATAAACGAGACGCTCAAAGGCACCACCGTTCCCTTAAAAGTGGAACCATATTCATGCATCGCCACTGGCTGAATTAATGATGCGACACACCACTCCAGACATGGACATCTCAAACATGGCAGTGAAAATGTCCCATAAGTAAAAATTGATTTCTCTCAGTGACATTCATAAGCAGTGACATTGTGTTGAGATATCCTACAATGAGCAAAAAGCCGTCCTACAATGAGTCAATATCAGAGATTATTCTAGAAAAGCACCAAGCTGAAGAGTTTAGCCACAAGCATCTCATTTCGGATGACTAATTCCACCAAAAAACCTCATGGCAAAATGGCGCTTTCGGACGAGCCAGGAGCGGGGCAGCCTTGTGTATACAGTTTGAGCAGCCCGATTGTAATATTTTGTAATGTCTCTCTTCATAGAAGACTGAATGCACCATTAACCTTAAAAAAAATACAAATAAAAAGAAAGAAAAGCTCCATCATGCACAGTGAGTGATTTATAGCAGAGGATGACTGGGTATTCTCTGCAATAATAATTCATTATTTTATACACGCTATCAAGCAGGGAATGGGAATTCGATTCAAAAGAGCCCCCAGTCCCCCCCCTTCAGCTATCTGTGAGACGGGTCGAGGAGGCAGGGGCGTTTTACTGTGAGACGGGTCGAGGAGGGAGGGGCGTTTTACTGGAGGAACGCGGTCCGGGGGGCGGGGGGGCTGGGGGATTAAACCCGTTGAGAGCGAGTGCTGGTCCAGTGGGCGCTTTCATGACAATCGCTCAGTTTTGCCTCCTTTGCAGAGGCGGTGGGGGATGGGGGGGGGGGCGCCGTCGCATTGAGGTGAGTTATGGATTCCGTGCGACTGCCGCGATATGAAGCGCAGTTCATAAATGCGCTGGCTCGAGGGGCCGCTCGCCCGAGACTTATGAATCACGGGCCAAGAGTCCCCACCTCCCTCATGTGACCGCCACCACCCTAAAAACCGCCACACTGACATCGCCTGACGTTTACAACGGACCTGACCGATAAATCCGGTCGCATTCTGCTCCCGGTTTATTCCCCGTTAATAAATAAATGGGCGTAAGCGGCGAGTGCTCAACAGTACATCAAACCCAGACGTAAAAGAATCTAAAGACCCACAAATTATACGGCCCTAAACGCGTACAGGTGCAGGGCGTTAAGCATCTCGACACCGCATTGAACGCAGTGACACTACCGCAGCACTAGGGGGCGACAGAGGCTCCGCTCCACGTCCACTCAGGGACTTTCTGCTTGGCATGACGGGTGGGCAGTGCCAGCTCCGCTCACCCACGGACGACCTCTGCAGCATCCCCGCGGCGACGGGGCTCCTCCCCCCAGTAACCTAGAAGACGACGCCCCGCCCCCATTATAACTGGGGCTTTCCCGCAACGCGGCGGTATCCGAGCGGGGAACCCGTGGCGCCCGTACAGGGCTGTTCAGGGGGGCGTGACGGCGGAACAGATGCTGCGGTCACGGGAGAGCGGCGAGCCGTATATTCCCTACGCCTTACAACTCCGACACCCCGACAGAGAGCCGAAGGAGGAGGCTGGCTGTTGGGGGGGGCTCCGTTTTAACACCCTGGGGTACCGCCCCGTTTAATGCCAACCTCTACTCAGGGGCAGAGGGGCAGAGGTGACGGATTGGCCGTCTGGTCGCACGTAAAACATTTACAAAGACAAGGGCTGGGCAGTTTGTATCACTAGCGGGACGGCGAGAGGGGTTCCTGAAAGGGTGAAGCGGCGTCCCCTACGGGCTGCTTCCTAAAGGAGAGCATGCGTGTGTGCGTGTGCGTGTAACCCCCCCAAACGAGGCTGGAGCGGGACGCACCTTCTCCAGCTGGCTGTGAACGTGCTGGACAATTAGGTCCAGGGCCACAAAGTTCTCCCCGCCTGAAATAAACACACAATCACGTATGCGCTTGCGTGCACACGGTCACACGTTTACACACACATACACAGTCGCACACAAATGTGACGACACCACGCGTCAGATTTTACTACTGAGTAATACATTTTTAAAAACAAAACATTCTCATGTTTAGGCTGTTGGAAATAATGCGGAGAATCCCTAAAATGTTGCATTCATGCATTTATACACTGAAGCGAA
>CM056381.1:10866670-10884170 GCA_029718625.1 Synaphobranchus kaupii | reverse complement strand
GCCCCAGATTACGAGACTGTTCGGGGCGCGTCCAGTGTGTTAATGAAGGGTGAGAGCCGGGATGGGGAAGCGGGGGGCAGATTATGAGACTGTCCGGGACGCGTCCAGCGTGTTAATGAAGGGTGAGAGCCGGGATGGGGGAAGGGGGGCAGGCTACAACACACAAATTCAACATTCACATGAGGCTGCTGGACGGCAATTAATTTTACAATATTAATCCTACGCAATGGCTCACCAGCGAAATGTAGCGGAACCTCTTTTGAGAGTAATCATGCAGCTATGTTCTTGTTTGCCAGAATTGTGAACTCTTTGCAGAACTTCATTTCCTAGGCTACTCGGTTACCACTTAAAAACTGTGTATGCAAGTAGATCAGCTTGTGTACCAAATAAACCCAGCATAACTTAAGTACAAACCAAGTTTCACCCTTCCTGAAAATTGAAACGCAATTCCTACCCATCACTATAACGGTGGTTGGAATGCATGATACAACCAAAGTTAGGGTTCTTAAGGGTTTCTGCGACACGGCAGAATTGTAATTTCCACTGTATTTTTTCTGCTTAGCTCATACTCCCTGCCACGTTTACCCACTTCACTTACTTTGAATGTGCCTCAGCTTTAGTATGAACCTCTGCTGACATTACCAGCTTTAATGGATTTTGAAAAATTTGCATATTAGGGAAACTCCCATCTCATAAAGCACTGATTAAACTCTTTGCAGATTAATCATTGTACGTGCCACATCGAGGGCTTTTTTTTTTTTTTTTTTTTTAAACGTTGAAATTTTTCTTGAGAAAAGCTGTACAACGCTCACAAAACCAATTTGCCGATTTGCACGAAACCTGGTGTGAATAAGAAATGTATTATGTGTTATTTTTCATGTTTCATGAATACAGACTTTAGGGGGAGAAAATATGGCAATTTCATGTGCCTGTAATTGCAAAATAGACCAATATTGACAGTTCAGAAATAAATTAATTCCGCATTTGACTAAGCGCTGGTAGATAATTATACGCTGTTCAAATCTTATTTGTTATTGATCCATTTTACGGTCAGCTATAATTCATTCGTAGTTAATGCTTAGACAAAAATTCCTCAACACGCTTCAGCTTCGAATGCACAAAGGACATGCTGAATTAGGAACACTGAATACACTGAATATTTTCTGTATAAAACCAGAGGAATATATCCGTGTCTTCTGAGAAATGCACTTGTGGCTAGCGCCTGGGTCTCACCCTTATGGAAATGTAATATACTGCAGTGTATTTTAAATATATTGTGAAGATAATTTTGATATATTTACAATATACTGCAGCATATTCTTTTTCCATAGGGGCATGATAGGTGCTTGCAGCTAAATTTATCATCATCTTCCTCACGTTGAGATGACCAACTGAACAGATATAATTGCAATACAGTACAAAGTGGAGTTTCCAATCTCGTTGGGTGAGTCCACTGATGGCAAGGGTTGCTGGTGACCTCTGACCCGGCCTTACCCACTCCTTGCGGCGGCTGTGCGTGGTGAAGTCGTACACGGGCACTTTGATGCTCTTTCCCTTCTTGAGTTTCCGCAACACGGTCACCAGCAGCTCGAAGTCAAAGGCGTCCGGATGGTCAAAGTTGTACTCGTTCCTGGCTGCCAGTTCCTGCGCCTCTTTGGACAGGACCTGCAGGGACCAATCGGACGAGGTGGGTGAGGCCGCTTGCCTGTGACCAGTACAAATCCCCTTGTGTTTGACCCCCGTCATCCCTAAATCTGATAACATCTCATCAATCATCTTACGCGTTAGAAATGAGTCATTTAACGATCGTGAGGTCAAATGGCGATTACAGGTCAGCCCTTGAAATTGACGGTAGAGCCTAACTGGTGTATGTCCATCTTGCGGTTATACTTTTTCCACCAATGCTGGCTAGATGTGACTCGAATGTGAGAACGCCAACCCTTGGAGTAGAGGTCTACACTGGTATGAAAATGGACCAATCAGAACCATGCCTGCTGAAGAGAAGTGCAACCTCGTTCTTGCCCGAGAACAACACAAACAAACGAGATGTTGCCTTCACCTTGTAGAAGGAGTCCATGGAGAGCAGCACCACCCAGGGGACGTCCAGCGCCTCGATGATCTTATTGGCCACGGTGGTCTTCCCAGAGGCGCTGCCACCACACAACCCTACCAAACAGAAGAGGGCCTCAGGAACCCACAACAGCATTGGGCTTATTTACAATGGACTGTGTCACACAGTACGTTACATTACATTCATTTGGCAGACGCTTTTATCCAAAAAGACGTACAGTAAGTGCACGCCGAAGGTCACTGAAGCAACTACAACAGGTCGGACGAAGCACATTTCTATCATGACGCAGCAGCTTTCCATAACAATGAACATTGAGTACACACAGTAAGCTATGTCAGGAAGACATTATAAACTATAAAACCAAACAAAAATGAAGGAACAGGAAACCAGCGAAAAACAGTTGCTATATAAAAATGGTACTAGACTGGTAGGTAAGCCAAGGTGGAGTCTGAAGAGAGGCGTCTTCAGACCATGACAGAAAGCTGGCAGTGTTTGAGCAGAACGTAGAGGAATGGGGAGTACATCAACAGTCCTTCACTCTAGCACTCCCTGAGGTAACAGATTGTGTCTGAGGTGAAGGTGCCTTTGGTACAAGCCGTACTTAATGTAAAGTATGAAGAGGAACGACGCTCTTCTTATAGTCTGGTGACATCTGTTAAATGATAAAGAGAATGGGACAATGCCATTCTGTGTTGTAACTGTCGACATTACAAAGCCTCGTTTTGACGATGGATCAAATAAACTACACGGAGGCAACAGTGGGACTGTGAAATGAGGAGCCGTAAAGTTGATTATCGAAGCAGGCCCCGAAAACACAAAAGGGCCCACAAACAGTAAGGGCTTTGGCAGAAGGTTACGATTTACACCTGGCCCTAAAAGTGAAAAAGGTGATCAGGACCGGCGACTGAAACAAAGGCCTTGAGACGGCGGTGAAAATAAAACCCTACAACCGAAATGAGAGCAGAACCCCGATTCGTCTTTCATAAACCAGCCTCCACATTCGTCTCCATCCTCCCATCGCTGACCTTTGATACAGGTTTGATTATTCCACTCGGATGGATTTATTCCCACTTCCTTGAGCGGGAAGGAGCAGGGGAACGGCCTTTTATGGGAACAAATCGACCAGAGCACATCCAAGTGTGAAATTGTAACCTGTCAACCAGGCTCATTGTAAGTAACGGATCGCATACTAATGATACCGCCTCGGGTCCCCGTAGAACTCGCGTCAGTCAGACAAGCAAGACATGGCACCAACGGTGAAACGACCTACACAGAGTTTATTTAATTTGCATGTCTGAAGCTACAGGTCTTGCCCACGAGACAGGCACTGGATGACTCACAATTCATCAGAAAAATTGAAACAAGGATTTAAAATTTTTTTTTTTTTACTGCACAACAGAATTTTTTTTCTCATGTTATTTGCCAATTCTTTTCCCAGGTTAAAGCTTCTGAAAATCTGGGCGACCATGTGACACAGTCGACCGGGCGCCCCGACTGTCAACCCACATCAGAATTGCCCCAGCAGTTCAATACCCCACCACAGCAATTTCTGCACCGTGATCCCATCTCAATCTGCAACCCTCACTGATTTCCCCGTCTGATTTTTTTTTTTTTTTTTTAAGTTACATAAGAACAGAATGTCTTATGAGCAGAATGCTCTAATTTTAAAAAGACATGAGAATGGAGAGAGAAAAAATCACCTGCTTCCTTAGTTTACCCATATACAAAGGTACACCCAGGTCCTTACAAGTGAGGGAAGTAACATTTACGCAAGATATTTTCCAACAGGTTCAACCCGGGAAGATTTCCATGACAGAGAGAGTCTGTTCCTACCAATGACAAAAGCCTCTTTGAAGGTGGTCCCAGTGACATTGTACCACGGCGGGCGTCCCGCCGTGTAAATGGTCCTCTTGTTGGTCCTGAGCAACGGGGGCTCCGTTTTGCTCTGGCTGGTGGTGCGTTTCCGTGGCGACAGGGATGGTGTGAGGGGACATCGGTGGATTAAGAGGCTGTCCAGAGAGTCTTCACCACTGCCACTAACAGACAAAAACAAAACGAAACCGACACAAAGCACTTCACACGGTTCCTTCCCCAATAGAGCATTTCATCAATTTACACAGGCCCGCTTTGCGTCAACACACTGCCATCAGATATGCCTTCACGCTCATTACTGCCCCATGGTGACCTGGACGACTGAGGTTCTTGACTGATGTCCTGTGGGCAGGGGGAGAGGGGGACCATGTTCTCGAGGACCCCTCTGATTTTGCTGCCCACAGTGTTGCCTGTCCGTGTGGATGAGGGAGAGGAGTGAAAACTTTTTAACTCCTTCCAGGAAATCACACGGCCGTCCAGACTGGGGCAGACATTCGCCTGAGTAAGGCCCTCATCATATGGCCAGAAAAACTACACATCCCAAATTTACATTTACCTCAGCTATTGACTGTTTTCCCTAGCTATACAAGTTAATTCTGACTGAGATGACTGAACTCATATATAAAGCCAGCTGCCAACTTGTCACTTAATTCGTCCAATTAATTCTAACCGCTGACAAATAATCAACATCAATCGTCGCCCTATTGCCTAGTTAATGTTAACGTTAGCTAGAAATCAAAACTAGCAAGCAATTTCACATGAAAAACCCAGATAGTTAAATTCTCATACAAGTTCCTGAAAAAAATAAAGTTGGTTTATCGGAAAGACAGTTAACCTCTTGTTGCCAAACGCCCCCTAGCGGTAACGCGGGTGTTACGGAAATTATTAAATTATACATTTCATTAATTTAATAATTTTAATAAACTGCTCACCTCAATATTTTTATTAAATATCCTTAAGATATATCCATTCCTTCTGGGAAAGTGGTTTTTAAGCCCAGAACGTCGAGTTAAAACTTTGTAAATTACGTTGGAAACAACGACCTAATTCCCAAACATGTATTGCAGCTTGATGTCACACCATAAACAATGTACTGGTAAACTGTTCTGCTTAATTGTATTTCACAAAACTTTGGTTTGAAAAATCGTTATACCTTTAGACTTCAAGAAAAAATACTTGAAAACTTTCATACGGCTGTACATGATTTTTTTCACATTTTAAACCGACTTGTGCTTTTCAGCACTTCATTATGAGTCGTTCGGCTGTGTTCAGTTTGGTGTTGTGAAACTCAGCCAGTTACTGAAGTACCAATCCCGTGGCTTAGTATATTTTAGCCAAGGGGGTATTGTACTATTTTGCACAGTTATATGCAAAACCGTCATCAATTGGGTGTATTTCTTTGACTGCACCATAGGCCTATCTGAAGTGGGAAAAACGTGCATCTACCCGCCTCCACTGTGAGTGTGATTTGCTTTCCATTGGGTTTTTAAACTGTCTGTCAAATATTCCAGCCAATAGCGAAGACTCTTATCTTTCAGACAAGCCCTCATTCAATACAATGGGTTAGGTTGTCACAGAAATCCAGCTGCGCGTAAGAGGAGGAGGCGTACAAGTGTAATGTGCCTACCAAGATGGCACAGAGTGTGTTTAGCTTGTAGCAGCTAGCTACATCCCGTTTAGCAAAGTATGATTCATTAGGTAACGGCGGCTGTTCATCTTTTTACTTTACAGTCTCTTTCATACAGTTTTTGGTTAGTTATGTCTAGGTTATTCAGGCGTTTCTCTGTGCAGCAGGTCCTAGCCCGAAGATGTTTTTGCGATGTTGTCTCAGTGACGCCGAGTGGTAAGCAAACATATTTCTTTGCCGGTATACCAGTGCGAATTCACTGTTATGTATAAAACGAATCCCTCTGAATTAAATGAATATAGCTAACATTACTATATTGTAACAATGGCAAGCTAGCCAGCAAAATTACACATAGCAGCTGGCTATCTATTTGTGTCTGAGACGAGCTGTTCCGAGTTTCTTTTGAATGAAATGGCGTCTGTCGTGTTTAGAAGTTATTATTCCACATTAGTAAATTGTTCTGTATGCAGTACAGCAGGCTGTGCAGGTAAACGAATAAGCAAATTATGCATGACGTAACATGAGGGAGTTTGTTGTTGATTATTATGCAGGGTTTTATTTTATCTAGGAAACTGGTGGACATTTGAAATCGTTTGCATAAGGTCCGTTTACCTGGACTCATTTCTGGCTAATGGGGCTCTGGTGGAATACAAGATTCACTGTGCTGCTACATGGGTTTGGTGACTTTTTGGGGACCACGGGTAGGCTAGTTAGTTGTGTAATATGAAACACACCAAAGACACATCTAAAAATGAACTTTTATTGGCAGTTATCAAATTTTATTGTAAAACTTAAAAAAAGGAATCATATTGAGACTTTTCTGGAACCTTGCCATTTTGCACAATTTGTGCCAACTTTGGAAACCGAAATGGTTCACCTAAAAAAAAGCTCTGTAGAATTTGAATGGTTTGATATATTGACACCATATTTTTAGCAGAGATAGGCAGCATATTGAGGAATCACAAAGAGGAGTTATTTCCTCCATAGCACTTAGCACTTGTAGCTCATCAGGTAAAAAATCTGAAATTTGAATGTAGGTACCCATTTTTTTTTCTTTCACAATTTCTGTACATAAATTGTTGCAATTAAGTAGCAAAACGTGTCTGTATATGAATTATGACTGCTTAGTCATAATAGTGCAGTTCTGTTTTAATAAAAGCTATGAACCATATTTGTAGTCTTTACAGTTTTTGAGATAAACAGCTTTGTTGGTCACTAGTAAAAACAGGCGAGAATTGGTATATTTTGCCCTTGGTATTAAGAGGTTAAAGGGGTAATAAACAACACCTGCTTTTGTTCTGTCTCCGCCCACGAATTGGGCTCAAGTAAGAGAACACACGGGAGGGGGGAGGAGGGAGGAGTTACAGTTGGGGGGAGGGGCGATAGATCCATTCCGTAACGCGTCATGAAAGGGCTAACGTCAATTTGCGCAGTTTGAATACCCATCAATCAAGAAGAGGGAGAGAGTTGACTTGCTTGCGTAGAAAAAGGTTTTTACATTTTTTCCCACGTCACGGATAGGGGCGTGGCTCAAACAAAACGTTTCAGTTTGGATTTCAGCAAATGCCTTTTTTTTTGGCACAAAATGTGGTGGCACGGCTTAATTACATTAAACAATAGGATGCATGTGATTTATGAAATGGAGACAAGATACTCGGGTTTATAACTCAATATTTGATTTATTGTTTATTACCCCTTTAAATGGCCAACAGCCAACTAGCCACATCAACAAAAACTAAACACGTGGAATTAAAACTAACGTCAATGCTTTGCCAGATAGCGTAGATAACTGGACCTGCTCCAATTTGCTACTGAAAATTGTCGCGCATTTTAGCCAACTAGCTAATTACGTTATCCATTAGCTATCTACGCATTCAGACGACAGCTAAGCTAGCCAGTCAGGTAGCAAACAAAGCGGTCTCTAATATTTGGTAAATTAGCTGGCATGCTATATCAAGCTAGGCTTCAGCTTACCCGCCAAACCACGTCGGTAACAGAACTAGGCAACTAGTATTTATCTGAAAAATGCACTTGATAAACTTAGCAAATGAGCCACAAACTGGCTTAGCTACAATAAAAAGCTTTGGGTATCAATTCAGTTTCGTGTTAACATTCCAAGACAAGGGAACCTATGTATCTAACAAGCTAGCTTAGGTACAAATAACATTAGCATGCTAACCACCAGCTATATCAAAATGCAGAGTTTGTATGAGATTATTAATTTCCATCTGGTTCGCTACTGCTAGTAGCCTACCGTGCGACAGTGAGTAACGTTAGCTCTTTCCTGTTTCCCAAGCAGTCACACATCTACCAGCCACAACCGTTCTATGCAGCTAGCACTGGCTAGCCCAGTATGTGCTACTGTAATACGTGTCAGCCGTCAGATAGCCAGCAACACACTTTTGAGCTGTTTCGAAAACTGGTTTCTCTCAAAAAACATATTCATGGAATGCAGCCTTAGATCAAACTCTGGATTTACCTGTCAGTCCTAGATATTGACCGGTCTTCGTCTTCGCCCTCTTCTTTTTGCTGCATCTGTACCTCTGTTTGACTAATACTCACTGCCATGTTTTCATCTCTTATGCCGCGTAAACACGAAACAGGAAGTATACAAACGTCATATCCACAGGGGTGCATTATGGTCCTTGTGGTTTATTCCAGACCTAACGTTAATTAATTTCACCTCATTTCATCGTGACAGTGGTTCAATATTTTTATAACTTTTCTACAGGGCATTTGTTACTTAGTTTGCTATTGCCTGCATACTTCAGGAAGCAGGGCCAGTAAGTTGCAACTTTACAAATCCAATATTACTTGCATACTAGCCTACATATGAAATATGTAGTATGATATGTCTACTTGTAGGCTAATTGAATAGTTGTAGCTATGAAACTGAATAATACAGAGATGCGATCATAGTGTATATTTTTGTACAGATTTAGCTACCGCTTGCTAACTTTGAATTCAAAGAGGCTACTTAGCCACATTAGACTGATGTTTCTGTCTCTAAGACCTCTAAAGAGGTTCCCAAGCGGTACATATAGTTATGTGGTGTGCAGTGGTGCAAAAGCTGGGACAGAATTCGGACAGTACCAGTGTTCACACGTGGCTTGCTGCTGGGTGATGCAAAATGGACCATTCAAGGATTTTTAGTTGGAAAGGTAACCCTTTGCTCACAAGCAGATCCATTGGTCAGACGATTGTTTGTACACTGCAGCAGAGTAGCTGTGGTAACCAGTGGATTGCAGAGGAGATCAGAAGGGATTAATAGATAAAGAGGACTGAGGGCGTAGCTTCCACCCCCACCAATTTACTAAGGGATGTTGTAGTGATGGGACCAACCTACAGCACAGTAAAATGTTCAGTGTTAAATCAACTCTTACAGTGTACATATGGTCCCTATTGGGCTCATATGTACTCGGTTAGAGTTGAATTAACACTGGACATTATACTGTGAGGTTGAAAAAATCTGAAAGGATGCTCACTCCTCCCTCGAAATGTAAAGGGAGCCCCTAATACATTAGAAATTACCCATGCCTTTTAGAAAAGAATAGAAACGGATCAATTTAATGATGGATGCTGTACCTTCATATTTACATGTGCTTGCAGTAAGATAATAAGAGCATTAATTTCATTAATAACCTCTATTTAACGTTTAAATGGTGGCAGAATTTTGGATTATGTAGCACATTAAGTCTTTTTTTGTGCTATGGTATTGTCATCATATGGAGATTCTTGTAAATCCAGAAAGCTCTATTTGAGGCTATATGCTTATAATAACCGCAGATAGGCTATACATGCGGTATCAAATGATGGGTGGGTGGAGGGGGGGGAGGGGGTACCTCTGCAGTTGTTTTCCTGGGTATTTCCCGTCTCCAATTTCTATCCCCGCAGAGATAGGCATTTTGGCAAGTTTAAAACAAATCTTAATACAGTTATTGACAGAAATAACTGATATTTTAGTTGTAGCTATACGGTACAATACAATTTCTTTTTTAACTACAAAACTTAGAAGACCCTACCCGCCTGTGCTGTTTTGTCTTCCTGACAGACGCGTAAAGGAGGAGTTAAAGGGGAGGAATTATACTCAACCACTCCCTACTTAGGCTACCACAAAATTACCGCAGAGGTTGCCTTCTGTCCTGCTATTCACTCGGTACAATTGAACGTTATTCTGGAGCATACAACGCGTGCCCTGTATTCGTTTTTATCGGCTCATTCAAATGACTGGGAATGTTGCAGCCTTTAACATCACTTTTAATTTTTTTTACTGTTGTTATTTCTAGATGCAGCAAAGCCTGTCGTCTTTGAGTCAAGTTCAGCAGTTCTCCAAAATACAGCGGATGAATAAGGGCGAATTTCGCGTTTCTTCGTTTCACCTGGTTGAGACACGATGCGATGACGGATTTTCTTCACTTTGTACGCTCGGAATGGCCTGGGCGAATTTACTCTATGTTTTGAATTAAATACTTGTGTCTGGCATCGAAACTCATCAGAATTCTTACGATATAGGGTAGCCTAATACCAAGTAGCCTACACACAGGTTAAATATTCTAGTCATGGATACCACGGTAAATTCTGAGAAATCTCACCTTATTAACGAGAAGAACGCGAAGATGTATTCACTCAAACTAAAAAGGTAAGTTTTTCTTCACGCGTTGGGGTGATACTTAAATGGTAGTGCTGTTCGAATAATTTGTTCAACTGTTGCCTCTTATTTAGTCTCCTTGAGTGCCCGCAGACTAGATAATAGTCCCGATAGATCTGCACACATGCTGTTGTTTTGTAGCCTACTTCATAGGAAATATTTTACATTAATTCAAATAAAAGCTATTTAGAAAATGGATTTAGTCAACTATTTGAAGAAATTTAACTCAACAAACGTTTCCTATCATACTTCTGGTTCCGTTAATAATAATAATAATAATAATAATAATAATAATAATAATAATAATAATAATAATAATAATAAATAATAATAATAATAACAGAATTTGTATTTTTTGTTATTTGTTTTTATTCATTATATATATTTTTTATGTCAAAGTATATTATTTCATAATGTAGGCTATTTCAGTATATGTTGTCTTGCAGAGATTGGGCTCAATCTTTACGGCTTGTTACAGTACGGAAAGCGATTTTCTGTGTTGATTGATGGACAATTTAGCAATAAAAAAGTGAAAATATAAGATCTGACATAAGCATATTGAATATGTCAGTTATAAATAAGTGACCTTATTTAATATCGCATCAAAATCACATCAGAACATTATGCGAACATCAAAACTATTGCTAATATTATTTTGGTTGATGTTGTTGATCATGGTGGTGGTGGTGATGATGATGATGATGATGATGATGGCGTTAAAATTTTATTTTGGGCCATTGCTGTATCAGTGTGTTTATCCGTGCAACCCAACCCACCCATTATTTTAAAATGAAACATGCATATGCCAAACATTCCGCGCTTACGATAGTCATTGAAAACCATGGGCAGCAAATCGAATCAGCCATTTCTTTGTAACATTAGTCCCCCGAGGACGAAGTGTATTGCCACGAACTAAGTGATGCCGCTCCAACCATATGTGCCCATCCGGCACCAAAGTAGGCTAACTCCGTTTTTTCCCAGTGTCTTTCAATGCACACTGTTTACCCACTCACTTCCCCCCTTTTCTTAGAGAGCCTTCGTCTGCTGTGCACGTGCCCCCATTAACCGGGTAGTCTGTGAAATGTTTTATGTCAATGAACAAATTCATTTCCATGCCTGACTTCATGTAAGACAGTGCCTGACGAATGGCCGCGGGGAGCTTCGTTGAACACTAATACGTTTAAATAAAGCCATCATTTCTCATTATGGGAATCCTATCAGGCAAAGACTAAAACATTAAAAGTGACCTATTCACTTCTACTTCTCCGGCAGGGCTGCGTAGCATTTCAAATGCACAGCCCAAATCCCCATAATTTTGGATTCCTCTGATATAGGAAATATAGGCTAGTTCTCTTGTCTGTGTACATGGATCATGGTGGTTCATTAATTTATGTCTACTCATCATTATTACAACGGCATCTGACGGCGTGATGCCTGTGCTTTGTTGATTTGGGCATAAATTTGTAGCCTATCTCTGCCACCAGCAGGAACGATAAAATCACGAGTAATTTCGTATAAAGTCACATGACACCAGATTTAGCGAATATAGGCAGCCTTACACAGCAAAACGGTAAATCAATTTTGGACTTAGTTTAGCCTATTTGATGAACTCAGATGTTCTCCATCGGGGTTAATTTAACTGGGAAACCTGTACTATATTATTGTGTTATTGCCATCATAACTACGTGAGACATGTTATAACATCTACACAAAGCTACAACACGAAGCTTGCATATAATACTAAAGAGGCAAAATAACTTAGGCCCGTGAAAGACATCAGTAGGCCTATATATAAATATATAAGGTAATGGTAAATATATCCACCTCGTAGCTGTTCAGTGTGATATAGTAAAGCAAAGCATGTTTGCACTCGGCAAATGAGGAAAAACGCAACTTTAGTATTTTATTTTATATAAAAAACACAGTGTTTGTTTCCGAATAACTCTGATAGTCATTTATTGTGTTTCATTTAGGTCTACAAACTAAGTCAATTCCTAATTTACGGATTGTTTAATAAAATAAGTGTAAATTAAAAAGGGCACTTTATGATAGACGACACTTTCTTCTGGATATTTTAATTTTAAAAAAAAAACGTAGAACAATACATTGATTAGTGAAATAAATACAAATTCACCTGGGTAAATACATAAAATAAGTAAGTAAGCAAATAAATAATAAATAAAACAAAAGACAAATACCAAAATCCTGCCAGGTTTAATAAAACTAATGTTAAATGTTTATTACACATACAAAGAAAGATTTTATCCTGAAAATGTCTGAATAAAATGTACACTGTTTATGACAGAATTCCACATCTACAAATAATTCTGCATGGTCGGTTTTCTGGTCTTTCATTTATTTGTTGTGTTGTGTAATCATAAAACACCATAAAAGTACGAGACAACAACAGTTACATATAAACCAGTAAAATATTTTAATTAATATTTTAACTATAAAACTATAACATTATTTATAGTTTATATTTATTTTTTAAAGAAATCTCGATTTTTTTCCCAATTTCAATGCCTCAAGTCTTTTCAGTCGGGTATGATCCATCACATGTATTGGATTTTGGCGTACACACCAATAAAGGTCGCGTAAATTTTTCTCTTACGTATTACAAATAGTAAAATAGTATAATTGATGTTGAAGTGTAATCACCCCAGACTGAATTTAGCAGTCATGCAAAAACTATTAGAACATTTTCATTTCAGAACCATGGACAGCGAAATAACAACAGACGTGAAATAATGTGGCAGGAACAACCGTGTTCTCTGACACATGAGTAACAGCTAATCGATGTACATTTCATGCACATACAAATAGCTGAATGTTTATTCTGCATCACTACCCCCAATCATGACATCTACTCCGGTGTTCGGTGTATTGATCATTGCAACAGTCAATGTCTCCACACTGCAGTATTTCGCATAATTCTGAAGAAAATGTATACTGAATGCAGAAATATCATGACTAAACGGTATTGTGAATGGGGTGGCTTGGATTTGAATATATAGTTCAAGGTATATTCTTTCCTTGGAGAACTACACTGTTTTCTCAGCCTGAATGGAGATTTGGGAGATTATCACTTGGAGTCTGTATCTGCAGTAGATACAGTAGTTTTTAAAGAAATATTTGAATAATTGACCAAATAGATACTTGACATGGAAGTACATTAATTTATAATAAATATAAATGATTATGATTTTTCGATCAAAAGCGTCCCTCCATTTAATTGGTCTATGGTTGTGTTTCCATTATAATTCAGAATTACTCTTCTTTTATTTGACTACTGTGGGCAATAACATCTATAAAATCAAATTTATTAACACGAATAGACCTTTCATAATATTTTGCCTCATCTGCCTCCGTTGCACTTTGAATTATCCCCGTGAAAGCCATACAATAAACAAGTAGCCTTGTCTTTGCACATTTAGCAGAGATTGCAGACTTTCACTGCTTAATGAACCTTTGACCCCTAGTGGGAAAACCTTGCAACTGCGTCAATTGACGTGGACAGTAATATAGACATGATGTGCAACATGTTTCTGGCAAAAGTGCCTAAGTCATAATAATTGTGACTGTGCTGATAAACTCCAACATGAATAGCATAATAACCCACGTGTACCCCTGCTTAATTATACTTTGTATAATTATGCAGCAGTAATTTGTTTGATGGCTCATTAAGCCAGCATCAACAGGTAACATTCTTCATAACAACCTTAATTACTGTATATCCATTATATTCTTCCAATTATGATATAACATTTGTATTGTATGACTCTGTAGGAAAATGGCCGTCCTCACTAGTCATTTCCACACTTCCGCATTATCTGTATGAAAACAAAGTAGCCAAAAAGTAGCCGCCTAGCAGTCAACTTAAATAATTACATTGTAATTAATATACTGCTAAGCACCTGTGCTATGTGACTGCTGTGCAAGCTTACATTGATACTTGACTTAAGCGTAACTACATAATGGCCTATGTATTTATGTAGTAGGATTTTAAAAGTTAATTGGTAAATTTGTAAGAAGTTTAAATCGATAAAGGCAGTAGGAATGCAATCAAAGGAAAACATTCTCGTGCTTTCTTTTGAGAAGAACAGATTTTTTTCCCTTTCCGAGCTATTAGCCGTTATGCTGACGTCGAATTGACAAAGATGTCACGCAAAAAAAAAAAAAACTGCACAGATGATGTGGTTAATTAAAGCCTATTAGGGGAACCGTCTATGGAAATAATGAAGAATGCATTCAAGGGAGAGGAAAGGTTTTACAACCGTCTATTAGGCCCATGTTGAATTTTCCAAAACAGCTGAGTCAGGGCAGTTGAAAATTCAATATTTAAAATATATGACGGGACTAATACAAACCAAATTTTATATGCACTAAACGTCTTGAACATCTGCCCCTATTGGGAATAGGGTTTATAAAATTCTCTTAACTGTATTTCAGTGTTTGTAACAAGAAACATAGTGCACATAATTTAATATGGAGTTCGGAAATGGTATAGAACTGAATTGGCTATTTGACAAAAATGAATTAACAAGGCAGACACTGGCTTTGTCACAAAGGTTCATTGTACCCAATGTGGCATTCCGATAATAGCATGCCCAAGGACTTCCGAAGCGGGAAGGTGAATGAATGCATTGACATAAGGCAGTTCAGACATCCAGTGAAAACGTTGTAGTGAGGAAGCTCCTGTTGCCGCAGTGAACCTACATTACTGCTCCCGATTGCTTCTGTCGTCACTGTTTCTGAGGTGTTGCGAGATAACGTGGGCGAAACTGTTCTACCTTCTTTGGCCTCAACGATGGCAGTAATTAGGGCTCATATTCCTGATCGGATAGGGCGAGGAAGGTCGCTGGCGTACGCTTCCAAGATGTGACACGCGGTGAGAGCAACAGACCATGCAGATCGACTATTTGGCAGACAGAGGAACCCATGGGGGAGATCGGTAAATCAGCTAACTGGTGCAACGCGGGGCAGGCGGAAACCTTTCCTCTGACCGCTCGAGCTCAAATTGAAGAAAAAAAGGCACAGCGCTGCATTGAGGTGTCATATCCGCCCCTAAAACCCTCTGCACCCCAAAATACGACGAAGCCTGTGCCAGCGTTTAGCCAGCAGACCTCTCGTGCTCCTCTGGAAACAGCACAGCGCTATCTGTTGACACTGGAAGAACAAATGACCACTGTGAGCAGCGTCCTAAAAGCTTGTGTACATAACGTCTCCGAGAGACGTATACGTCGGGCAGGAAGTTATCATCCTCGAACCGCATTAGAGTTATTAGCGAAAAGCACCAGGGCATCTGTACACCCCTGCTCCGGGAGAAGCCTGCTTTCTCCACCCAGAAGAGCTGCACTGAGCGAGAGCCCCGGCCACTGTAAACACCGCTGATTAATCGCACTCAAAACGAAAGGGCTCTCAGTCTAGCCGACGATAATAGCTACTGGCCGCCTGACAGTGCCGTTTCGAAACGTCCTTCCCAATAAGGCCATAACGCACTGACGCTGGCAGCGCATCTCAGATCTCTGTCAAGATCCTGGGAGCTTTTACCCTTGAGTCAAACCGCATCAGACTCCAACTTCCTTCTGGCCTGCGTCCTCTTATCTTGGCGCTGATGTGAAGTGGGCCGTCAG
The DNA here is from genome assembly GCA_029718625.1 of Synaphobranchus kaupii. NCBI lineage: Eukaryota > Metazoa > Chordata > Actinopteri > Anguilliformes > Synaphobranchidae > Synaphobranchus > Synaphobranchus kaupii. The sequence continues at coordinate 10,868,316 of CM056381.1, read as the reverse complement.
ACTCAGCAGCAGTCAATCGCCACCTTGTGTCCGTTCGTCATGCTTAAAACACCCCTGTCTAGCCAAGACTCGGAGAAACACTGCACTGATTTATAGATTTCCCTAATCTACTGACCATTCAGCCATAGAGGATGGAATTCAGACGCTAAAAGTCTGCAACAGCGACGCATGAACACTGTCACCATAAAGATCTGGCAGCAGTTAGCACAGAGTGAATACTTATGTATATTGTTCTATATTCAGACAACGATTACACCATACAGTCCAACCAGGTCTATATGTTCAGCATCCTCTCACTGGCTGGCTTTCCCATCTCTCCTGGTAGCCGCTTTCCATGATGCTGATTTTTCTCTGCCCTCCCCCTGATGGTGGAACAACCTTCCGCAGTCATTGTGGGAGGCAGAGTCCCTGGCTGTTTCCATAAATATAAAAAGCGCACCTTTTCAAACTACACCGCAATGTTTCCATTTAAAAAAGAAACAGATCATTCTCTCCCTGTATCTCCTTGGCCTTGAGGCGCGCACGTTTCCCTATACGACGTCACTGATATGATTGAAACTGATATGATGGCATCCGCCTATTGCTCTTGTGGTGTTCGCGTAGGCTACCACGTGAAAGGCACTTTTGTATGTCGCTTTGGCTGAAAGCGGCTGCCACCTGACAAAATTGCGAATTGTAAATCGGAATGTACTGCCTCTCTCTATCGAGGTTAACAGCAGAGAGGGCACTTTGCTGCTCAGGCAGATTTGGTCAGATTGATGACGCGATCTTGCCCTGGGTCCATATGGCATGTGGAGTGTGTTAGGCCTGAAAGAGACGCCAGGTGTGTTTCAGTCTGGTCTCATGCAGTGATGATCTCATGAACTGCTACTCAGGCACGTGGGGTGGGGTATTCCAGGTGCCCGAGTACCTTCCCCTTTTGCCCCTGTCTGACGTGCCCCTTTGATTTCAGAAAACATTCAACATGTGTATTATTATTGTTGCTGTCATTAATTTTCATTCGTTAATTTTGTTGAAATATATTCTTTCTGTGCAATAACTGGGTGTCCTAAAACAGTTTTTCTCACTTAGAGAACCTGCCCCTCAAAAGGTCTCTGCCGGGCCATGCTGTCACTCAAACACAGTCAACACACAGACTAAACATACATAGGTTCTAATGCTTATCCAAGGAGCACTCATAAGCTACCAATATAGTTAAAAGATGAAATCTACTCCACAGAAAATTAAAACACAGAATTTCCCAGAAGTCCTTGTTTTTAGCACCTGCTCAATTAGAATATAACACAGAAACACACATACAACCCAGGTGATTGAAAATCATGAAATGGAAGCGCTCTAATTTGTTTTCCAATTTTTTTTTCCTTTTGCTTTAAGAATAAATGTTAATCTTGAGCTGACATTTGTCAGAGGTAACGCATAAACCATTTCCCTTTGCTCATATTTGCTTTGTATGTCGTAAATACATTGAAAAAATAATAATCAATGCAATTAAGTCACACAATTTTCATTACTCACTGCAAATTGCTAAATCTAAATGTAATTGAGTGTGCGAAGATTACAAAGCCTGTGCACGAGATCACTCGGAGTGATGATTTCACGCACTGCCGACACTAGACGTAGCCTCGGGTCCCTATAGCAATAGAGTA